>JAKSZP010009194.1:0-559769 GCA_022478985.1 Massospora cicadina
TGGTGGATACCGTGTTTTTACGGATTATCGCCGCCTCAATTTGATCACCCAAAAAGACAGCTATCCATTACTGCGTATAAATGATTAATTATGCTTGATGTCAGGGTCTCTTATTTCTCAGCTATGGATCTCGCTAGTGGGCACTGGCAAGTAGATTTATCCCCAGAAGACCGTGAAAAAGTGCTCTCATCACAAGTGAAGGACTATTTGAGCCCACTCAAATGTCACAGGGGTTGTGTAACGCTCATGCTATCTTCCAACGTGCCATGGACGGACTACTAGGCGATTTAAATGCTCCTGAGTGCTAGTTTATCTCAACAATATTACTGTGTTATAAAGAACTTTAATAAACACCTAGATCACCTTAGGCAAGTCTTCCAGAGGTTACAGCAATCATAATTAAAACTAAAGCCATTAAAAAGCTCTTTCTTTCAGAGTGACATGGATATTGGGGCATAATGTAGGTAAATCTGGAATACTCTTGATGAATGACAAGGTCCTGGTCATTTCCATAATGCCCCCTAAATTACTACAAGACATACAAGTTTTCTTAGGGATGGTGGGATATTATTTCCAGTTCATCCCCCACTTTGCTGACACCTCTGAGCCTATTGTATATTTATTGAAGAAAGGGATACTCTTCAGTGGAAAGAAGCACAACAGCAGGACTTTGACCTATTATGCATCTCTCTCCCACTCTTTTAGTACTTATACATCCCAACTTTAATAAACCTTTTCTCCTTTTTACTGAAGCTTGTGATAAGCCATTGAAGCCATCATATCTCAGAATTAAAGAACTTGGTAGACCATTTTATTGCATACTATAGCAAAACTCTAACCATAGCTGAATACAACTATAGAGTTATGGAATGCAAATGCTTGGTGGTATCATTGGCTATTAAGCATTTCTGACCTTTTCTATATGGGAAACATTTCACCATAATTATCATCCATGCTTTCCTGCGATGGATAGAGCAAATGAAGGACCCCAACAGGAAGTTGGCCCAATGGGTGTTAAAACTTCAAAACTACAACTTTTCCATTATTCAACAACCAGGGCTCATACACCAAAATGTAGATTGTCTATCCCAGCTGCCCATATTAACTATAACTGCCCTTAGGAAGAATTGACTTTACAACCTCCTAACTCAACCGCACTTATGGAAAGACAAATAAAATACCTTTCAAAAGAAATTAACAAAAAAATTGGCGGGTCTTCAAGTTAAAAATGGCCAACTGTGCAAAATTTTGTCCCAAAAATGGATGAACTATGTATGACTCTCAGAGCAATCTGACATCATATTGGAGGGACATCAGCAAGTCGGTTGTGGAGGAGCTCAGAGTAACTTACCAGTAGCTCAAGACTCAATGTTACTGGGAAGGAATGATTGTTACAATCTAAGATGTATTGAAGTCCTGCCTGGTATGCCAAAGTCAAGCTGGACCTAATCCCCGGTCACAACATCCAGTGGTTCCACCCTGTGAACCCTTCCATACTATTAGCATTGATGTTGTGGGACCTCTCCCTCAAGCCTCTAATGGTCACCGGTTCCTCCTCCTGGCCCTGGATCATTTAATTAAGTATATTGAAGCTGTATAACTACTTTCTGCTTCAGCCAAAGCTACCACTACCTTATTATATAATCAGATTATCACCCAGAATGAGTGCCCTCACATAATAATCTCCAATAATGGGCAAAATTTCTGATCATCTCTGGTGAAAAGTTTATCAGCCCTAATGGGAACCACACAGGTATTCTCCACCCCCTACCATCCTGAACCAATGGAATGGGGAGAGGGCAAATGGTACCTTAATAGCCACCCTTTGGAAATTGGCCATAAACGACCCTCTGCACTGGCCCCAATATCTGCTTAGTGCAATTTTGGCCTATTAATAAGTTTCCATTAAATTCTAAGATGTCGCCATTTCAAGCGTTGTATGGCAGAATTTCCCATCTTCCCTCCAAAGTCCAGGCAATGCTTGATCAAGCTTATCCTGAAGCACCTGAAGTCTCTATGCAAAGTATTTCAAACAAATTCGTAAGACTTCAGGCCCTGGCTGCCAAAAACTTGTTCAACAACCAGTAGAAATCGGCTTAAATTTAATGATAGGCACGATCCCCTACACACCTTCCAACCAGGTGACCTCGTCCTATTCTACTATTACTGTTATGGAGGTCACAATCACAAACTGAGCACTAACTGGTTGGGGCCTTATTGAGTCATATATAGATGGGGCAATGAACACTAAGTTTGTAGAGATTGTTCAGGGCACATTCATAAACTGTGTACATAGTCAGTTTCTCCATCCATTTCCCCCCTTGCACCAAGATCTAGAGGGGGGTATTGCATGGTTTATACCAAATGGCCAATTCTGAGGCATCAGATAATGGAATCAATCCCAAACTGACCAAAAAACCCAACTTCTGTCGGGGTCAAACCTGAGGTATGAGATAAGTACAAGTCAATCAATTGAGATAATTGGGGTGCATCTGGTTCCAAGTTCATTCAATTTTTAGATCTAAGCTTGAGCAGTTTATATTTTCCCCTAAAAACCTTCCTGATCACCCTTAAAAAGCAGTAAATTGAGTAATAAACTTTACTCCTATTCTCCCTTTTTGTAATTTTAAGTAAAAATTGCATTTAATTAAAATTTTCATCACCAGACATGATATCTGGATCCACAAGACTTCTCGACCAAGAGAAGCAACCAAGGTAAGTTTCCAACACCCTTAGACTTTGTGTCAATTGACTAATTACAACAAAGGATCAATGGTATCAACCCATGATCCCAACATCCACCATATTTTCCCTTGGAACACTATTTTTACAAAATTGGACCCGTAATTGTCCAACAATATCACCTTCAAGAGTTTTAGGGGAGAATAAGGGTGCAAGAATCAGTCATGAAATGGTTGACATTAACTCCATTAGCAAGGGATTTAATGGAGTACTCATCCCCTCACTTATATGTGACAAAAAAGGGCCTTCCCAAATAGACCCAAGCTTCCCACTTCTGGGGGTGTTACAATTGTGGTATAACACCAAGTCTAAAATTTGAAAGGAAGGGAGTAGTTTCCTATGCTTATGTGCAGCTACACCTTTTTTGGTGACAGTTTTAGATAGGCTAGTCATGGCCTCAGAATGAAGTTGGACGAAGTGTTTTGCATATCTATTTTGAGCTTAGTCAGGATTATCTGTCCTACCAGAGAAGATATTTTTGGCTAGCAGGGCTGGTACTCCTAGTTCTTGACTATATAATACATGAAAAGGAGACATTTAAAAGATTTGATTGTAGCTAATATGGTAGGCCATAAGAGCACTGGGTAAGAATAGATCTCAGTGTAGGGGGATCTGAGCTGACCATCTTTTGTAATATGGAAACCAGGGTTCCATTTGCTCTTTCCACAGTACCATTTGTAAAGGGTTGTAGGGGGCTGAGAAGAATTGCTGCATCCCCATAGAATTAGCTAAAAGCTCTACCACCCGTGAGGTAAAATTCTTCCTATTGTCACAAAGTAAGACCTGGAGACAGCCATTCCAAGTGAGAAGAATTTTGATGGAGGAAGGTGGCAGTGGCTTTTTTAGTCTGGAAAAGAAGAGCAACTTCTTTAACCCATTTGGTGAAGTGATCAATGCCTACCAGGATATAGCAATTTTCACTGGTAGTCTGAGGTAGCAGACCTACTACATTTAAACCTAATGTATGAAATGGTTGTTGAGGCGTGGTGGGTTGGTATTGAAACTTAGTTTTGTAGCTAAATTGCTTCTTGCAGATTAGGCAGGCGTCTAGCACTTCTATGATAGATTTCATGATTTCTTCCCAGTAGAACCTATCCTTCACCCACTCATAAGTTTTGCGCACTCCACTGTGCCCCAGAAATATAATGGACCTCTATGATCATGGGAACTTTCTCAGAAGGTTGGAGATAGGGCAATCAATTCACCCCTACTTTTTTATACAACTTCCTGCTTTCCACCTTGGTATTATGGGAGTGCCAGAATAACGTTTTCCTTAAGGGATCATCATCTTCCAAGGCGTCAGAGGTCATAAGGAGGTCATGCAGCCTCTAAGATTCACTATTATCCAGGTTAAGGATAGGCAGCTGATTCAAACCATCAATGTTCATATGATGGGTTTCAGCTTAGTGCTCATTTTTTAAATTGTAGCGTTGGAGCTTTTGTCATGTGTAGATGACATCATAGTGGGGATCAACCCCAAAGATAAGGCTGGGCGCCAGGAGGCCCAAAAGGTGAAGTTACAGGGCCTCCCTGACCTGAGGCATACCCTAGACCACCGATGGGTATGGGAAAAATATGCCCAGGTTGGTACTAATGGTGTGCCAAATGCCCAGTCCCTTACTATGGCCCAGGCATTAAAACGAATGGTCTACATAACAAATGCAGACAGTTCAGTTCAGTTTGTTGAGGAATTGAGTTTTGAAACCTGTTCCATTTACAAAAGCACACATTTGGGTCAAATTTAACTTCATTCAATTACACAAGTGAAGTCAGTTTCAGCATATTCTACCAATTGGGATGATAGCATGTGACTATTGGTGGGTCAGTGCTTGGGTCCGCTTATGCCAACCCCTTATTCCCCCCATCAATGGTTAAATATGCTTTCCCCGACCAACATTACATGTTGGTTGACTTCCCAAATAAAACTTTTTCCAGTTTTACCGTTTATTTATGTTTTTTAATGATCCTGTGTGCAAACTTCTTTGAGGAGGTCTTACACTCTGTTAAACTTGCCATTTTTGACACAATTAAGTTATCACCTTGTGCACCATCAGTTCGCCCAGGTACCCTCCAACCTGGGTCATTTACCCCTTATTCCCATGCGCACTGAGACATTTTTGATGGGTTACTTATCACATATCTTTGCTTGAGCTATTATTGCTCCAGCACCCTTGGCTGGGCCATAATAACTTTAGCACTAAAAGCTAGTTCCCTGGCGTTGGCCTTGTTCACCATGCACTACCAGCTAGGAATGGGAGAGTTTATAGACACTCTCCTTACATTAGTCAACCAACCTGTCATGATTCCAATATGACTGGACGATAAGCCCTAAGTCAATATGGCGGAATGTATGGAATCCGCTGGAATCGAACTGGTACTGGTAATCTAAGCACATCAAAATGAGGCATTTGGCAAATTGAGAGGATTTATGCCAAGATTTGATACAAATGAGAGTAAGTTGAAAAGGGAAGTAGAATAGAAGAGTACCAAGCTGAGGTTCATCTGGCTGGGGAACTGAAGTATAAAGAGTCTGATGAAAGATAAAAGGTTTAGAGGTTTTTTAGAAGAAAGGAGGAGCGCGCAGATAAGTCTGCGATTCATATTAAAATAAAGGTTGCATTAAAGGGCGATAGCTCCATACATATTTTATTAAGTTTTATTATAAGTCAGCGATTCTCATATCATTTGATTTGGTTGCTCAGTGGCTCATACCCTGTGCAAAACCAACTCGGCGGAATTGAGCCCAAATGCTGAAATTAAAGTGGTGTTCACTACAGGGGGACCATTAAGCGACTATAGTTGAAAACAACCAGAAAGCCAATTACTCTACAATGAGGAGTCCTCCTCCATTCTGACAGCAAACCTACTCACAGTATATGATAGAAGAATTTCTTTTATGAATACAAGCTGTGGAACAGCAACTGAACAAAGAAAGGGGAGTCCACCAGAAATTGCAACAACAATATGAAATGTTGCAACATTTGATCAACAAACAGTTTGCAGAGCAAAGCAAATTTGTTTATATTGAGAAATTACCTCCTTTCAGTTGTGATGGGAACCTACACAGTTACTTTAAGCAGTTTGAATTCGCTGTGGAAGGAGCTACAGATTGACAAAAAGCGAAATTGTTGTCCGCTTTGGATGTGGAAAGCGCTGATCAGGTGACCTGCTATCTTCCCAACAGCTCAGTATCTTATGCACAAGTAAAAGCAATTATCATCCAGCTGTTCGGGGGCTCTACCAAGATGTGTCAATGAAAAGCCAACTTTATGACTATACAGTTTGACCAAAACGAAACTCTGTCAGAATTTGCTGAGAAGTTTTCAGCGGAAGCACACGTTTTGCTTGGGGCCAATATTTTAACCACTGAAGATGTAAGTATAACAATGACAGCGGCTGTCAAACCATATCAGGAACTATATAACGCTATGTCCCATGTGTTGGATGGGGATACTGGACTTATTCAGATCATGAACGCCTTACAATGGCTCTCCGCCATGAACAGCGCCCTATGTAGCCTGAAAAATTGCTGTTGCCCCACTCCAACCCTTGCGGAGTATAGGCCACAGTGACTGGGTTATCAGCCGCTGGAACATATTTGTCCCTCATATGAGTCAATGTACTCTTTCCAGCCCAGGTATGCTTCCCCTGTTCATCTGCGACCTTGGAACCTTACTGGCAATTATTGGCCTGGGTCTTCCGCCACAAACTATAGACGCGCACTTTTCATGAACACTTGGTTCCAGTGTGGAAAAAGAGGGCATTATGCAGCCAATTGCCCTAGTAAACCACATGTGTATGCAATGCCAACTAGGATAAGTGAGCAGGGAAAAGCTCGAGTGGAGTAGAGATGGGACGCTCTAGCTCTGCTAAGTCTATATCACTTGTCCCCAACAATCCCCAAACAGCTTGTCAGGTAGAAATTAACCCTCAATCAGATGATGTGTTATAACAGCAGCTTTCATTGGATACCCCTGCTTCCACTTCCATGAGTATAGGCTCACCCCATCAGGCCGAGCTTCACCAGGATGTGCAGAAGTCATATGCGTGGCAGATCCTGGAACAGACTGGCATTAGCAAACCGGATCCTTCACTGAACATCACTCCTTTAGTAGGGTTTACAATAGCTATTCCGGTGGAGAAAATTGCTAGGGAGTATCCTCAAGTTGGTAAGAACATTTCTTCTTTTTTGAGTAGCACAAAGCCCTTGAACATACAAGCAATACACACCAATGATTATTCTTACTCAGAATGTACTTATTGTGACATATTTGTTCAAAACAAGAAAATCCGCGCTATCATAGACATGGGAGCACCTGTGAACATAGTCTCCACTCAGTTGGTGGCTAAACTTATGTTGAAACTGGATGTGGACCATCGCATAGTATATGGGACTGTGGGAATGCACAGCACTGTGTTAGAAGGAGCATATAGCGTGTTGCCTCTATGATTTGGGTCAGTTCAGGTGTCTGCTCCAGCGGTGGTTTTCCCAAATACCACTATAATATGTTAATTGATGCGGCTTTCATGAACTAAAATTTGCCGTTGTGATAGATATGGCGGAAGAAACCCTTACCATATTTGGTCAACAAATTTCAGTATATTTTTCCTCTGGTGGAATCCCAACGGATCCAGTCCACTCCAGTCAGATCAATCTAGCATACAGTGATGGAGTAATCCCTATTTGCTACCAGTGACTGAGTCGGTAGACCAAGATCCTTCCCAACTAGATATATGAGTATAAGGGAGTCCCGCTTTGAGAAATGTGCCCTTTAAGCTTACCGTCTGGACACCAGGGCATAATAGGGACTGGGCTCGAAATTGAAGTCCCTAAGGGGCTTTATGGAGAAATCCTGGCGCCTCATCAGCACTCATGGCTCAAACCACACGTGGCTCCAGGGTTATTGTTTCCTGGGAATGGGGAGGTGAAGGTGCTTCTTGTGAACCTACAGAAGGAGACAATAACAATCAGGCGGCACCAAGTAGTAGATTACATACACTTCGTCCCTATAGGGGAAGTTTGTCATATTTATGACTTTGGCTCATGGGAAGATCTTGGATTACTGGCTCGCTCCTCATTTGGTATACTGACTGTAGTACCATGGGAAGCGCTCACGGGATTATCAGTGGAACAACAAGATAAGGCTATGGCCATATTTGAAAAGTATCAGGATATTTTCAATAATGATGATCATGACCTGGGGTGCGCTCAAGGGGTGGTACATCAGATAGATATGAGGGATCACCCTCCCATTCATTCACGACCCATTAGACATTCAAAAGCAGCAGAAGAGGTTGTCTCTGATAAAGTAGATAAACACATTGAGCAAGGAATGCTAGAGTCATCAAAGAGTCCGTGGGCGTCACCTGTGCTCATCATAAAGATGAAGGATGGCATGAATCAAGTGGTTATTGACTATTGTAAACTCAATAACGTAACAAAGAAGGATTCCTACCCTCTTCCGCAGATTGATGATGCGTTAGACCAATTGGGTGGGGCAAACTATTTTTCCGCAATATGGATCTGATCTCAGGGTATTGGCAGATTGAATTGCCATCAATGGATTGGGAGAAATGTGTGATCATCACCTTGATAGGATTGTTCCAGCCAACGCGCATGCCACAAGGGTTGTGTAATGCTTCAGCTACGTTCCAGCATGCCATGGATATGATTTTAGGTGATTAAAGCTGTACTGCATCTTAGTTTACCTTAATGACATCAATGTGTTTTCACGGAAATTTACAGAGCACTTAGATCACTTGGAGCAAGTGTTTCAGCGCCTTGCCACCGCTAATATCAAAATTAAGCCTCAAAAGTGCCACTTCTTTAAGGAGCAATTAGAATACTTTGGGTTTGTCATGGATTCACATGGATTCACATGGGCTTAAACTACAGCTAGCTAAAGTGGAAGCAATAAGCAAGATGACTCGCCCAATGAATAAGTGGGACATTCAAGTGTTTCTGGGAATGGTTGGGTACTACTGACGGTTCATTCCCAATTTCAGCTGCATCAGGGCCCCAATTTTCGAGTTATTAAAGAAAAACGCTTCTTTCAATTGTACAGAACAATGCCAGAATGCTTCCAATGTATTGCATACTGCGTTAGCAAGCGCACCCATTTTGCAATACCCCAACTTTGCTAAGCCATTTATAGTGCAAACAGATGCCTCGCTCTCCACTATAGGGGCAGTATTATCTCATAAGGACGATGATGGCGTGGAGCATCCTGCTGCCTTCTGTAGTCGAAGTTTGAACTGTCATGAATGGAACTACACCATTACTGAGCAAGAATGTTTAGTGGTAATTTATGCTTTATAAACAGATTTGAGTATATATGCATGGTGTGAGATTTCAAGTAGTGATGGATCACGCTTCCTTGCGCTGGCTACAGAATCTTTGTGAACCGGAGGGATGGCTCGCAAGTTGGGCATTGAAGCTGCAAGCATATGATTTCAAGATATTGCATCAACTGGGAGTGAAACACCAAAATGCGGATTGTCTCTCTAGGCTGCCAACAGTCACAATCACAGCGGATCTAGCTGACATAATGTATGAGAAGATGGTGGTAAATAAATACCAAGATGAGCCGCCACATGTGATCAAGGTACTAGATGGACTTAGGGCGGATACCTTTCTACATTAAGGAGAACTATATAAGTGGATTGGCGACCAGACGTTGAGTTTCCCTAAGCCTTCAGCCTGACCTGCAATAATCATGGATGCTCATCGGGCTGTAGGCCACGGAGGGTTTCAGAAAATACTGGAGATGTTGCGATCCTGATACTACTGGGAGAGCATGTATTATGATGTATTGGAAACAATTAGTTGTTGTCATCAGTGTCAAGTAGAAAAACCTTTCCGCAAGAAAACCACCTACCAACTAGTGAAACACTGGCTCACTTGGCACACTGTTTCCATTGATGTAGTGGGACCTCTGCTGAATAGTGCCAATCAATCCAAGTATATAATTGTCACTATCAATCACTTGACCCAATGGGTGGTAGCCAGGGCTATTAGCGACTTGGGTGCAGTCACCACTGCCAAGTTCATTATGGAGTGCATTATACAGCGGCATGGATGCCTGCAGTTCATTCTGACGGACAATGAAACCAACTTCATTTTGCATATTCTGCCAAAGTTAAATGAGTTTATGGAAATTAGCAGAAATTTGACCACCCCCTATCATCTGGAATCCAATGGGATGGTGGAGCGAGTCAATGGAACCCTAGTGAACATACTCCACAGTTTTATAATGGATTGGCCCTCAGAATGGAGTGCTCTTCTATCTACTGCTGTGTTCACTTACAATATCAGCTATTATTCAGCCACTGGTAAGAGCCCATTTCGATTGCTGTATGGTTGACATCCAGCTCTGCCTGCCTTGTTATATTCGTGTGTAGAGGACACTGGTGGGGTGAATCCTCAGCAATATCTGAATCAACTCACGGATACTTTGATCAAGTTGCAAAAAGAAGCCTACTCCACCAGTTTATCAAAGAAAATCTGTGACCAGGCAGCTTACCAGAAGCGATGGAGTGGTCTTCCATTGTTTGCTGTAGGGGATTACATTTTATTCCACAATCAGCATGGATTTGGACGAAAAAATAAGCTCTCCGACATTTGGGTTAGCCCATTCAAGATTATTGAGAATACTGGCACAGATGTCTACACAATTAAGGAACCTGCTGGGGGTCAGGTTATCAACTGAGTCCACGCGAAGTTCCTTTGAGCATACAAACAGTAAGAACCTATCATTCAGTCAAGGAGGGGGTAATGTTGCAATTCCAATATAACTGGATGATAAGCCTTAAGTTGATATGGTGGAATGTATGGAATCCGCTGGAATCAAACTGGTACTGGTAATTTAAGTGCATCGAAATGAGGCATTTGGCGAATTGAGAGGATTTATGCCAAGGTTCAATACAAATGAGAGTAAGTTGAAAAGGGAAGTAGAATAGAAGAGTACCAAGCCTAGTACACATCCGGCTGAGGGAACCAAAGTATAAAGAGTATGATGGAAGATAAAAGGTTTAGAGGTTTTTTAGAAGAAAGAAGGAGCGTGCAGATAAGTCTGTAATTTATATTAAAATAAAGGTTGCAATAAGGGGTGATAGCTCCATAATTATTTTATTTAGTTTTATTATAAGTCAGCGATCCTCATATTGTTCAATTTGGTTGCTCAGTGGCTCATACCCTGTGCAAAACCAACTTGGCAGAATCGAGCCTAAACGCCAAGAATTAACACAACCCCTTTTTCCTATGTGCACAAACTTTTTCCATGTGGAACTTTTCTGAAGTGGAAACAATGAGCGCCAGCAATGGGCTTTAGCTGTCATTAGCCGCACCACTGTTTCCTCTTTTTACCAAAGGTTGGAGCAACTTGGCGTTATTATGGTTGCCTCCAATTGGAAAGTATCCACCCTTCATGCTTGTACCTGGTGGATATGGATGCTTCGATGTCCAAAAAAATGATTCCCTGACTTTCTGCCAAACTAATCAATTTTCCATTCTGATAAATGAGTTTTTCTTTGACAGCATGTTCAGATAATGCCAATAGAATTGATGCAGATGGCCCTGGTGGTGTTGGCCTTGGATAACGTCAGGCATTCCATTGCAATTAGGGGAATAGGGTTGTTCACGTCTGTGAATGCGTTTTATGATGAAAATCTTATCCAAACCTCTGAGCCATTTATTAGCTTTTATGGCCTGGATGAGAACCCTAATCCAGTATATCAAATATCCCCTGAGAACCCTCGTTTGACCCCTACCATGATCTGGGGCACTCAGAAAGCAGAAAAAGAATTTTGTTTAAAATATAATAAAGTATATGCACCTGCAGAAGGCATGGTGGGGTATGTGGACTCAGAATTAAGAGTGGCCAACTATCTTTCCTCCTTTTTTACTTCCCAAACCTACTCTGATGGCTTGCTTGAGCCAGAGGAAGAATTTTTGGTTGAAGTGTTGTCATTGTCTACCATAAATAAAGACCATTCCAGGTTTTTTCTACTGACTGCTACCCTCTCCTCCCCTATAGGAAAACTATGCACCACTATTTTGGTGGATACTGGCGCCTCTGAAAACTTTATGGACCAGTACCTAGCTGACTACCTTGGACTGAGTTACTTGCAGGGTGGTATGGTTAGGGGAGGGGCGTCCCAAAGTATTCTTAAACTAAAGATCATTGGGACAGTGGACTACCAGGTTGGCAAGTACCACTTGTCAAGTCACTTCAGCGCGGTCAAAAACCTACTGTTCCCTATCATTTTGGGTGTGGAGTAGTGACGAAAGTTTGACGTCAGAAGCAACCTGAAAAAGAATACCCTATCCCTCACCTTGAAGAATGATCGCACATTAGTTGTTCCTTTGTTGGAAGAGAATGCCTAGGGCAATTTGCCCCACTGGCCCCACCATCTCCCTTATAGCCTTGCCCCTTTGCAGAAGCCCTCAGTGAAGGTTCCTATTTCTTCATGATTAGAGGGTTTAGAATCCTCTTTTGATGCAGCATCCGCCAACGCACTCCCTGAGAACTCCAAGTTTGCTTGTGACTTCAAGCTCATAGTGGACCTGATGCATATATCTTCCCCCATTTACCCATTGACTGTCTGGGAGAAAGAAGCGTTGGATGTGTGGGTGAAGGAACAGTTAGCCAAAGGTGCAATTTTTCAGCGTACCTCCCCTGTATGCTCCCCCTTCTCTTTGTGGACAAGTCAGATGGTACTTTACGCCCATGTGTGGACTATGGGAACCTTAACAATGTCACTATAACAGACTTCCATCCCATCCCTTTGGATTCACAGATTGCGCGCTATATGGAGAAGGCGAAGGTCTTCTCCAAGATGGATTGCCTCAATGCATTTAATCAGGTCTGGATAAAGAAAAGCCAGGAGTGATTAACCGCCTTCTGCACCAGAAAAGGAATACTTCAGTTTTGGGTCATGCCCTTTGGGCTTAAGAATGCCCCTGCTACCTTTCAACGCCACATTGATGCAGCGTTGGGGGACTTGTTAGGGGTATGCGCGGTTGCCTACATGGATGACATCCTAGTGTTTTCCCCTGATCAAGAGTCCCATGCAGTACACCTTTGGCAAGTGGTGGAGCGGTTAAAGGCAGCCAGCCTTACGCTGAAGATAAGCAAGTGTGAATTCTTCAAGTCCCAGGTCAATTTTCTGAGTAACGTCGTGTTTGACCAGGGACACATGATAACTCCAGACAAGGAGAAGGCTATTCATGAGTGGCCTACCCCCCCGGTCAAGGAATTAAGGAGCTTTTTAGGGACGTGTACGTTCCTCAAGAAGTTCACTCCTAATCTGTCTGAGGTGGCGGCTCCCTTATACAAGACTAGCGGTGCCAAGGTGCTTCAGTGGTCCCCCATTTTGGAGGATGCTTTCCAGGCAGTGAAGTGCACCCTGTTGTCCACATCTATTCTTCGCCAAGTCAACCTTTCAAAGGAGTTCATTGTGTCTACTCATTTCTCCAACTTCGCCATAGCGGCTGCCTTGTTAAAAGTAGGTGAAGATGAGATAGAGCATCCAGTGGGATATTTTTCTAGGAAAATGTCTTTGCCAGAGTTGAATTAAGCCGTTTATGATAAGGAGTTATTGGCAGTGGTGGAGGCGCTGACTTATTGGCGTCACCACTTGCATGACTCATCCCAACCTTTCTGGGTATGTACAGACCACCGTGCCTTGCTGTACTACCGCGCTCCTCGTGTCCTAACCCCACGGCAGACCCATTGGCATGATACCCTTGCCCAATTCGCATTCACATATGAGTTCACCAAGGGCAAGTATAATGGTTTGGCGGATGCCTTGAGCCGCAACCCTGCTTTAGCGCCTGATCCCAAGGAGGCAGAAGTTCATAACACACAGGTGATGATTTCTCCAAGTAAACTTCTTCCTCAATGACCCTCTCCTCAGGACGACGGGCCAGCGCTTGCACCTCTGTAAAACGCGGAGGCATATAGTATGTTCAGGAAGGTAGTTTTTCTCAGCCACTAGCAGCTGAATATACTATGTTATTTGCTAAGTGCGAGTTAAATCAAGAGGATCTCTCCAGGGGCTACCTGAAGGATGTGATGGTGTGGTTTTAGGGGCGCCTATGGGTTCCTGCTGGCCCACTTCTCTTGAAAATCATCTGGGACCATCATGATGGACTCACCATTGGACATCCTGGGAAAGCAAAGATGTTGGAGCTAATACGCTGCACGTACAATTGATAGGCTTGCCTGCTCAGGTGGGGCGGTATTGTAAGGAGTGCCTGTTATGTAACAAGATGAAACCCAATTGTCAACCTTTAGTGGGGTTGTTGGTACCAGTCCAAAAGGCTGATGGGCCCTGGACTTCCCTCTCAGTTGATTTCATTGTGGAACTACCTGACTCTGATGGTTATGATGCCATCATGGTGGTGGTGGACCATTTTACAAAGTTATCTCACTTCATTCCTTGAAGAACTACAATAACCGCAGCTGATCTCTCTCTCACTAATCATAACCTTCTGAGAATTTTATTTGGCTAAATAAAAACAAACACTTAATCACACACCAAAGTCTTGCTCTGATGTTGTCAGATCCACCGCCAACTGTCCCAGCGTGGGGCAGCAGCGAAACTCCCCCCTCCATTTTCCGTCTGACAGGAAAACGCGCTTGGACTGGCTCGCCCAGTCATTCCAAACCCTTGGGACGATTCTTTCCTCCCAAGGATCTCAATGCCCATCTTGCATGAACCCAAGCGGTGCCCCGCTGCCCCCTGGTGCTCCCCTGGAGCAACATGAATTTCAGCCTTAGGGTCAAATATGGGAAATTCTTCCCCTACAATGACCAAGCCATTATCAAAATGGCTCAGGCGGTGATGACACCAGCCTGTTTTATTGACTTCCGCCCCTATAAGGGGTACTTTGATCTTGGCTTCCCCTGTGAAGCTGATATAGCCACTGCAGCAATGGTGCTGTTAGTATTTAATAATATTCCCCTTCCAACAACTCAGACCTGACTCCCAACAGACACCACCTTGGTGGTCCAGTTTGTGAGTTTGCCCACCCACCTCCCCTGAAGTGCTCCACCAGGAGCTGATGGAAGGTTTGGCAGCCTACAGCGCCAACCCCAACTTACAATTTGTGGTCCCAAATGGGGCCACACGCCTTGCTGGGCCTTGGGCGTATGCCATGATCAGCCCTGAATTTACAAAAATTTCTTTAACAATTCCCCCTCATGCCACCATCCCATCTGCCCCCGACCATCCGTTCTGGGCCCGCGTTGAGGGTGGCCAGATGATTTGTCCATCCTGTTTCGAGTTAGACCACTCAAAACGCAAATGCCCATACTCAGAAACTTCCGCTGATACTGAAAGTTTGCCTGATGCCCACCAATCTGCCGCCCACCCCGCGCCAACTCTGACATGGGGTACGATTCTACCTTCCCCTCCTCCAATGCCTGATGCTGCAGCTGCACCTGCAGCCACCAATCAGTATCCACCTTGCCCCAATGCCATAAATAATTCGTCCAATCAAACATTGGATTGGATCCCAGTTTGAACCCATGCGTCTGCAAACAAATCAAACAAACCTCAACTGTACGATGAAGCCCCAATTTAATTCAACCAAAACCCATGGGAATTATTGGATGAAATTGACGAATTAGGTAACGTCATTAAAGAGCCAACGCTGCAAGTTGAGCGGCTCTGTAACTCAGAATGGGATGCAAAATTCCCGCCTTAGAAATATGTCCCACAACCTAACGCCAAACCGTTCTACAGTGACCACCAGCTTGCAGTAGAAGCAGCCGCCACACCAGATTGCCGTCCACTCCACAAAGCTGCCACCAAATCTGTGGCTGCGCTCACAGGAGGAATTCCACCTCCCGTCACCCCCAAAAATCTTACTGCACAAAGTAAGATAAACATGAAAACTTTACACAAAAAACGTCACTGAAGCCATCCAGAACGTGGTAGCAGTAGCACGGAATCTGAAAGCAAAAATCACCTGAACCAACATTGCCACATTCATTAAATTCCCAGATGCCCGCCTCAAAGCTGAAGATGCTTTGGCCAAATACATCGTTGGCATTATGATGGCTGGCAACTATTCAAAAGTTCCAGTCAACAAGGATATCAAACCCCATACCGCTGATGCCCCCACACCCTTACTATCTGCCTTAACACGTACCCTACTCTGGGATGAGATGGATGCAGACAAAGATGAGCCCCCCAATCCCCCTTCCCCATCCACCATGGAGGGATAGCAGTATTTGCTGCCCACCTGGTTGGATATTTGTTAGGTATGATTCAATCAATCCATCTATTTTGGACGTTTTGTTTGAATCTTTATCTTTTATTATGATTTTTTAGCTTTAGTTCAGTAATGTCCGTCCCCTGGTCAGCTTACCTCAGTTAAATAAAAAATCCAGTAACCGCAGTTGAGATGGCTAGGCTCTTTGTCACCCATGTGTTTGCACTCCATGGGGTTCCCAAGAGATTATCAGTGACTGGGGACCTCAATTCACCTCCATCTTTTGGTAAGAGTTGTGTAAGACTCTTCAGATTTGCCCCTGCTGTTCAACTGCCTATCATCCCCAATCAGATGGGCATACTGATAGAGTGAACCAGTGCCTTGAACAGTTCATATGGTGTTACACTGCCGCAGATCATTCAAATTGGGCTTCACACCTTTCAATGGCCCAGTTCAGCTACAACAACACGCTGCATTCCTCAATTGGTTGTTCCCAATTTTTCTCCAGCCATGGCTTTAACCCCGCCTTTAACATGGAGCTGAGCTGTGGGTCTAAATTTGAAGCGGTGGTGGATTTTTTCAAGACAATCAAGAAGTTCCACCAGGGGGTTTCCACAAGCTTGGAGGCGGCAATGCAGGTGTACAAAGAGAATGCTGATGGGAAGCGCCAAGTGGGTCCTGCGTACAAGGAAGGGGATCTTTTTGATGCTTGATGCTCGTAACATCCCTATCAAGCAGCCATGCAAGAAGCTGGGACCAAAGAGGATTGGGCCCTACCACGTTGTTAGAAAGGTGGGCCATGCCTCATACCAGCTAGATCTCCCCCCCTTCATTTTGGATTTTCTCTGTGTTTCATGAGAGCAAACTGACGTTGTTCAAGGGCCACCCATTAGTGACTCCTGAGCCTATCTCGTGGATGGGGCGCCAGAGTGGGAGGTGGAAGAGATAGTTGCCTCCCGCCACATTAAAAGAAGATTGGGTTTACCTGGTATCCTGGAAGGGCTTTGACGCTGCAGAGAACAGTTGGGTCCCAGAGCGTGACTGTGTGCATGCCCAAGATCTAATCAAAGCCTTCCACAAACGTTTCCCCCAGGCTTCCAGATCACAACCCAAATCGACCGTTGCCACCATGAAGCTGGCCCCTGCCAACAAGAACTTTTACCTTGCGCAAGCCCCTGGAGGGGGGGTTGAGCCCCATTGGGAGGAGAAGATAATGTCATGTGTATATGACATCATAGTGGGGACCAACCCCAAAGATAAGGCTGGACGCCAGGAGGCCCAAAAGGGGAAGTTACAGGGCCTCACTGAACTGAGGCATACCCTAGACCAACGCTGGGTATGGGCAAAATATGTCCAGGTTGGTACTAATGGTGTGCCAAATTCCCAGTACCTTACTATGGCCCAGGCGTTAAAACGAATGGTCTACATAACAAATGCAGACAGTTCAGTTCGGTTTGTTGAGGAATGGGGTTTTGAAACCTGTTCCATTTACGAAATCACACATTTGGGTCAAATCCAACTTCAATCAATTACACAAGTGAAGTCAGTTTCAGCATATTCTACCAATTGGGATCGTAGCATGTGACTATTGGTGGGTCAGTGCTTGAGTCCACTTATGCCAACCCCTTATTCCCCCATCAATGGTTAAATATGTTTTCACCGACCAACATTCCATGTTGGTTGACTTCCCAAATAAACCTTTTTCCAGTTTTACCGTTTATTTATGTTTTTTAATGATCCTGTGTGCAAACCTCTTTGAGGAGGTCTTGCACTCTGTTAAACTTGCCATTTTTGACACAATTAAGTTATCACCTTGTGCACCATCAGTTCGCCCAGGTACCCTCCAATCTAGGTCGTTTACCCCTTATTCCTGTGCTCACCGTGACGTTTTTGGCAGGTTACTTATCGCATTTCTTTGCTTGAGCTATTATTGCTCCAGCACCCTCAGCTGGGCTATAGTAACTTTAGCATTAACGGCTAGTTCCCTGGCGTTGGCCTTATGAACTGTGCACTACCACGCTAATAACAGGAGAGTTATAGACACTCTCCTTACAGCTTTAAGGCCCAGCGAGCAATTGAACAGTGGGATCCTTTATATTTTATAACCACTTCATGAAGGCGTGGTTAATGATCACGGTGAAGAATGTTCTATGTAGGAAAGTGTGGTGTAATTTTACAGCAAGCAGGACCGCAAGGCACTTCTTTTTGGTGATGCTGTGATTGCGTTCAGCCTTGGATAATGACTTGCTGAAATAGGAGATGAAGTTATTCACGCCATTATCATCCAATTGAGCCAGAATGGCTCTAACTGTGCATTCAGAAGCATCAGTAAACAGAAGGAAAGGTTTATTATAATCAGGGTGGCACAGGATAGGGCTTATGCAACAACTGCTTTAGCGTCTCAGAGGCAGCCTTTTGTTCAGCTACCCAATGAAAAGGGACATTATTAGCCAACAGCCGTACAAGAGGCTCACTCAGATGGGCGTACTTGAGGATAAATTGGTGTTAATACCACATTATACCCAAGAATACCTGGATATTGCGCAGGGTTTGGGATCAGGCATTTTAGATATAGCCTCAATCTTGTCTTATGGGGGTTGAATCCCATCCTGTGAGATGGCTTACCCAAAGAAGTCCAGCTTCTCCTGGAAGAAAGTACATTTGGAGGGCTTCAGCTTAATGTTAGATGCCTGCAACCGTTGAAAAACTTCTTTTAGGTGCATGGGGTAGTCATTAAACCTTGGAGAATAAAGTGATGTCATCAAGATAAACAATAACACAGCTCAGCTTGAGATATTGAAGAATATGATCCATGGCTCATTGGAAAGTTTCAGGAGCATTGCACAACCATTGAGGTAGTTGGGTGGGTTGGAATAGGCCTTTGCTGCAAATGATAGTGAATTTCTCCTGATTTTGGGGAGGGAGGTCCATCAGCTAATAGCCTCTGGCCAAGTCCATAGCCAAGAAGAACTTAGATCCAGAGAGCTGTGCTAGCACTTTTTCAATGCGAGGGATAGGATAACTATCCTTCTTTGTGAGGTTGTTTAGCCTGCGGTAGTCCATACCAGCCCAATGACCACTGTTATAATTTTGGCTAAATCATTAAGATATGCCTGGAGAATTTTCACAGGGTCAACCCATTGAGTAATCATACAAATAACATGAAGATCATCAGTCCTCTGACACACTTTAAAATATAATAAAATATAGAGCTATCAGCTCCACACAACACTTTATTTATTTAATATACAGCGAATCTTTGCTTTTCCGTTCACTCTAAACTACTAACAAACTCCTCCTTCAATTGCCTCATCTCGCTTATATCTCAGCAATTTCAGACTATACCATTTTCTCAGTTTGGTAATCAATTCTGCAATATCTCATTGGTTCTGGAAGAGTATTGTATTCAATTCTCTATCGCCTTAGTTTGAGGAGATTGCACCAATATTTTTTAATAATTGATATCCCTTATCACTCTATTTGAAGAAAATTTAATAATATCCTAATATGACCCAAAAATCGCCTCAACTCAAGGCGCTCAAATAAGCATACTAATATCATGGTTGGCAGATTCTCCCCAATCCGCCGTAGCTATATCAGGCTTATCATCCAGTCATACCAGAACCTTGACATTACCATCCCCTTAACTGGACGATTTATCTCCTATTGCTTATATGGCTGGAGGAACTTTGTGTGCACTCAGTTAATGATCTGAACACTCAAAGGGTCCTTGATGGTATAGGCGTCAACCCTGGTTTTCTCTATAGCTTCAAATGTACTAATCCAAATACTGGCCAACTTGTGTCTCCGCCAAAATCCATGTTGATCGTGAAAGTGAACAATATCGCTTTCCTTAATTGGCGCCAGTCCACTATGACGTGCCTGATCAGCAGCCTGATTCCTGATCTTTTTAGCTAAGCTTAAGAAATATGCTTCAGTTTGCAGTTTGATCAATGTGTCTGAAAGGTTCATCAAATAGTGGTGGGGTTCCATTCCGCCAGTGTCTTCTACAGACAAATAAAGCAAGGTCAGAAGAGCCAGGTGTCGCCTGTATAGTAGTTGAAAGGGGCTCTTCCCCATGGTGGAATGGTAGCTGATATTATAGGCAAACACGGCGGTGAAAAGGAGGGAACTCCAATCGGAGGGTTTATCTATTACTAATTTCTGTAGTATGTTCACCAAGGTCCCATTAACGTGCTCAACCATCCCGTTAGACTCAAGTTGGTATGGGGCCATCAGTACCCCGCGGATGTCCATCAGCTCACTTAACTTTGGCAGGATGTGCAAGGTGAAGTTGTTTCTGTTATCTGTGAGAATGAACTGAGGGCAGCCATGTCACCGGATAATACATTCAATGACAAACTTGGCCACTGTGATCGCCCCCAAATCCTGTATTGCCCATGCTTCAGCCATCTGGTCAAGTGGTCAATAGCCACCAGAATGTACTTGGACTGGTTAGCTCTCATTGGTAAAGGGCCGACGACATCCAGGGAAACCATATGCATACCAAAATGTGGTTTCACTAACTAGTATGAGGCCTTATGGGGAAACATCTTTTCCACTTGGCACTGGTGGCAGCAGGAAATAGTTTCAAGCATGTCAAAGTTCATGCTCTCCCAATAGTACCATGGTAACAGCAATTCCAGGGTCTTACATATTCCACCATGTCCAATGGCGTGGTGTGCGCTCATAGTATTGGACTGGGTGGAAGGCTTGAGGAATTTCACAGTATTGTCCCCTATTCGCTTATACAATTCACCATTTTTCTGAAATGTATTGGCCCTTGTTCCATCCAATTCTTTGATTACTGGAGGCGGTTCATCATCTTATTTGCCGCTGAGCATTTTATCAATTAATATGTTGCTCAGATCCGCCATAACCGCAATCATGGTTAATCTAAATAAGCATTTGGCATTCTGGTGTTTTGCTCCAGGTCAGTGAAGAACTTTGGAAGTCAAAGCCTGAAGTTTGAGGGCCTATCGGGCTAGGCGCCCTTCAGGCTCATTGAGGTTCTGCAACCAGCGTAACAAAGCATGATCCGTTACAGCCTTAAGCCTCACTCAGTGCAAATACCCTAAATTGCTTATATGCATATATTACCGCTAAGCACTCCCACTAAGTCACAGTGTAGTTATGTTCATGGTGATTGAGGCTTCAACTGCAGTATGCGATTGGGTGCTCCTCCCCTTCATCATCCTTTTGGGATAGGACCATCCCAACGGCGGAAAGGGATGCATCCATCTGAACAATGAACTCTTTATTAAAATTAGGGTAATGCAGCACTGGAACGCTGATTTCTCCATTCAAAGTAAATAAAATGAGCATTGGAAGCTTTCCATCCATTCAACTGGGGCATCCTTCTTTAATAACTCAAACAACGGACTCCAATACATGGAAGTTGGGGATAAAGCGTTGGTAGTAACTGACCATACCTAAAAATATTTGTACATTACGTTTGTTGCTCAGCGGGTCATTTTCCAAATAACCTCCACCTTGGATGGTTGGGACCATAACCCAGTCGCATCCACCACAAACCCAAGTTACTACAATTGGTCCTTTAAGAAGTAACATTTATGGGGCTTAATTTTAATGTTGGTCTCTGCAAGACAGCGGAAGTCCACCTTCAGATGAAGGATGTCCAGAAAATGTACACTAAAATATTAGTATTGTCAAGGTACATGAGTACACTTGTCAGCTTCAGGTTGCCAAGAATGGTGTCCATGGCCCACTGAAACGTAGCTGGAGCATTACATAGCCCTTGAGGCATATGGGTCAGTTGGAAAAGCCCCTTGGACGTAATAATGGCGCATTTCTTTTGTTCTGCTGTGGGCAACTCGATTTTCCAATAACTGGATATCAAATCCATCGTTGAAAAGTAACAAGATCCTCCCAACCTATACAAGGCATTATCAATCTGCAGCAAGGGGTATGAGTCCTTTTTTGGTAATGCTGTTGAGCTTCCAGTAGTCTATCACTACTCTGTTAGTGCCATCCTTCTTTTTGACAATCAGAAAAGGTGAAGCCCATGGACTTTTTGATGTTTCAAGCATCCCTTGTTTGAGCAGCTTATTAATCTCCTCAGTTACTACTTCTTCTGATGCCCTAGACTGGCAGATCGGCTGAGATCTGATGGGGGGATGATCCCTAGTATCCACTTGTTGGATCACTCCATGCGCGCACCCTAAATCATGGTTATCAACATCAAAGATCTCTTTAAATTTTTTTAAAATAAAACTATTGCCTGCTCTTTTTGTTCTTATAATAACCCATTGAATTTTTGCATGGTACCACCATCATTATGCTGAGTTGTGGTTTAAATGATAATCTAAATTCATCCAACAACATGAACTTGGAATCTGGAGGTCCTTCTACGCTGGGATCATATTTAAAAACGCCACTATTTGGTGTTGGAGGATTTGTACTGGTTCATGCTGCAAATTTTCTAAAAATACCTTAATATCTCCATAATCTGGAAGAATAATGCCTGGAGACACATGGGGCTCAAACCGCAACTGCTGATAAGGGCCAAGGATCTCCCCATAAAGCCCAGCTGGCACTCTACCTCTAACTCAGTGTTCACTAATACTTGGTGTCCAGAAGGAATGGATATAGCTCCAGCAGCTATGAGCGGCAGCCCATAATATCATATATATGCTGAGGAAGGGCCCAGGTATTACTCTTCAGTTGATGGTAAAAAACTGGAATCCCCCCATCACTGTAGGCAAGGTTGATAAGTCCCATGTGCACTGGATCCTTTGGTACTCCGATGGAGGTAAAGTAAATTGGGATCCACTGCCCCAAAATTTTGAAGGTCTCCTCCGCCATATCAACGACAGCACCATAGTGTTACATGAAAGCAGTTCAAACAACAGATTATAATTATTGTTTGGCAACACTATTTCAGGGGCTACTATGACAATTGACCCAAGCCACAATGAAAGTGCACTGTACGCTTCCTCAGAGACTTTGTTTTCCGCTCCAGCAGTTCCATACACCCTACGGTGGTCCACATCAGGTTTTAGTGTCAGCTTCACCACCAATTTGGTGGAAACTATATTTACTGGATCGCCTGTATCTATCATAGTGCAAATCTGGGTTTTTTCTACAACAATGTCACAATAGTTACATTCAGTGTAAGAGGAATATTGACTGTTTAAATAATGGACATTTAAGGGGTCTCTTATTCCAAGAAAGCTGGTAATCCCTTCACCAACTTTGGGGTATTCTTTAACAATAGTGTCTAATAGAAGGGCGATATTTACATTTTGCAGGGAATGTACATCTTAAGCTGGATCCAGATTGTCTGAAGAAGCTTTGTCAAACATTTTGCAGGCGTACAGCTTTAGTTGCTATCAAGGTCCTTCTTCTGCTGTAGACTGGACTTGTGCCCATGTCAGTACATTTACTCTTCTGACTGACTGATGGTATAAAATCCCATCATCATACTGGGGGACATCATCTTGAAATATTATAATTGGTTTTGTGTGGGACGTCTGGGGTTGAAATAGCAGCGGTAGAAAGTCCCTTCTCTACTCCGCTTCATCTTTTCCCTGGTAGTATTGGTCCTGCTGTACATAGTGGACATGATGGTTGGGGCAACTTCGAGAAAGGTGACCAGGATGGCCACATTAAAAACAATTCACCTCGTAGGATCAACATCCTTTGTTCTCATAAGAACTTTTAAACCAATAACTTTGTTGATGTTTGACGTAATTATGACTAGTTTGTTAGTTAGGATGCTGACATTTTTATAAGCAGGACTGAAGTGGAAGTCAAACTGTTGGGGGTAACTTGGCCAAGGGCGGGGCGCGTGATTTTAATAAGGCCTGGTGTTTCTAGGCGGAATCAGGGCAAAAAAAAATTTTTCCCAGGTATGAGGGTCCAGCTACAGCTTGGTGTGTTTCAACTCTATATGAGGTGGCGGAAATTTAGCAGATATTCGGTGCAAGATTTGAATAATTTTCAGCAGAGGGACACCATCATCCTATATTGGAGAAATGACATTATTAAACTCTCAGTATGGCTTCACAGTGGAGGTCATTGTAATGCACACGTCGGCTTCATCAAGGACACCTGCTCCTAATAACACATGGGCTTTTACCATAAATTGATTCACAAATTCAGTGAGGGTCTCATTACGTTGAACCCTAATGGTCAGAAACTCAGCTTTACACTGCGACATCTTAGAAGTACCACCAAACAACTGCAACACAGTTTCCTTCACATCATGGTAAGTAACAGAACTGCTTAGAAGATAGAAGATAACTTGTTTGGTGCTTCCAACGTCCAAGATATATCAGCAATTTAGCCTTCCGTCAATATGAGGATTCTTCCACACATATTCAAATTGTTTAAAGAACCTGATGATGTTTCCATTGCATTTAAAGGGGGTAGTTTTTCAATGCAGACCTCTTCCTCTCGCTCACAATGGTGAGCCTTAAAAGTGTACTGCGGAATTGTCTGTGCCTCATAACTGGATTCTTGAGGAGGACCAATTTCAAAAGGGCTAGCAGCTCTGGGGTAGTGTAGGGCTCTTCAGCAGGCAGAACGGCCATTACACTGGTCACATAATTGTCATACAAAGATCCTTCCCAAGCGCCACCTTGTTTATCCACTTTTTATAATGAGGATGAGGCAGGTGAAAATTGAGCTTTATCTTCCGCTCTATGCAGTGTAGATGTTCAGCAGCCTCATACAATCTATTAGCAAGCTGCGTGTTCTGCTGTTCAAGTATTTGCAGCTGACTAGCTTCACTCTCAAGTTGATTAATTAATTTTTTGCACTGAAGGATATCCTTCTGCTTTTTAAGCACGGCATCCACAACAATTTTGAGTTTTGTGGTCGCAGCAAGAACAGCTGTTTGGGATGATTCTCCTTTGATGAAGAACATGATCATGGATAGGATTTTCTGGTGATTATTCAATGGCCCCCTGTAGAGAGCACCACTGTTATCCTTTTGGTGGAATCATTAAAATACGCCAGGAGAATTTGCACAGGGTCAACATACTGAGAAATCAGACAGACAATATGAATATCGTCAGTCCACATACACACTTTAAAATATAATAAAATATAGAGCTATCCACTCCACACAACACTTTAATTATTTAATATACAGCAAATCTTTGATGTTCCGTTCACTCTAAACTACTAACAACCTCCTTCAATCGCCTCATCTCGCTTATATCTCAGTGACTTCAGATGATGCCATTTTCTTAGCTTAGTAATCAATTCCGCCATATCTCATTGATTCCAGAAGAGTATGGTATTTGATTTCTCTATTGCCTTAGTTTGAGGCGGTTGTACTAATATTCAGCAATAATTGATATCTCTTATCACTCTATTTGAAGGCAATTCGGTAAATACCCAATTTGATCCAAAATCGGCTCAACTCAAGGCGCTCAAATAATCATATTAATATATGGTCGGCAGATTCTCCCCAATCCGCTGAGATAATTTAGGATTATTGTCCAGTTATATCAGAATCTTGACAATCACTTTTCTTTTTTATAAGGGGAGGTGACTACCAAGGTCTTTTCAAAGACACCAGTAACCCAGCGCCTAGTAGCTGTTTGAGCTCCATTTTCATATGTTACTCATCAATCTTTGACTTATGATAGGGTTTAATTAATGGGACAAGCATCCCCAACATCAATGGTAGGCCTCCAACCCTTCATATGATCTAGTCAGTCTCAAATTTAAAGAATATGTAACTGTAGCATCTAGCAAGGCTTAAAATTTTTTCAGCTCCGTGGATGATAGCTCATCAGAGATATAAATGTTAGGCAAAGTACATAATGATTACTCAGCAGGTAGGCCCATACCTGACATAGACCCAATGCAGTGGACCTGGTTAATCTCCTTAACTTGTATAAGCAGATCTTTTTAATCTCCTGGTGTTTCTTTAAAATCATGTCCTTATTGGGAAAAATCCTCAGTAGAATATTGATAGGTCGCTGGTAGACTGGTCTAAGATACCTGGAAATACTTGAGGCTTCAAGGGACTTATTCCATTGATGCTAGTTATGTGAAGTAGACAATTGTGGAGGATTTGCAGGGTAATTTTGTCAATCACCATGTTCACCTGCTTTAAATAAACACCTCTTCTGCTTCATATAAAGAATTCTCTCTAGGACGCCCACTGATTCAGGCAGCATCTTTGTATTCTGCCCCACCATCATGTTGCGTAGGGATTAAGCGGAGTAAGAATACTCAACCATGTAAGAATATTCATTTTTATTAATCATTGTTGGCCAGAATTATGGGAACCTCGTGGTTAAGCAGGGAGAGATAACCATGCTTTAAATTGATAATCCTGTCATACTTGAGTATAAACTGAGTACCAATGAGTATGTCATAGGTATTGTTGGCTAAAGTCACCGCTGGGGCTGATAAGAGAAGTTTCTAAAATTGGATGGGTAAAGATGAGTAGGCCCCAATAACAAGAGTTCAAATGACCAGCAGTACCAAACTCTTGGTTATAGGGATTTCAAGGGTCAGCTTAATTTGTTCAAAAGTTTTGATGACAACGTTCACATGGGTTCAGTGTCAGTATAGATATGACTTATACTCCGTTGACAAAAACCTCCACTTTGGTTAAGGTTCCCCCAAGTAGGGGGAAAGAGTGAGGACCTCCTTTAGATGGAGAGTAGAAGAAAATCGTTTGGCAGTTTCAGGTTATTTATCATGGATAGACTGTAGTGTATTAACACTCTGGGTAGATCATATCAGCGTGGCAATGAGCTGATTGGTGTCACTAACAGTATCAATAACCTCCAGACCCTTCAGCACTTAATGAAGATAAGTTCTGCGGGGTATTCTAGCCATATCCACCCTCTCCAGGTTCAACCTGTTGAGTACCTCCACTTACCTGAGGCCCCTAAAACATAATGACCAACATCTTCACAACCCCCTTCAGATTTGTCATCGGAGGGATTTTCAATGCACATCAGAGAGTCCCTAGGACTGGTGGTAGGTTCAGGGAAATCCTTATTGCGGGAAAGGACCTGGGGCCACACCTCAACCCTACTCTCTTTTGAATGAGGCGCTTTATTTGTCATGGTTCTGTATTTAACCCTTAAAGCAGGGGGTTTGGGCTGCCCTATGGCTACATGTTTCAGACTTGAGTTGGTCAGAGGAGTGGTCAAGGGAGATACCGTCTTGTAAGTGGATTCTTTAACTATGCCAGATTTGGGTCAATCGGCGGCTGTGTGCCTTGGGGAAGCAGGCGGTTTAAATCTAGTGACCTGGTCCTTGAACTCATTGTTGGCAGGGCAAATTTTCACTCAAGGAGGGTTTAATCTTAGGAGCAGGCTTTGGGACCACTTGGAGAGGCTCATTTGATGGCGAAAGATGATCTTGGTGATAAGGTTGAAGCAGGGAGCGCTGCCTCATTGACAATAATGCACTCTGACTTACTAGCTTAGGAACTTCAGGATTGCATAGTGGAGAAAGATTAGGTTTGAGCTGCACTGCAGGTGTAGGGCTTAGGGTGGTAGCCAGCATAGGGGGCATAGTTATCAACATAGCCTCCTTAGGTGGGGCTACAGTTGAGAGATCCTCAATGGTCAGAACCTGGGGGTTTGACTCAATGACTGAAGTAGCTTCATCTCTATAGATATCTGCAACCTCCAGTAAATCCTCCTTGATATCATGGATAGTCTGGAGGTGGCGTTTAACGGAGATAAGATGCCAGTCTGTAGAAAGGTGAGAAGCTAAGCCAGTCAGAATGGCCGCAAGAGCATCATAAAGAGGTATCATTTTTGTGAGCACCAAGGGCTGGTCTTCACCATAAAATTGATCAGCAAAATTGGCGAGAAATTCTCCCCTTTTCATGCTGAGGCACATAAAGGCCTGCATATTCTCTTTAAAACTTTTCATGGAGCCAAACTCTTCAATAAGCTCTTGTTTAACCTCCGCCCAGGTGCTGAGGTTGGCTATGTTAAGAACCACGACTTCTTGAGCTATATGACTTAAGCAGGGAAGGATGCATTGGGTTTTTCGATGGTCAGTTGCTTCTTCCATAACAAATTTATAAACAAAGAGCAAGATGGCGATAATTCCCTCACTTGGGGTAGACTTATCTTTAGAGAGGTTTTATGAATGGAGATCTTCTCAAGCCTTTTAAGGCGAGACAAAGCATTGGCTAGCTGGTGTTCCAAAATGGCTACCTGGGATTGATTTCAGAGGCATAGTTGGGAGGGTTAAGTTCCCCCAACCTCCATTTTTTATATGTTATTTGTGGTGTATTACCCCATTAGTTCACCACTTGTTGGAATTCAGACTTTGAAGTGCTCTCTGGTGCGTTTTTGCGCCTGATTTACAACAATATTTTCACAGGAGGAATATTATCCTCAAATGCTGGAATAACTACAGTTAGGGGATTTTTTAACCACTTATATAAACTATTAAACCTTTTAATCATACTAAAATGTTGAATTTTATAGTTTTTATTAGTAAATATGGGGGCCAATAAGTGAACCTTCTTAATAACTCACTGCTTAAAATAAAGCAAATCAAAGCTTGAAGTGAATAAAGTGAGAAAGTATTATCAGCTGGTCTCATCTAAATTAGGTAATATGAGCTTTCAACCTATTGTATCTCCCAAAATTCACATCGCTTCAATGTAAGGGCCAATGATGGGTCAATAGCCAGCAAGATGAACCCGTGGGTCAAAGATTTTTATATTTAAACCAATCATATGACAGAACTTCCAAATGACTCCCCTGATTCTACCATAAGTTTGGTGTAACCTGGATACCCAGATTGGGCTATTATGGCTGAGGAGAGGGAGTAGAAGGATTATACTGATTCAAGAGATTCCACTGAGAATTGACCAAAGTTTTTTGTGGGATATATTTCATTTTCTCCCCTAAAACGCTCTTATCACAAAAATTGGACCTAGATTGTCCAACAGCTTCCACTATTTTGGATCAAAAGATCTACAACATCTATACTAATTATTTGGAATTACTTCAGGGGGTTGCAGGTTGATATTGTTACTGCAATGGATTGGCTGAGTGTTGATGACAAAAAATGCAATATTTGAGTACCTCTACCATTGTTCCTTATATTCCATCCATGTATTGAATTTAAGCCAATCAACATCTTTTTGGATCCTCTCTAACCTAAGGTAATATGTTATCTCAATATTACATGTACTCATTTGGAGGGTCAAGTGTATGTAGCCACTTTCTTCTAATTTTCGTGTTTTGCAAACATAGTATTTGATTTAATGTTTATTGAGTGATATTATAGTATATTTTTCACAAGATCATATTCATCATCCCAAGTTTATGATTTAGATAACAGGCTATAAAAACATCCATGTTAAGGGTTTTTAGGTAGATGATAGGCAGGCGGGATAAACTATCAGCATTTAGATGCCAAAGACCTGAACAATGTTCTATAATTTATATAATATCATTGTAACTTTTAGATCGCAATAAGCAAGTTTCACAATGTGATTCTTCATGATCATCAACCATCTAGAGCTGCATTATCTGTAATCACAGTGGAAGATGTGCAATAAAGTTAGGGGCAAAAGTGCTTCACATTGTTTAGTTTTGTAATTGTTAGAATTTTGTGAACATATAATCCAGCCCAATAAGATTATGACTGATCTTCTTTGCCAACTAATTGATTTACCTTAGTGATTGAATTATTATAGTCATATGAAAACTAACGTTGGAAGTTAGTCCTAATGGAAAATTGGTTATCCATTAAAATCCATACTACCAGGATTCAATTCACCAGATAGTCAATGGTTTATTTAGGATGATCCCAACAATTCATTTTACTATATAGTTTGGTTGTCAATTAGATTATCAGCAATAAAATTAGATTATTTGATCAGAGTTTATCACCAATAAACTCAAAGATTTTATTACTTGCTAAAGTGTCAACAACACTTCTAATAGCAACTCATTGGTTAACCCTGCCAGGATTCCTACCTGAATCAGAAATTTGTGTGTGTCAGATGGAGGGAATTGAACCCAATCCAATGAAACAGGCGAAACTATTTCTGGGGATAATCATAACTAAATTCAAGGCCTTTAAATGTCAGGGACCAACCACAACTGATGCAATCATATATTACTCCCCTGGAACCCCTAATATTGGGGTTCAAACCCAATTTATGCGGCAATCAAATCCTATTTGACATATGTGACCAGCATGCTGTATAATCTCTTTAATTGGTAATGAATATAGATCTTAGCTTAGAACAATAGAAGATTTACTAAGAAATACTCCATAATCTCCCATATAAAATCATTTAAGCAAATAAACTTTACTCTCTTTTTGCCATTTATTGTATTAGCCAAAACTCTATTTAGAGAAAAGAAACTTTTAGTAAATAAAAGGTAAAACTACTTCAATTACTCAGGAAAGTCAGGATTCCTGGCTCTTAAAAAGATAAATGGTATAGCACCACCGTCATCCCAACAAACCTAATTAGGTTAAAGCGCTGATTTCTTAATACAGATGGCGGATGAGGAAAAATCCGCATAAGATTATGACTTAGAAAGATAACACGTTGGTGGCAATGGCTGTCTCCTCATGGAGGTGCCAATGTGATAGTTGACGCAGATCCCTATCAATTCCCTTAACTGAAGAAATATAAAGCAGATACTAATAACTTAGATATTTTAACTAGAAACATTTATTTTAATTTTTACTCTTGGGGTAAGAGCATAAGGATTTGGAAATCATTGAGTAATATATTTCTTGTGAAGTTCTCCATATAGATGTGCTAATAGTTGAAGGGTAGAATTCCCTTTTTTGTTTTAAGAATTTAAATGTGCCTTCTAAGGAAAAAAACAAAGAGTTAGCGCCATTATAGCATTGAATACAAGAGTCAATTGGGTTGTGTGTAAACTCAAATAGGGTGATAGTTTCTGCACTATTGCCAAATAATTAGTTATTTTAAAATCTTGATTAAAGCCTACCAGAACCTGTGCAGTAAACTTTTGAGCTTAGTGAGTGGCTCAAAAGTTTACATTTATTGCTCAATACAGGGGGTAATTAAGTTTTCAAACCAAATAACAGAGGAAGTTATCAACACATTGTTATTCAAGGCTGAAATTAAGAATTTGTGATTGGAATTGAAGACCATTAACTGGTATAGTTTGGACTTAAAATCACAAGATGAAATTGCTAGTATGGATAATGAGGGGTGAAAGCCAATGAAAAAATTAAACAAGTTGGAAAGGTCAATAATGATATTTATGGAAAATTTACACAATAAAATGGAAAGAGACTGAATTAATTGAAGATATACTGTTTTTGAAAACTAGATGAGAAGCAGATAACGTACGCTTCTGTTGGGTTTAGAAAGACATGACATGAATACTAAAGCACTTGGAAGCTATCAGAAATCTCAAGTGCGATTGCACCCTGATAGAGCTGAACAATGTTGACAATAATATGCTCAAAAATCTAATCAGGAACGATAAAGCACTGAGTGTATCTGGTTCTTTTGCTGCAATTTTGTAGATGACTCCCAAAATTACACCTATCATTAGTCAGGTTGCTGGCCTTGAATCTCCTACCACCAGAGTAACAGAAGAATTTTTTATATTTTGAAATCATCTAAAAATCAATGGGATAACGCCTCAAAATTTTTCCACTTATTCAAAATGATGATGTTTGGGTATGGGACTGACAGAAAGCGTTAACTGTAATGAACTTCCTGGGCACCAATTGTTAAAATCTAGTGTTTCCCCATCTCAACGAGGATAATTGAACATACAACGAGGTTAAGGAAGCAATAATGACTGAGTTTGGTAGCACTACATGGATGGCTTACTGTAAACAGGAGTTTATGGGAATTGAGTTTTAAAAGGATAAAACATTGGTAGCTTTTACTGACCAATTTATCAGGAATAACAAATCTTGACCACTGCATAAGTGTTTATCAAATTTTGATGCATGTATAGCAATGTAAGCGGAACTTTGGCCCTGATGAGATTTGTATCACACTATGCTGTTGGCACTTGTGAACCAGACTTCTACATCCCAAATGGTGGATCTTCCCAAGATGTTAGGAGCAACGTTAAAAGCACCTAATAAAACATTCAAAGGCATATAGATAAAAGCTCAGAATACCGTGAAGATCACTGAGCCTAATAATGAACAGCAGAATCAGATCATAACGGGAAATAAGCCCAAAGGACAGAAATGAGTGAGTAGGATCCAGATCTTCTGCTACCAATGTGGAAAACTTGGGCACATGGTCTCTCAATGTTGGGATAAAAATCCTACAAAACAAGTTAATTTTGTTCAGGCTAAAAAAATGGTCAAGGTTCAGAAAAGAGGGCCATCATTCTAGATAAGGAACAATCTGGCACTGCAACTAACCTGTTCCACCTGATATAATTAATGATGCCTTGGATATTTCTGATCTATTTGTAGATGAAAAAACACCTGATCTGCTCTACCAGGTGCTTAATATGGATGTAAATTTAATTACCCAAGCAAAGGTGAAGGGTTTTGACCCCAAAATTTTAAAAGATGTTTTTCATCCATACAATCATAAATTGGTGGAAAAGATGAGTCTCAGCGTAACTGTTCTATTGACTGTTGCCAAAAGTAAAATGGGCTTGAAGCTGGAAATTGCAGAGAGGTCGAAAAATGAGAATATGGAGAGAAGATAGACTACTTTATTATGTTATTAAGCATCAATATTTTTAGGTTGCATGGGGACAAGGTGCCTCGAGGACCTTCATGGCCCACGAGCTCAGGATCTTTTAATGACTTCCAGATCAACCTCTTGGATGGTCTCTCAGTATAATGTATCGTCCTCATGACCACATCAGTGGGGTCAGAGCCTCTCATGGTTCAGGAAGCAGGGACAGGATTCCTAAAGCCAATTCCATCAAACTTATTTGCGTGATACTTCCTGATTAAAGCTAATTTTGGTGCCTTCAGGATAGGGTTCCATTTACATTGGTTCAAGTGTCAATTTGTTGAGGTTTGATTTAAGAGCAGAAATTTTGGCTTGCTCATCATCTCAAATCCTGGCAACGCCCCCCTCAAGCTACTGTCAGTGGAGTATAGGTCCAGAGGAACAGGCATGCTTTCAATTCACCCCTGTCCCCTGTTTGACATAAGCAAATGAGTACTTTTAGTTCACCTTGTGAATGAACTTATAGTATCTGGATCAAAGAACGTCAAGCTTATATTGTTGACCTCTGGGTCAATGATGATAGAAGAGAATGAGGTTACAAATTGAAAAATTGGGTAAGGAGGGGCAGCTTACATTAAATTGGATGTCTCCCTTTTGGTGGTGTGAGATTGATTTGTGTAGCTATGGCTTGAAGCCAGACAATTTTATCAGCTAAGGCTTCCTTATAGTTAGATTAGAGCTCTCAGGAGAGGAGGTGTCAAACAAAGACTGTATGCTACTTGGGAGCTAGGGAGCACGTCCATATAAAGCTTTAAAAGGGACAAGTCAATGCCCTGGTGGTAGATTATTTGGTAGGCAAACAACGCACTGGGTATATAATGATTCCAGCAATTAGGGTCAGAGGCAGATATATTGCATAAAAAAGACAAGGTCACCATTAGCATGTTCCACCTCCACATTAGCTGATGACTTTTAAGGGGAGGCAAAACTATGGCTAGTGCAAATAGCAAAGTAAGTTCTGGACTAAATGCGAGGTGAAGCTAGCTTATTGTATGAAATATATAAAATATTTGGGAAACATACTGGGTGAAAATAATCAAATAAGGAAGAGAGCCATGGATTTTCAGTAGCAGGGATTTAAATCGTTATGAACCATTTGGTCAGGTGGTCTACAGCTAGGAGATTATATTTATGGTCATGCAATCCAGTGGGAAGAGGGCCTATCACATAAATGCTAATGACGCTGAAGGGTCCCTTTGGGGCAACGACCAAGTGTTGAAATCAAGGATTGGCTTAGTATTAAGATCAGCAAGTCATAAATGCTTCTAAGACCTCTTGAATGGTTTCTAATTTCAGTCCCAATAATATCATGACTTCGATTTATTCATGAGTTTTCTTAACCACCTTGTGTCCCACAGTCACATGCCCCTCTAAGATAACGTTATTTTGGGAAGAAGGGCGAATGTAGGGAGCCATCTCTTATTTTCCCTCTTGTAGAGCAGCCCGTCCTTGATTTGAATGTCTCATGTCTTCTTTTGAAGCTCAGTTAGGACTTCAGGAGTTTCCAACTCCCAAAGCTCAGGTTGACCAATCAGATCATACAGTTGGTCCTCTTCAGGGGTCAAATCTGATAGCACTGGCATCCTAAAGAGGCCATCAGCATTTTGATGGATTGCGCCCATGTAATGAACAATGGTGAATAATAGCTATGCAGTTTTAAGGCCCACCTGGCTAAATGGCCATCTGGGCCCTTCATCTGATGGAGCCACCGGAGCAAGGAATGAGCATGATGATGATAAAGTGGTTACCATAGAGCTAGGGCTGAAAATGTTTGATGGCTATCAAGACAGTCAAGATTTACCACTTGGTAACACTATAGTTCCGTTTGGTCTAACCCAAAGCATTGCTAAAATAGGCCATGAGATGGTCAACCTGATTTTTATCATGCTTTGGTAGGATAGCCTTAACGGAAACATCACTCATGTCCATAATTAGCAAGAAGGGTTGCTCAAAACGTGGGTGGACTAAAATGGGTTTGGCACATAGAGCAGTCCTCACTCATCAAAGGGCTGTTCTTATTCATGCCGCCATTGTCATGTTTACATGACCTTATAGAGAGCACCAACAGCAGGGACAAGGCTGGGAGGCAGGAGGTCCAGAAGGTTAAACTTCAGGCCCTTCCTGATTTCAAGCACACCTTGGATCAACGATGGGTACAGGCTAGGTACATTAGGTTGGTACAAGTGAGGTGCCTAAAGCCCAGCCCCTGTTTTGGCACATGTATATAAATGGATGAGTTTAATTTTGAATGACAATGGCTCGATTTAGTTGATCTGTGAACAAGGGTTCAAACCCCATTCTATTTATGAAATTGAAAGCTTGGGTCAGGTCTAACTTCAGTTGATTACTCAAGTGAAGTCAATTTCAAGGTATGTGACCCTTTTGGATGGAAGCGTGTACCTATTGGTGCACCAAGGCTAGGTACCACTTCATTGATCCAAAATTACCTGATTTGGCTTAATTATGATTAATTGAGACAACGTTTCTCGTTGTTCATTTTTCCCAATAAACCCCATAGTTGTTTTACATTTTTCCATATGTTGCCTTGGGCGCACCTGTGCACAGACCTCTTCAAGGAGATCTTGCGACGTGTTAGCTTGTTTATTCTTATAAAATTTAATACAGCCTCAGGTACTCCGCTGGGCCTGCCTGGTTCCATCCAAACCCAGTAACCACTGCACACTACCCCTGTACCAGACTTGGTTATGAACTGCCCTTTTGGGGCACGGCCAAGTTTTGCAGATAACCCAACTTATTATTACTCTGATAATGCTTAACACCCTCGCCCTAAGTTTCTTTAGCTCCATCACCTTCTGCTGGGCTATTTTTATAACAACGATGACTAATAGTTCCCTTGCATTGGTCCTGTGCACCAAGCACCACCACGCTGGTTTTTGGAAAGCTATAGATAATTTATTGAAATTAGACGATCAACCTCTTAACTTTACATGCATGAACTTTTTCCATATGGGACTTTTGCAAAGCGCACATGGTGTGCGCCAGCTGGTGGCCATGGCCGCAATGGGGCTCACCACTGTTTTCGATTTTTGCTGAGGGTTGGAGCATCCCTGCGCTATTATCGCTACCTCTGATGGGAAAGTATTCTCCTTCTTGCCCATACCTGGTGGATATAGATGCTTGTGATCTGAGAGTCATGATTCACTGACTTTCCACCGTATTTAATAAAATCAACGCTCACAAATAACTTTTTCTTTGGCACCGCATTTTGACAGTGCAGGTAGGATCATTGACAAAGGGCCTGGTGGTGTTGGCCTTGGATAACGTTGTACAACCCATCATCAAAATGGACATATGGTCATTTGTGGCCTGAAACACATTTTCTAACAACGTTTCCATATAAACTACTGAGTCATGTCTTTTACCATATGGTTCAGACATGGACCCCATTTAAGTGTATCAGATCACCCCAGGGAACCCACGCTTGACCACAACCATAATCTACGGAACCTAGGAGGTGGAGAAGTTGTTACAACTATAATAAAAAACGTTTATGCAGTTGCTGAAGATATAATGGAATATGAGGCCTCACTAGTAAGAGTGGCAAAGCTTTCTCTCTATTCTTTGATGCAGAAACGTATCCTGTGGGAATGTTAAACCTGAAGAAGAGTTTGTGGCGAAGTGTTGGCGTTTTCTGTTATAAATAAAGACCATTTGGGTTATTTTTTATTGACTGCTACCCTTTCATCCCCTTTAGGGAAAATCAGCACTAATATTTTGGTGGATACTGGAGCCTCTGAGAATTTTATGGACCATTATCTTGCCAACTATTTTAAGATGAGTTATTTGCCAGGTGGTATGGTTAGAGAAGAGGCTTTTCAAGTTATCCCCACGCTGAAGATCATGGGGTTAGTGGACTATCAAGTTGGCACCTATCACCTATCTGACCACTTCCAAGCTATCAAAACCTAATGCACCCCATCATTTTGGGTGTAGTGGTGGCGAAAGTTTGACGTCAGGATGAACTTGAAAGAAAATACCTTATCCTTAACTTTGAAGAATAGTTGTGAGTTGGTGGTTCCTTTGGCTGATACCAACTTTCAGGGAGATTTTCCCCACTGGCCCAATATTCACACTCTCAGTCTTACCCCATTGCTGAAGCCCTCTTTGGAAGTTCCCCTACCTTCTTGTTTGGAGGAGTTGGAATTTTCGTTTGATGCAACTTCAGCTAATACACTACCAGATCATTAAGAGTTTGATTGTTAGTTCAAGCTCACCATTGATTTGGTGCGTTTATCTTCCCCAATTTATCTATTGATGGTATGGGAGGAAGCGGATCTAGATGTGTGGTTAAGGAGCAGTTAGCCAAAGGTGAAATTTTTCAGCAAACCTCCCCGCATGTTCCCCACTTCTCTTTGTAGAGAAGGCTGATAATACCTTACGCCCATGCGTAGATTATGGGAATCTTAACAACGTCACTGTATCAGACTTACATCCCATCCCCCCTAAACTCTCAGATTGCACGCTATGTGGAGAAGGCGAGAGTTTTCTCCAAGCTGGATTGTTTAAACGCGTTTAATCAGATCCATATCAAGAAGGGCCAGGAGTGGTTGTCTGCATTACGTATCAGAAAAGGAATATTTCAATTTTGGGTTATGCCTTTGGGTTTAAAGTGCCCCTGCTATCTTTCAACATCGTATTGATGTGGCTATGGGGGACCAGTGGGGGGTATGCGTGGTAGTTTACATGGATGATACGTTGGTATTCTCCCCTGACAATGAGTCCTATGCAGTACACCTTTGGCAGGTGGTGGAGCGTTAGAATGCTAACCTTACGCTGAAAAATCAGTGAGTTTTAAGTCCCAGGTCACCTTTCTGGACAACTTCATGTTTGACCAAGGGCACATGATAACTCCAGACAAGGAGAAGGCGATCTATGAGTGCCCACTCCAACTTCAATCAAGGAATTGAGAAGCTTTTTGGGGACGTGTACGTTACTAAATAAGTTCTCACCAAACCTTTCTAAATTTGCAGCGCCTTTGTATAAGGAAATTAGGCAAAAGTACTTTAGTGGTCCCGTTTTGGAGGATGCCTTCTAAGCATTAAAGTGTCATAATTGTCCAATTCCATTCTTCACCATGTTGACCCTAATAAAGAGTTTATTGTTACTTCAGATGCTTCCAACTTTGCCATAGCGGCAGCCCAATTACAAGTAGGCGAAGATGGAATATAGTATCTGGTGGGATGTTTTTCTAAAAATATGTCTCTACCAGAAATGAACTACGCCATATATGATTAAGAGTTCTCAGCAGTGATTGAGGCGCTGACTTAACGGCGTCATCACTTGCATGGCTCATCCCAACCCTTACATGTATGTACAGATCACCGTGCCTTACTGTACTACCACGCACCTCATGTTTTAACCTCACGTCAAACCCGCTGGTATGAAAACCTTGCCCAATTTGCGTTTTCTTACGAGTTTACAAAGGGCAAGGAGAATGGTTTGGTGGATAATTTTAGCCTTAGCCCTGCACTAGCTCCCAATCCTAAGGAGGAGGAGGTGCATAATACCCATTTAATGATTCCACCGGGGAAGATTGTGTTTCAACTTTCCTCTCCCTTGGCCAATGGTCCAGCGCTTGCACCTCTGGAAAATGCAGAGGAATATGTTATGTTCAAAAAGGTAGTCCTTTCTCAGCCATTATTGGCCAAATATACTATGGTCCTTGCAAAGAGCGCATTGAATCAGGAGGATATTATAAGAGGCTATCACGTAAAGGATGAGATGGTGTGGTTTTAGGGGCGCCTATGGGTTCCTGCTGGACCACTTCACCTGAAAATCATCTGGACATCATGACGGAATTATCATTGGTCATACTGGGAAGGCAAAGACTCTTAAGCTTATCCGCTGCACTTACAATTGTTAGAGATTAGCCGCTCAGGTAGGCAGGTATTGTAAAGAGTGCCTAGTCTGCAACTAAATGAAAATAAATCGCCAGTCTTTAGTAGGGTTTTTGGTATGAGTTCAAAAGGCTGATGGGCCTTAACTTGCATATCAGTCAATTTCATTGTAGAATTGCCTGTATCAGATGGCTATGATGCTATCATGGTGGTGGTGAACCGTCTTACAAAGTTCGCCCCCTTTATCCCTTGCAGAACCACAGTCACCACGGCTGAGATGTCTAGGCTCTTTATTACTAATGTGTTTGCTCTTCATGGGGTCCCTCAAGAGATAATTAGCGATCAGGAACTCCATTTTACCTCTGTATTTTGGGAAGAGTTGTGTAAAACTCTTCAAATCCACCCCTGCTGTTCAACTTTCTAACACCCTCAATCAGATTGGCAATCTGAACGAGTGAACCAGTTCCTAGAACAGTTCCTTTGGTGTTACACTGCCGCGAATCATTCAGATTGAGTTTTCATCTCCCTATGGTCTAAATTAGCTATAAAAACGCCCAACATTCATCAATCAGTTGATCTCCTTTCTTCGCCTTCTATGGCTTCAATCCCGCCTTCAACATGGAGCCCAGTTGTGGATCCAAGGTGGAAGCGGCAGTGGGCTTTGCAAAAATGATCAAGAAAGTACACCAAGGGGTGAGCACGAATTTAGATTCAGACATGCAGGCTTACAGGAGAATGCTTATGGTAAGAGATAAGTTGGACCTGCATACAAGGAAGGAGATCTCATGATGCTGGATACTAAAAACATCTTAATCAAGCAATCATGCAAAGAACTGGGACAAAAGAGGATTGTGTCACACCTTGTACCAGTTGGACCTGCATACAAGGAAGGAGATCTCATGATGCTGGATACTAAAAACATCTTAATCAAGCAATCATTAAAAGAACTGGGACAAAAGAGGATTGTGTCACACCTTGTACCAGTTGGACCTTCCCCTTTTTCAAACCTTTTCAATACTCCATGAAAGAAAGATCACGTTGTTTGAGGCCCCCTCCAGAGACTCCTGAGGCTATCTCGTGAATGGTGAGTTGAGAGTGGGAAGTGGAGGAGATTGTAGCCTCTCGTCAAGTAAGAAGAAGACTCAAGTATTTATATTCTGGAAGGGATTTGATGCAGTGGAGAACAGTTGGGTCTCATCATGTGATTGCGCCCATGCCAAAATCTAATTGTAGCATTCCACGAGCGTTTCCCTGAGGCTTCAGGATTGAAGTTTAACCAAGTCGTTGCCGCCATGAAGTTGGCCTCAGCCCACAAAAACTTTTCCTTGGCGAATGCCCCTGGAAGGGAGGTAGAGACCAAAAAAGAGGAGAGGGTAATGTCATGTTTACATGACCTTATAGAGGGCACCAACATCAGGGACAAGGCTGGGAGGCAGAAGGTATAGAAGGTTAAACTTCAGGCCCTTCCTGATCTGAAGCACACCTTGGATCCACGCTGGGTACATGCTATGTACACCCAGGAGGGTACAAGTGAGGTGCATAATGCCCAACCCTGTTTTTGCACACACGTTAAATGGATGAGTTTTATTTTGAATGACATTGGCTCAATTCAGTTGATCCGTGAATGGGGGTTTGAAACCTGTTCTATTTACGAAATTGCAAGTTCAAGTCAGGTTCAACTTCAGTCAATTACTCAAATAAAGTCATTTCAAGGTATGTGACCCTTTCATATGGAAGCGTGCACCTATTGGTGCACCAAGGCTTGGTTTACTTTCTCTGATCCAAAATTCCCCTATGTTGGCTTAATTATGATTACTCAAGACCAACGTTCTTTGTTGGTCATTTTCCCCAATAAACCCCATAGTTGTTTTACATTTTTCCATATGTTGCCTTGGGCGCACCTGTGCACAGACCTCTTCAAGGAGGTCTTGCGACGTGTTAGCTTGTTTATTCTTATAAAATTCAATACAGCCTCAGGTACTCCGCTGGGCCTGCCTGGTTCCCTCCAAACCCAGTAACCACTGCACACTACCCCTGTACCAGACTTGATTATGAACTTCCCTATGGGGCACGGCCAAGTTTTGCAGATGACCCAACTTATTATTACTCTGATCATGCTCAACACCCTCGCCCTAAGTTTCTATAGCTCCATCACCTTCTGCTGGGTCATTTTTATAACAACGATGACTACTAGATTCCTTGCATTGGTCCTGTGCACCGAGCACCACCACGTTGGTTTTTGAAGAGTTATAGTACCTCTCTTGAAATCCAATCAAACGGAACGTTCTTCTGCAGGAGTTAAAATAGAGGCTTGGCTAGGTTGCAAACTTAAGGATAAACAGAAGATAATAGCCCACCATGCTTAGGAACACATGTATATCCCTTAAGGTTTGGGAGAGTGACATCTTTTTATAGCGTTAACTTTGTTTGATATGGGCTGTATGCCATTCTTTGAAACTCTGTAACCAAGAAACTTCACTTCCTACTGGAAGAAAGAGCATTTAAATGGTTAAAGTTTTATAAAAGCCTCTTTAGATCCAATTGAAAACTTTCCAAAGATGCTCAATGTGTTATTAAAGGTTCGTAAGAAAACAATAATGTCATCTAGGTAGACAAGGACACATGATAGCTTCAAGTCCCTGTGGGTTCCATCCATATGCATTCAAAAGTGGCAGGTGTGTTACAGAGGTCCTAAGGCATCATCATGGGCTCAAATAGTCCCTCGTTAGCTATGAGGGCGCGCTTGGCTCGATCTTCAGGGGTGAGCTACACTTGCCAATACCCAGCAGTAAGATCCATTGTGAAAAAGTACTGCAATCCGGTGAGCAGTCATAGGGAGTTGTTAATTAGGGCAGAGGATATTTTCCTTCTTGGTGATGGAGTTGAGCTGCCAATAGTCCATCACCACTTGTTGGATGTTATCCTTCTTCTGAGATATCAGAAGAGGAGAGGCCCAAAGGCTGCTGAAGGCACTAGGTTTCTGGCATCAAGCAGTTGTCTGAGCTCCACCGCCACCTAGGCCTCTTCAACCTTGCTCTTTCAGTAATGTTAAGACTGAAAGGGGGATCATCAGAAGTCTCCACATGATGTAGGACTCCTTTTATTCTCCGAAAGTCATAGGTCAGGTACAAAAATAGGTCTGAATATTCCTCCAATAATTCTAGCACTTTACGCTGTTGGTCTTCAGTGAGGTCCATTCCTATACTAGTGGCAACCAAGGCCACCAATGGGGCGTTTTCAAACCAAAGTCCTTTTGGCTTCAAAAAAACAGACATTAACAGCCTCCAATGGTAGGAGGCGGACATAGGTGGTGAGACTGTTTGGGCCTAATACCTTGGGTTTGTTGGTAAGGTTATCCAACAACACTGATATAGACCCAGCATAAGCTGAATCTAGAATTTCTGGGCAGGTTAGAACATCTTTAAAGGACAGGTTGTCTAGGCCTTGGATTTCCACCAGGTAACCAGAGTGGATGTTAACTTAAATCTGGGTGTCAGCAATGACCTGGGACTTTGGAGGTATTGTAGTTGCCCTAGGTAAGTAGATCGGCATGACTTCTTGTCCATAATCAGCAGGGGGCAATCATAATCAAGAGTCCCTTATGTGATGTTTGAGTCTTTTGATTCAGCCCTCACTCTCCAGTAGGCAAGCTTAGGCCTTAAATTCCATCTTAGAGTCACGGGAGGAATCTCAAAGATTAGTGGGAACCATTGCCTTAGTAGGGATAGAAAGCTATCATTTGTCATGGACCTGGCTAATAAAGATTAGACTGGGCTCCCAATCAGGGTGTGTGAACACCCAGAGGAGAGTCCATAGTGCCATGGGCACATCAGTCTGGATGATTTTTATGAGCGGAGATCTAGTGGGAACGTGAGGTTAGCAAAACTTAGCAACGTACTGAAGGCCTTAAAACAAACCAAATGGTTGCAATGGGGGCAACTGCAAGTTTTGTGAGGGCAACCCCAAGGGTGGGGGAGGCAGGGAGGATGACAACTCCTACAGGGTTCATGGTTACAGGCCTTCAGGTTTAAGGAGATAGGATTGAAGTTAAACAAGGTATTGCTCATTGCCCGCCACATGATCAGCGATTGGAACTAAGTAAAAAGGGGGCCCATACAGAGCGTCAGCACCGAGCTCTCCATGAATGATGTGCTCCAGGACCCTTGGTAAACAAGATCTTTAGTGGGCAGATTGGGTAGGGTCATAACTCCCCAAATGGCAAAACAGAGGCGCTCTGGAGCTGTTTCACCCAGAGAGTGGCTTCTGGGGAGCCAATGGCGGAGAGGACTGTAGGAATCCAGCAAGTTGTTTCTCGCTGGTGCTTGTAGCCGCTGGATTCCACAAATGAATTCTTTATATTAAAGCTAAAAATACTAATAAAGCAAAAGGCTGGGTTTATATGCTTTTATTAGTGCAAGCGTGAGAAAGGAAAAAATGAACCCACTTAATATCTGACCATTCAATATTTGACCTGTATTGAGGGTTGAAGGGAATTCTATGGTAAGTTTGGAAAAGCTTAGTATGGTCCAAACAAGAAAATATGTAAATTCGGCCTATCAAAGCTCAGAAAACTCACTTCACTTTGGCTGAACGACAGATGTGGAGTTATTTTTTTGGCAAGATGTACCCATGGGGTAACGATTTATTAATTTCATCCAATCTTCTTTAGATAAAATTATTGCATCTTGGGGGACACCCGCCAATCCTATAAAGGGGTGGTTTCCGCATAGATGTGTGAATGGACCTGGTCGTGGCTGGGGGAAACCATCCAATGGATGCCCCCAAGGTCTTCCGCGTAGTTGAAGTAATCCAACTTCTTGATCTCATGTTAGTTGCCCGTGAGGTATTGGAAATAGTGTTACCCCAATTTGCGGTGTTCCACCAAGAATTGACCAGGGTCTTTTAGCTAATACAATCATTATTCTCATTCAAGTCGCTCTTATCATTATTGTGGACTTGTAAATGTCTGACATTTCCCCCTTTCAGCCAATTTTTACCCAAAACATTCTTATCTTAAGTTGGGAGGGCAATTTTCTGAAAAAGAAAACCAGATTTGCACCAAACGGGTGTGTGATAGTGGAAGATGAAGCGAATTTTTTGTCTGGAGTGAAATGATTTGTCAAATTTATGATGCGTCACTGGGTGGTGGTATCAATTGACTAGATAATCCAGTCAACAGGATCAGAAGGAAGATCTGGGAGACAGAACAATTTTCCAGATCAATAGGCGGAATTTTTTATATATTAAAAGGGCAGATGGGGGCCATGACAAGGTGAACAAGGTAATTAGGGTTTATTTTTGCAAAGTGAAAAGAGGGTAAGAAATGAACTGACAACGGTCCCTGGGCAGGGCTGTTGCCTTAAAATTTGATAAAATTGCTTGGGAGAGGTGTTACAGGATTAGTCATTTGGGGGTTGGAGATAGATCTGGTTGGCTGGTGGAAAGGGGTGTGGGGTGTTCAAGAGCCTGGTAAAAATTGAAAAAAAACATTTATATATTTTCCCATATTTTTGGTCCCAAGCCAGGTGATGGTGCTAATTTATGACCTGATCAACCAAGTAAAGCTGCCCATACAATCCAGACTTCTCAAATCTGTACCATAGGGCCAAAGCAACTGGACTGGTTCATTTGATGATTGGTACTAAAATTTAAAGTCATGCTTTAAATATAATTTTCTGTGCTGGATAGTCCAGACCAGCTATAACAGTTTAAATTTTCAGATTAAGCCTCAAGCTCATTGCAAGCAATTTTTAAAATTTTGGCAAGAATTGTCAGGGGAGTGGGGAGTCCCAGGACCTGCCCATGGCCCCTGACTTGAACAACCTCTCTGCACACCACCTCTATCAACCCTAACAAGGTAGATGAGGGGGAAGAGGTGGGAACAAAACATCCTTAGGGGGAAGAGCAGTCACTCAGAGTTCATCCAACACCTGCTAAGTTGCTTAACTGTGACAGGAGGTCCACTTGGGCCTTGATACAACTTTTTGTCCTAAAGGGGTACTGTTCCCTATCCAGGTGTAGGAGATGGCCTCCAGGACTTACATCATTGTAATGGACTATTGCTGAGTAGTCTCAAAGGAACTGAGCTCGGAGGGGCAAGTCATAGCTAGGGTTAACTAGCGCAACGGCAGGGGTACATACAATGAGATTCCCAAATAAAATAGGTAGGGAAGAATATGCACCTATAGATTGAGTACATTGCAGGTCAGCCGTGCCATGCTCCATATAATGGGGCAGGTCAGAGAGCGAACTTGATGCGCTTCATTTACTTGGGCGATATACCATTCAGAGGGAGCCACTGTTGACTATGGCAAGGACTGGAACCTTATGGACTCAAACTGTGATGCAGGTCACCAGACTTCTGAACTGGGGAGGTAGCATGAGAAACATGAGATAGTTATTAGAAGAAGAGTAAGCAGTATTGGGTTCTTTATTTTTGACGAGTACCAAAACTTATTCTTCAGGTATGCTAGATCCAGGATCATTTGAGGTTATGAAAAATGGCTTGAGGAGTAGTAGGGATGTCAGCATGGAGTGTCTCGTCCTTCATGCTGACAGCCCTTTTCCCGCCTCCTCAAAAAACGTTTTCAGAATGTTTTGACACTATTTCTGAAACCGTTGCAGCAGGTGCATTGAAGGTAAGGATTCTTCTGGAATTTGGCCACATGGACTTGAGGATGGTTGGAGGGACCCTAAGAGATATCCTGAGAGTGCAGGGTCAGCGCAGGGATCTCGTTAAGCTCTTCCTTAGTTTCCCAGATGCAGGTAAAACCGTTTTTCTGTCCAATAATATGCATATGAATCTTAGGGTAGGATACCAATGTAAGATAACAGTGGTGATAACATCCAAGACAATACAATTGATAGTAACCAAAGGTTGCAACTGGGCGTAGAAACGACTGGAAACCTCCTTGGGGCTCTCTTCTCTATTCAGGAAGATTCCCATGAATGCTTGCGTTTTGTTGTCCAGGATTTGATTGCTGCCAAATTCCTGGATTAAGGCCATGCGGACCAGTTCCCAGGTGTTGCACTCCTTCAAATGGGGAGTCATGATCACCCAGGAAGTGCTGTTGAGGCAGGAGTGTATATGCTACACTTTTTGCCAGTTGGTGGTCTCCTGCATGTAACTCTCATATGCGTACAAAAAGTAGGCGATTCTTTCTTGGCCAGAGGTGAACCTTTCTTTATAACTAGGTTTAAAGTTAGTTACAAGAGGTTTGGAGAGGATGTTAATGCCAGGGATGGGTGCAGGCTCAGAGATCTTAGTATCTTCATAGTTGCGGAGACCTGCTGTCCTAACTGTCATCTTAGGCCATCTTGTCCTCTTATATAGCGTCCCAGTTTTTGGTTGAGGGATGAAACAGAAGACCTATTCATGACCAGATCTTTTAGGGATTGAATGTCAGCGCCTTGAAGGCAAAGCTGACTCTCAAGAGTGGCCAAACGGGTTTAAACCCTCAAGAATTTTCTTAAAGCTGAGAGATGTAACTATTGGTAAGCTTGTGAAGGCGCTAAAATTGTCCATTTCATCCAATAACGCCTAAATGGAGACCTAGGGCCGAGGGGAACTCCATCCACTTGGAGTTTTAATCCTTAAGCTACATTCTTAATTTGATCATGTAAGGAGGCCAAGGCTGCTAACACATCCTTACACCAAGGGTCGTCAGGGTCTCCAGGAGTAGGTACTTCAGGGTCTTCTGGTCCTTTAAGTCCCTCATGTCCTTCTGGTCCTTTGAGACCACTAGGCCCTACAGGACCCTTACTCCCAAAGGTATAGTCACGAGAGGCCAGCTACTGATAGTGTTGTTGCAGGGTCCATACCAGATCTTCAACTTGGTGAAGGCATTGAACCAAAGAAGCCTCAATGAGTTGGATGTTCTGGTGCAGCTGGTCCTCGAGGTAGCCAGAGATCCTGCTATCCAAGGCCGCAATTGTCTTGGGTTTCAATGATTAATCATTAGTTATTGATAGTGCCCTCACAGTAGTCATGGACAAAGGAGGAGGCTGCATTGTAGAAATCAATGCCATGAGAGTGTAAGGTTTTGGTGAGCCCCAGTAGTTGGGAGACTTCATGATGGTGCAACCCAAATAACTGAAAGAGGTGATGAATAGCCAGAAGCAAAATATTAAAGAAAGCGTTCAGCTCCCAAGGGTAAAAGCTCCCGCTGGAAGCTGTGCTGAGGTATAGAGGTCCCACATGTTAGAGGGCATGAAAGAGACGCGGGAGCAGCTGGAGTGGGCACCCATGGAGTAGATGCCATTTTTTAATTGTTGGACAATGTAATTAATAACCTCATACTGCAGCTGATACAGATTCCTATCAACTGAGGGCAAGGAGAACTGGAATATGGCCCAGAATTCTAGACTCTCATGCTAAGTGGGCAGAACTTCATACAGCGAGGTATTAATTCATTGAGCAACGCTCCTCAACTGATCAGCAGTTTGATCACATGGGGCTACTAGTATTGTCCATTATACATGTAGACGTTTTCACTTAAGACACTTGGAGCCCTCTGTATTGGATATCACTTCTCTTGGTGTAATAATTCTCTTGACTGTCAACGAAGTCCAAAAATGGGCTCAAAACTGGAAATTAGTGGAGAGGCCGAAAAATGAGAAGATGGAGAGATTATAGGCTACTTTATTAAGTTAGAAAGCGCTGATACTTATAGGGCACATGGGGACATGGTGCCCCAGGGACCTTTGTGGCCCCGTGAGATCAGGATCTTTTACTGCCTTCTGGATTTACTGACTGGACGGTGCCTCGTTGTACTAAGTCATCCTTATGACCACAGAAGTAGGGGAACCGCCTCTCATGGTTTGGACGCATGAATGGGATTCCTGAAGCTGATTTCATCAATTCTTGTACATGTGATGCTTCCTGATTGAAGCTAGTTTTGATGCCTTCAGGATAGGGTTCAATTTTCGCTGTTTAGAAGGTTGTTTGGTTGAGGCTCAATTTGGGAGAAGGGATTTTAGATTGCTCATAATCTCAAATCCTGACAATGAGATCTGCTGAAAGCAAAGACAAACTACAAGATAAAACTTGATCCACCGCAAAAAGGCCTGAGGCACTATAAATTTGTATGGCAGGATCATCTCAGGTTGAACCTTGATCCTTTGTGAAGCTTCCTGAGATGCTAAGATGAATAAGATTCTTGGCAAGATCAGCTCAGGTTAAAACTGGATCCGCCACAAAGAGGCCTTAGGAGTTAGTATGAGCAAGGACTTGGTGAAGCCAGCTGAGAGTATACTTTAGACAATAAGGAGTCGCGGAAACCTGTCTTGGGGTAAAAGAGGTGGACCAAATTGTATTGTAAGTGAGAATGTCCAAAATAGTACTGGCGCAGCATGATGCCATGAGAGACACACTTGAGAGAAGTGGCATTAGTTAAGAAATTAATAAGAGGGCCACTTTGCTGAGAATGCATGAGAAGCATTGAGTGCAGACCAGACTGAGCTCCACTGAAGGTGGAGTTTACCTTTGATAGCTAAGTTGTGATCTCAGACCAAAATAGAATAACTTCCCAAGTTCCTATTTTTTACTGGATAATCTAGTCAAATGGGGGGATGTGTTAGGATTTGTTCCCATAAAGGCCCAATAAGACTTTTACAGATCTGCTTTGCTCACCAGGTGATTTACCTTACTGAATGGGTTATCATAGGCAGATGGAAACTATTTTTTGAAGTTATGCATAATGGAAATTTATTACTCCGTGATGAACTTGTTCCACCAGGATTCAATCTTCCAGATTGCTAATGGTTGTCAGGAATGTGCCTGAAAATGTACTTTACTATATGGTTCAATTGCCAACAAGTTTACTGGCAATTTAAAGAAAAATTCATTCAGAGTTTCCTTCATCAATTGACTCAGATTTTTATTAGTTGCTGAAGTTTCAACAACTCTTCTGGCAGCAACTCACTGTTTAACCTTATTAGGTTAACCTGATGACTTTAATACAGACAGCATATGAGGAAAATTCCGTGTAAGATTGTTACTTAGGAGGGTAATCCATTGGTGACGGTGGCCATTCCCTGGGAGGTGCCAACATAATAGTTGGCGCCAGATCCCATATAGATTACCTTGATTTGAAGTAAAATAAAGCAGATACTTAGAGATTAATTCTTTTATTTATTATAAATTTATAGTAATCATTACACTTGGGATAAGAGCAGAAGGATTGGATGTCTTTGAGATAAAATATTGCTTGCAAAGTTCTCCACGTCTCTTCAAAAAATGTTGAGGAATAAAATTCACTTATTTGCTTTAAGATTCTAAGAGTGGCTTCTAGTGCAGAAAGCAAGGCATTAGCGCCAGTTTTTTAAGTCCCAGAGAATGTTCTCTGGGTGTTGATCAGGCTATTTTTCCATTCCTGAGTAATAAGGCACTGAAGAGGATGGCGGTACCCCTCACTACTCAGGGCAATCTCGCTCATGTAGTAGATGAGCGCTGGGCAACAGTTCTTCCACTTCAGATTCTACCCCCAGTACCCACACTCACCTTGGCAGAACTGTTACGGGGAATCAGAAAAATCTGCATCAAGATCATTGAATTGGAATCAATCAGAACTAATTTGAGCAGCAATCTGCCCAATGTTTATCTCAAATGGTCAGAAAGATATGAAGACTGATTTATCAGCTGGAATGCCCAATAGTTCAATTCAATTGACATGCCAATTGAACAAATCACCCCCTATCAAAGTTGTCAGGGATCATCCTCAATGGGCAGGCAACAGCATCAGACATCATCAATAAGGGTTTGAAGCCCCCTGCTAACAATTTGGGTGTTACGGCTGATATGATTCCACTGACTGAATGAACAGCCCATCAACTGAGCGTGGGTGGGTTAGGCATCTCAAACCCGTTCCCAACCAGATGGACCTGCCCCTATGTGGGGTGGCCTTGGGGGATTCCCGCTGCTCATTGGGCTAAATGTCATCGTGCCAACCATCAGAAACATAGCCAAGCCTCAGTTCAGATGTTTGAGGTTGAACCAACAGCAACTTGGCCTGCCGCCAAATTTTTGATGTCAGTTCCCAGGGAACTAATCCACCCATTCCCAAATAATTCGCCAGTTAGGTCAAAATTGAGGGTCCCAATACTGGCTTGTCACTACCCCAATTGTCCACTATTTAATCAGTTGCATTGCACTGAGAAAATTGTTGGTAAATTTTCTTCCTTTCCTTTCAATAAAATTTTGCCAAAAAACTAAATCAATTTTTATATTATTGATTTGATCCTTCTGGCCGCATCCCTGATGGTGTTTCCCTGGTGGCCTGTCAGTCCATATACTGGATGGGCTCTACCAGTATTTATGGTCACTATGGCCCCCTCCATAATCAATTGGATTCAGCGAGTCAGATATTTCTGGCACTATAACCCTGCTATCATGAACTTCCGGCAACAGTACATGGGGATCTTGTGGCCTTACCTCCACCAACTGCAAGCAAGAATCTGTCTCCTTGCCTCCCCAGTGGAAATAACCTCATAAGCTGATGAACTCATTGAAACTATTTCTGTGATTCCACCCCCTGCAGCAAGAACCTCTGGGTTTGGGATGGGCTCATTGTGGTTCATCATCAGGATCATACTCACTGTTGTTCTACACCAACAATTCGTCATTTCATAATGCCCAGTTTCATACAATGTCATCTGGCTGGCAATGCCTCTGGCATTCTTGCTTGCTTTTTGGGTGCTTACACATCATGACTGGCAGGCCAATCTAAACTTCTTCTGCCATTTCCATGACATAATTGACCAACCATCGTTTCCAGCCTCCCGCCTTGCTCTTCAAACTGAGCGCTGCAGTGATTACCTTTTACCAAATGAATGTGCAATCAGTAGTTTGCTGTTTGTTGTTTATTTGGTCACTTTCCAACTTTGGGAGAAATATCCGTTCTACCTTGGAGAATCTTCTTCAAACCACCCAAGCTGCGCGGATTGTGGCTCCTCCTCCCACTAGCCCAGAAGGAAGCTTGAGTGTCCCTTCCCAGGAGATAGACAATCAAGTCCTTGATGCTCTCACCAAGGTGCAGATGCGTACACAATTGTGCTTAATAATGCTTCCACGTTATCTCATGCCCAACAATGGCTTGCGTTGTTAGACGCTGTGGATGGGGATGCCCGCCATTGGGTTAGAGGCCTTTTGCGCTCTTCCTCACAAACAGGAGACCCCACCCCACTGATGGCTGTTGTGTTGGCTGCCCTGAAACCCCCTGTGTCACAATCAGACCACCTATTCAGACTGCTCTATGCCATGGCCAAAGCCCCTAGCCTGGTTTCTTAGATTTCTACCTTCAGTGAAATGGCCCTCACGTCATGTCTCCCTATCTATATGCTTCAAGCAGTCTTCAGATCAGGCTTGGATTTGGTTTCCGCTCATCATGAGGTCTGGTCCACCATCCAAGAATCAGTAGATCAAATATATGCCACCGCGACCACCATTAATGCCTTCCCTGCCATGTTACCCGTTATCAGAAGGGGAATTTTATGATAGGATTACCCAACGTAGATGCAGATGACGCGCCTACCTCCAAACCAGTGGTAGATCTGGGTACCGATCCTGCCATAACCCCCATGTCCAAGTTGGCTGATACAGAGTTACCTATAAATGAATCTGTTAAGGCCCAGATGGAGAAAATCATTTCCCCTGCCCTTGTACTCCCAATTTTTGCTCTGGTGAAAGCCCCTGACCTTACCCCCAATTTGCCAGTTATTTCTTCAGTTGCAAAAGAGTCAGTTGAATCTTCCAATAAACAAAACTTTGCTTATTTCCTATTGCCTATGAAGATCAGTGTCAGCTCGCATCATGTCTCCTTTGAGGCCCTGGTGGATACTGGAGCTGCAGGGAACTTCATGAGTGTCAAGTTGGCTCAACAATTAGAACTGGGAATGGATGTGGGTCCCTCAGTGATGGTGGCCTCATCTGCCTCCCAGACCTTGTATGTCATTTGCCGACCTGTACCTTTTTCAATCCACCAGTTCAGCTTCTGCGATTGTTTTTCTGCCATGCCAAACTTGGTGTTTCTGGTGATCTTAGGTGTGGGGTGGTGGCGCCGACAACATGTGAAGATTCACTTGGAGTCTAATACACTGTCACTTACCAATGATCATCTGGAGGGTGAATTTCCTCTGATTGACACCCTTAAGAAGACACAAGGAACCAGTTCTATATCTTCCCTAGTCACTTCTGCGGGCATCCCGGCCAATTTTTCAGAAACATTAATGCACTATAGAAGAATCTTCAACTCAGAAAAGGTGGATCGCCTGCCTCCGCACACCAGGTTCAACTGTGGGTTTCAAATGACCGTGGAGTTGGTGAACATCAACTGTCCGTTGTATCCCCATACAGCGGAGGAAGAAATGGCACTTAACACCTGGTTGGATGATATGCTGAAAAAAGGCTGGTTGTTCAAGAAGACCTCACCCATCACCACCTCTATCATCCTCGCCAAAAAGTAATTGGTTCTCTCCGTCCCTGCGTGGGTTACACCCATTTAAATAAAATAAAGGTTTCTGATCCCTACCCCTTGCCGCTGGAGCAGACGATCAGCCAGGCAATTGACAAATCCCATGTGTTCTCTAAGCTGGATCTGGTGAACGCCTTTAACCAAGTTTGGGTAATGAAAGGGCAAGAATGGTTAACAGTGATCTGGATGAAGCGTGGCATTTTCCAATTCCGGGTAATGCCCTTTGGGATGAAGAATGCTCCCACTACATTTCAATGTATTATTGACAATGTACTGGGTGACCTCTGGTTTACCTGTGCAGTTGCATACATTGATGATATCCTGGTTCACTCCCCAACTCCCAAACAACAAGCTACTGACTTGGAAGCAGTGGTGGCCGCCTTGCATAAGGCAGGCTTGTTTGTCAAGCCTTCCAAGTGTGAGTTTTATAAGGAGGAGGTTACCTTCCTTGGGAACCTCATCCTTAAAGATGGTTATGCAATCCCTCTTAACAAGTTAGATGAGATCCAAGAATGGCCAACCCCAACTACCCAGAAACAACTTTGGAGTTTCTTGGGAACCATCATTTTCCTAAAAAAATTTTCCCCAGCACTTTCCCAGCTGGCTGCACCACTCCACCCCCTTACAGGGAAAAATGTACCATTTCATTGGACGCCCAAATGCCAACAGGCATTCAAATCGATCAAAGAGGTGTTTGTGTCTCCGCCCATTTTGAATTATGCTGATCCCACCAAGCCATATATTGTTGCATGTGATGCCTTATCAGTAGCAGTGGGATCGGTGTTGCTTCAGGAGCACGATGGTTTAAACACCCAGTCAATTATTTTTCCTGGAAGTTCACCGCCACAGAGCAAACTTGGGCCATATATGACAAGGAATTACCAGCTGTTGCATGGGCATTAACTCATTGGAGGTATCTGTTGCAGGGTGCTCAACATGAATTAATGGTCTGCATGGATCACCAGGCCCTTTTGTATTTTTGTAAACCCCAAAAATTGGCACATCGGCAAGCCTGAACCTATCAGGACCTGTGCAGTTTTAACTTTAAATACAAATTTGTAAAAGGTGCGCTCAATGTACTTCCCAATTTTCTAAGCCGCAGCCCCACCCACTGTTCCTCAGACCCAGAGGAAGTGGATCTCGTTACCATGATTCCTGCCACCCAAATCCTGTTGATTGTTCCCCCCATTGTTTCATCCGTCGCTTTGGCTCCTGACACCCACTAGTGGCTCAGGTCTTAGCCAGTCAAATGGCCTGCCCTGAGGGCGTGGAGTTGGTTGAGCAGTTGGCTCACCCAAGTCATAAACACTCCCTATACTCCTTAGAGGAGGGACTCATTTACTTTCATTCTCGCATCTGGGTTCCCCCTCCTTCCAAGAGGAGGTATTCCATGCACATCACGATCCCCCACAGTTGGACATCCCAGTAACAAAAAATGCATTGACTTGATCAAGTGGACCTTTAATTGGGTGGGTCTGATAAAAGAGGTTCCAGACTGGATTACCAATTGCATTACTTGCACCAGGGTTAAGTCAGACCGCTCCAGCAAAAATGGCCTTCTGAACCCCTTACAGCAGGCAGAGGGTCCATGGACATCAGTGTCTGTGGACTTTATCGTTGAACTCCCCTGCTCTAATAGGTTCACAGCGGTGATGGTAGTGGTGGATCACTTCACGAAGTTTTCCTTTTTATACCTTGTACTTCCACAATTACATCAGAAGAAACTTCCCACCTTTTCATACGCCATGTGTTTTTGATGTTTGGTCTCCCCCAGGAGATCATCAGTGACTGTGGCTCACAGTTCACCGCGCGTTTTTGGAGTGAACTCCTATTGATCCTGAAAATATCCCCCTGTCACTCCACTGTGTATCATCCCCAGTCCAATGGACAGACCGAGCATGTCAATCAAGTCCTTGAACAGTACCTGCGTTGCTATGCTGCAGCCGTGCAAAATACCTGGGCTGATGACCTTCCTCTCGCTAAATTTTCTTGTAATAATGGGACTCACCCATCCATGGGGTTTTCTCCCTACTAAGCAACATTGGGTTATAATCCTTCATTTTTGGTCAGGCCGTGCTTGCAGCCTTAGGTTCAAGCTGACGCATATCATGCTGCCCATATCAGATTAACTCAATCCTTAGTGCAGGAACACCTCACTAAAGACATAAATGACTTGAAGTGGCTTTCAGATTGTAAGCATCTTCCAGGTCATGATTTTATGGTGGGCTACGTTATGCTCAATACCCTTCACTTAAGAATTCAGGCCCCCTCCCAAAAGTTCGCTAGTAAACGCTTGGGTCCCCATTTGATGGAGGAGGAATTGGGTAATGGGGCGTTCTGATTGAAGATTCCTGCGCATTGGAAGCAGCATCCCATCTTCAATGTCTTCCAGCTGTCGCCCTTCAAGGGTGTGATCCCCACAGAACTGGAACTTATCATCCTCAAAAATGGGGAAGGGGCTGAGGTAGAGGCTATCTTAGCATCCCAAAAATTCTGATGTTCCGTACAATATCTTGTGGCATGGAAAGGGTATCCATCCTACAAAAACAGTTGGGTCAAGGCGTGCGATTGCACAAACTGCATGGACCTGGTCAAAGCGTTCCACATATCCCACCCTGAAGCTCCCCACCCTCCCAAAAAAGTCATGACAATTATAGCAATCAAGTTACCCAAGGCGAACAAGAATGTGGCTCTTGTGCAGTTTCCCGGTGGTGGGGCCCTTCCTTTGAAAAAAGGAAGGGGTAATGTAAGTCCCAGGGAATGTCCTATGGGTTTTGATTGGGCCATTTTTCTGTTCCCAAGTAAGAAGGCACTAAAGAGGATGGTGGTACCCCTCGTTACTCAGGGCAATCTCACTCACATAGTAGACAAGTGCTGGGTAACAGCTCTTCCACTTCAGATTCCACCCCCAGTACCCACACTCACCTTGGCAGAACTGTTATGGGTTATCAGCAAAATCTGTGCTGAGATCATTAAATTGAAATCAATCAGAACTAATTTGAGCAGCAATCTGCCCAATGTTTGGATCTCAAATGGTCAGAAAGATATGAAGATTGATTTATCAGCTAGAATGCCCAATAGTTCAATTCAATTGACATGCTGATCAAACAAATCACCCCCTACTAAAGTTGTCAGGGATCATCCTCGACGGTCAGGCAACAGCATCAGACATCAAATAAGGGTTTGAAGCCCCCTGCTGACAATTTGGGTGTTGCGGCTTTATGATTCCACTGACTGAATGAACAGCCCAGCAACTGAGCGCAGGTGGTTTGGGCATCTCAAACCTGTTCCCAACCAAATGGACCTGCCCCTATGTGGGGTGGCCTTGGGGGATTTCCGCTGCTCATTGGGCCAAACACTGTCACACCAACCATCAGAAACATAGCCAAGCCTCAGTTCAGATGTTTGAGGTTGAACCAACAGCAACTTGGCCTGCCGCCAAATTTTTTGATGTTGGTTACCAGGGAACTAATCCGCCAATTCCCAAATAATTCGCCAGTTAGGTCAAAATTGAGGGTCCCAATACTAGCTTGTCACTACTTCAATCAACCACTATTTAATCAGCTGCATTGCACTGAGAAAATTGTTGGTAAATTTTCTTCCTTTCCTTTCAATAAAATTTTCCAAAAACTTAAATCAATCTTTTTATTATTGAATTGATCCTTCTGGCTGCATCCCTGATGGTGTTTCCCTGGTGGCCCGTCAGTCCATATACTGGATGGGCTCTACCAGTACTTATGGTCACTATGGCCCACTCCGTCATCAATTGGATTCAGCGAGTCAGATATTTCTGGCACTATAACACTGCTATCATGAACTTCTGACAACAGTACATGGGGATCTTGTGGCCTTACATCCACCAACTGAAAGCAAGAATCTGTCTCCTTGCCTCCCCAGTAGAAATAACCTCATATGCTGATGAACTCATTGAAACTATTTCTGTGATTCCATTCCCTGCAGCAAGACCCTCTGGGTTTAGGATGGGCTCATTGTGGTTCATCATCGGGATCATACTCACTGTTGTTCTACACCAACAATTTGTTGTTTTGCAATACCTAGCTCCATACAACGTTGTTCAGTCAGCAATGCCTCTGGCATTCTGGCTTGCTTTTTGGGTGCTGATGCATCTTGACTGGCAGGCCAGTCTAAACTTCTTCTGCCATTTCCATGACAAGTTTAGCGTTGAAAACAAGAGTCTGTTGGTAGTTTGAAAATTCAACTAGGGCGATATTCTCCATACTATTGCACTTAATTTATTATATTCATAATCTGATTCAAAACCTATCAGAACCTCTCTGTAAATTTAATAGTATAAGTGAGAAGCTCCAAAGGTTACACTAATCCATAATTTACCAATGATTAAGTGATTAAATCTGTTCTGTTACATATCTAAGTTAAGACATTTGATGATTAATTTCATTCACGTACAATTGTGAGAGAATAGCTCCTATAGTATAGTACAAATCATTGGGAAGAAAAATAATATGAATTAAACTATTCCAGGTTGTTAAATCCTCTTTGAAAAAGCTCTAACTGGAAAATTCTGTTAGGGCAGATAGGAAAAAAGCTTCAAAAGACCTTTCAGTATTCATGCTCTCTAAAGTTCCCAGTGGGGCGAACCTCAAAGGGTAAAGCCTTATCTTAGATATCAATTGAGTTAGTCCACAATGAGAAACTAAAGGTAAGAAAAGTGATGGGTTGAACACTTTAAATGTGTGCTTTAATAAGTACTAAGAAAAAAAATTAAATTTGAAAAAAGATTCATCTTATAATGAAGGTAGCTGATTTACTAAGCAACAGATGGAAATCAATTGCCTTGCCTATTAAAACCCTATGCATCAATTGATGGAAACATTGGTTGATTTATCATTGACATCAATTTCTGGTAAACCTAAATAAATAGTTATTATAAATTTTTTTCAACTCTCTCAGCAGTCACTGGTAATCAAAATACAAAAGCTATTGGGGATTTACCCTGATGCCTCAGAAACGGCTGGCCATAAAAATATCTCAACTTAATCAAACAAGGAGTACAAATTGGAAATAAAATTGTCATGATTCTGTATGACTGGACAATAAGCCCTATGTCATTATGGCGAAATGGGTAGAATCCACCGTCATGATTATGATTTACAATTATTTGAGCGCCTTAGGATGAGGCGATATTGGGTTGGAAAGGTTTTTAGATTGCCTCCAAACCAGACAATATGGTGAGGTTGATAAATGATTAATAATGAGATGTCAACGTACAATGAATACTGAGTGGATCACCTCAAACTAGGGAGATTGTGAATTTAATAAATAGCGAAATCTTCTAGAACCAATGATAATGTAATAAAATAAATAGTCTAAGCAAAATTTTTGGTATTGACTGAGGTCGCTGAGATATCAGTGAGATGAGAAGATTGAAGGAGGAGGTTAATAGTAGTTTAGAGCAAGCGGAACAGCAAGGATCCACTGTATATCTTAAATTAAATAAAAGTGTGCCTTATTTGCAATTGTTCCACATCTTATACAATTTATTACGGTGTTTTGAGGATGACAATCATATTGTTAGTCCTATTGCTCAGTGGGCTTAACTTTGTGAAAAATCATTCCAGCGTATCTCCAATATTATGCCAAAATTATAAAAAACTATAAATAAAAATTACCGCAAAGTAGTGGCTTCACCCATATTGAGGGAGAATTCCAACAGAGCCCCACCATGCCTTGACTGGGGGTCAAGAGCAACACTTTTGCAGCCAAAAAGGAAGAGTTAGGGTAGCATAGAAAATGCAGTCAGTGCTTTATCCAAATTTCATGAGTAAGGTTGGTGAGGGCTCAGGCACCAGTGGTAGCATGTCAAAACAGTGATGAGGAAGTGCACTTGAGGCGAATCTGAGCATGCCTAGATTTAGCAAGTGAAACAGCAGCTAAATGAATCTGATGCTAATGTAAGAGAAAAAAAGGAAGTGTGTTAAGTAGGATTTGCCTTTTAAACTATTGTTGGGATGAAGGGATAAGATTCAACTGTCACTATGTTGCGTCAGGGTCCTGAAGGGCCCAGTGGATTAGCAGCCCCAAAGGGCAAGAATCTATATTAGGACTAATAGAGTATATGAGAAGTAACATTTTATTATGATAAAGCCTCACAGTATTTATAGTACAAGAAGGCTAAAAATGAAATTAGAGAGAAGATTCAAGATAAGCAGAAGGTAAAATAAGTAGAAGGTAGATAAAATAAGTTACTAAGTGATAGATAGCAATTTAATGCCTAGCTTAGTGGAAGCTCTTAGCTTGGGTTGCTGGTAACTTAATAAATCATAACTAATAGTAATTTAAAGATTGGTAATTCTTAACTTTAGATGCTTGTAATTATGACACCTGAAAAATTATTGGGATTAATTCCAAATAGTCCTAAAATAGTTAACTCATTCAAAATAGTGAACTGGCTATCAGGGATCATCCCTGACACATCAAATTAGCTCAACTTAATTTAATAGGGAGCACATTATGGCATTCATCAATGATTAGATACTATTAAGTCATGACCCAAGTAAGAGAATTCACCCAGAAGAGAGTGAATCCTAAAAGCCCCAATAAAATTTTTTGGATTAATCAGATTTTTCCAGCATAGTTTGATATTGGCATGGGTGAACAAAAGAAGCGATCAATATTCTAAATCTTACATCCCTTAGTATAAAAGATATATACCAAGCTTAGCAGGCAGTGTAGGGGCCACAGGTGGTTGGCGTGGATGCAACAATGAGATAAAATCATGATTATTAATCTTTTTTGGCTTTTTAGAAAAGGTGCACAGGATGGGAGACCAAGTAAGAAGAGGCTTCAGGTGGGGACAACTCAGCACACTACCCCTTGCTCCACTGCAGATGTATGGTAAACTAGGGAACAATAAAGGCAGGAAGCAGCAGTGTGGTTATTGCAGCTGGGATTTTAGTCATCTGGTGAATATAAACTTATTAGAAACTATTTCAGATATGTAACAAGGGATTTCAACGGATCCAAAAATTAAATTAAATCTATTAGTGCTATTAAATAAAGTATAAAATAAGTATGTGTTAATTTAGATTAAAATATTAAGTGAAGCATGTAAGGCCAGTTGGCAAAAAGATCAACTGACTGACCCTACATAGAGGGCTTTTGTAGGACTTTCAAACTTAACAGCGCCTGGTATTTGCAGCATTTGTTTAAGGCCATGTTATCTGTTGAAAGTGAGCAAACTATTCCCTAGAGGAGACTTATTAATATTAATGGGCTCTACGCTTGACAACTGGCTCAGAGGCCCAAGGCTTGGTAATCACTCGCCTTCCTTGATTGTTTCAAAGTTCATGGGGTACTTAGGGGGACCTGGTATGTAGCATAAGTTTTTTCAGGCCAACTGGGAAAAACTCATACTATGAAAAACCGTTTTTACTACCAATGCTTTGGAAACAGATTGTTGTTAAAATCACTTACCTTAAGAAAATGAGGAGCACAAAATAAGCCTTTTAAATTATAAGATGTAAGTTTAAAGTAGCGGCTTTCCCCATATTATATAGAATCCTAACACAGATGCAATAATTGGCCAATTTAAAGAACATTCCCTGTTTTAAAAGTGAATAAATCAAAACACTCAAAAAATATTGGAGTATTGTTAGTTAAAAGTCATATAAAGGGTTCATTCATGTGAGAAAAATTAGATATGATCTGATTATTATATCCAGTTATACCAAAGGTCTTGTAAAGGGTGGTTAGCTTGGCAGGTAAAACTGCTTTCACCCTAGTTCAGGTTTAGAGTTCAAAACCTGTACTGGCTAGAAAAATTCTCAGTGTGGTATATCAGTCCCAAGGTCAACCCACCTCGAATATTTTATACCAAAGGTTTTGTTTCATAAGTTTTTTTGTTTAATAATCTTAGTTTTCAGATTAACCTTTATCAAAAATAGTTTGAATTCCTACTTGTGGATGCTTTTCATATAAATTAATATTTTTTCTGTAAAAGTGAATATTTGGCTGTTGTGAAGGTCAAGGATCTGCATGACGGCCACATAGCCTTAGTCTCCTTGATGGGAAGAGTAAGACCAAAAATGTTGTCTATAATGTTCTAGACCCTTAGGAATTGGCCTCCAACTCAATAATAAACAATAAAACTAAGTTCTATTGTAATGGTAAAATCATAATATAAAAGATAATATGAGAATAAATTACTCTAAAATATATAAAAATATTACAAACATCTGAGGTTCTCATCTAGCATTATGGAATGGGTACCAACCATACACACTAGAGGTCAAGAATCAGTACATATGACCATATAATCTTTGCTTCTGCAGACTCTAAAATCATATTCACTAGTGTCTCCTCTTTACATAGTATATAAACAACAAGAATAATTTTGTTAAAAAACTGCATCTCTTAGAAATCTAAAATAGTATCTTTTAAAAATCTGTAACACATTGCTCAAATTCTCTATAATAATCTTCATTTGAGATTACTTAATATCTGTCTTATACTGTCATGGGCTACCCCTATGAGCTTGGAAAGATCATTGCATACATTCATTTGCTCTAAGGTCCAGACTCATCTGTTTATGTTCAGTATAGGGCTCTCCTTTACCCTAATAAAATGTCTCCTTATTAGACTTTCATTAAACCAATTGTCTTATATTACTTATGGGATTTATCTCTTGAGGCTCTGACTTTAGCCCTGTTATCAAACTGCGCATAGCACCCATATAAAGACCTTATCTATCACCAATGGTTTAATTTTAATGTGTGACTTGTAAACCTCTTCAAAACCTCCTTAAATGATTAAAATTTCCTAAAAGATTTCTTAGAATATATCACATATAGATGACAATTATACAACTGAGTTTCAAATCATGAGGGAAGTAATCAATATTCCTGGAATCAGGGTAAAACATAACAGAGACCTTGAGTTAAGCACATCAATATAAATAAGTCTTCTGAACAGAGCAGGGCATATTTTTATGATCTACTAGAGATAGATCCATCTGACAATTTTTGTTTGCAAGGCCCATTACTAATAATTAGAGAGCTCTAGAAGTTTGTGATATTAAGTCATTAATTCTTAGAAAGAATATAACGATATTTTTTGCATACATACAGCTTTCTGGTATTTCATCTTAATACAATGGCTTCCACTCTTTTTTTATTAGAAATAGTAGTAGAGTCTATAGTTTTTGAAGATTATAGAGTTTTTTTCCATTAGATAATAAAACTCTAATTTTTATTCATTATTCTTTCAGCTTAGAGATGTAGTATGGCTAACGTCTATTTGTATTAGCATATCTAACAATAATTGCAGTATAAGCCATTTCTTCATATGTAAAAATTATTGTTTGAATCAAAAAATAATGCAATATCTGTTAATCAGATTTAGAACGTTTGAAAGCTTGTTAGGCATCAAATCCCTAAAATTTATATGTTTGATAAACTGCAGATAAGTAAATTAAATGATAGCACTATGTATAAATTGTGCTCAAATGTGGTGGACCCTTTTAAAATTGCCCATAGGTAATTTTATTGCTCACATCACTTCTTGTTGAAAATTCACCTTAATTTTATAATGAGTACTATATACTAGAAAGATATCTTAATCTTATTGGTAACAAGGTCTAGGATTTCAAGTAACATTAAAGGTTCCTTTAGATTGACTCATAAATAATAGTTTTTAATCAAAAAGTTGAATGGGATTTTCAGACAAATCCTTGTAAACAAACTCATTGTTCTTCATGCATAGTAATAAGATATTCAGAGGCATAATAAGGTATACCATTTTTTCAATAACTAAATCAAATAAAAGATTATACTTTTTATGAGTGTAATATAATTTAAATACGTAGAAGTAGTTGGATGTTGTAACAGCTAAAAGTAAGCCTTTTTAGGTCATTCTTTAGTATAAAAAGAATGATAGCTTTATATCCCAACAACAAACTTTGCCTCTCCTTAAAGTCTAGAATTTCACTATAATTATTTATGACCTGCATCTAATGAGCATGTCAAAATCGTTATTGTCCAGGGATACCATGGAAGCAGTTAGAAAAAGCTTTTAACATGAGTTAGTTGATAGGAATAATAAAAGCGCACGGCGTCAGCTATCTGGAACAGTTAAAAACTTAATATTTCCAATTTCCATCTTAGCCTGTATTTTGACGCTGATCTTTAAAGCTGAAAGAATGTACAAAGTGAGGTTGGAGTCTTGAGTTAAGTATTAATGCCTCTTGCTTTAACCAAACAGACCTTAAAAAGGGAGACTCAATGAAATAAAAAAGACAAAAACAGTTAAGTGAGATAGAAAACTTTGGAATTAGACTCATTTTATTTATTACTAGATAAATAAATGCCGCCTTTAAGCAGATCCTAACAATAAGGCGCCATGAGAGCACCAATTGAAAAGAAAGAGTAATTAGGGGAGATTAAGCCCCAAAATCCCCAAGTTTTTGTCTATGAAAAAAACTTGATGCGTCATGGGCTATCATGATACAAGGTAAGGGTGGCCTTAAGGCCACAGGAGTAACCCTAGCTTAGGGTTAAAATTTCAGAGAAAGTATCCTTAAATAAAGTTTGGAACACATGGGCTTGACCTTTCAAGGTTGCCCTTCTGAGGTGCCTCTCTTACACCATTATCTAAGATCCTGTGAACTTAAGAAATGTCTCTGGAAAGGCACAACCCAGCACATAAACTAAGACCCAACCCAAAAATCTTATAAACAATTTGACTTAAGAACTGTAACTCAAACCTGAATTAAAATTCATGTTTAGATTAATATCAAAGTTACACCTTTACCTTGAGCCCTAGGAATTTGTCCAGAATAAGTTTAAGGCCCCTTGTGGTTAGGGACAAATGTCAAGAGCGAGTTGGGACTAGGATGCTGGCCTCAGCCCACCTGACATAGAGAAGCACACTTAGTACTAAACTGAGGTGCACTCTGCTTTAATTGGTTTAACCAACCACCTGGATATGTTATTTTTATATATATTAAATATCATACTTTAACTAATAATTTCTTAGTAGATCTGACAGGGCATATTGAATCCATAATCCCCACCAGTGAATTTCTAATATCTTAATTAATAGACCACCAATGCTGTAGCTTAATTAAATTTCTCACACTTGTTTTATTTCAGTGTACTATTCTAAATTGCCCAATTCCAGCATAAAACATCCGTTTTAGGGTTTTTATACTTATATGGCTATCTGCCTGTCAAATGATTATGTCTGACGCATTACATCTTTTATATAGAAAATGCTTTAAGCCCTAGTTTTTGCTTCCATAAACCCAATTTGGATATCACAATTTTAGTTTTCTATTTTGGAGTGCTGCTTAGTAACCATGAAAAGCACCAATGAGAACTTTAGTTTAAATACATATCTGAGAAGGATTGCCAATTTCAAGAGTATCTTTATCCCGGAGAAGCTCTACTAGCCTACCCAAAATATTTTTCTGAGTGAGCCCTTAAGCCAAAAGCAGTACAGATACTAATGTGTTCTCTATTTGTGGAATAGTAAAAACTTATATTGTAAACAAAGCTTTTTGTTAATTTTAGTTAAGGCTAATGTCTTCTAACAGTACCTTGTGTTTTGTGTATATAATCTGTGCTGATGAAATTTGATGTCCCTGCACCAATTTTGACATTTAGTGCTCACTACAGGGGGGACACATCTGTTTTCTTGTACACCGTTTAAAAAGTATGAATTTTGATAACCTAGCTGAGGACTACTTCCCAGTGGAGGTAGCACAGCTTTTAAACGCTGAAGTGGCTGTCCCATGTGGCCAGCCAAATTGATCTGACAAGAGTTGTCAATTAGAAGCAGATACAGTGCTCACATTGGCATCCATTCAGTTATTGTATTAGGTCAAGATAGTCAAGTAAATGATCTAGTAAGAAGTATGGAAGTTTATCAACGCCCCCTGGAAGCTTTGAAATATTATATATGGAGCTGTGAACTCCAATACTGAAATTTTCCAAGAGCTCAATTCCTTGTGTTAAACTGAAATTATAGGGACATAAAGTAAGGTTTTTGGTGTGTGTAATTAAATGAAAGCAGATCTATGCACAGCTTTCATAGATGAAATAATTTTACCTAAGTCGCATGTGGAATGTGTCATCTAATGTGATAAATTAATTCAATGACGAGATCTGTTAGGATTTTAGTGTCTTCTGACAGGTTCAATCATATGGACAACCATAAGAATTACTATGTAATGACAAGAAACCCTGTTCCCACATGCTTGCATCAGTGCAGCACCAGAGCATTTCTTTTGGGCTTTGGTCAACAATGATCAATAGATTTGTCCACTCTGTTTTGGATTAGACCACTTTAAAAAGCCCTGTCCCATGCCATTCCTTCTTTTGTTATCTCTGAACGCTTTTCAGAGACATCTGAATGGGGTGTTTTGTTGCCACATCCCCCCAAAGCCATCAATTTCTGGTCCAGAGTGAGTAATCTGCTCCCTCCAGTTCCACCAGACACTCTCACTCACCTGCCATCCAACCCACTAATTGGAATAAGGCTTGGGCCACTGTTTGCCACCAAGCAACTTCCCATTCGCCAACTACCACCCACCCTTATTTTGACTGGCCTGATCTTTTAAACCAAAATCCTCGAGCTATACTGGATGAGGTTAAAGAATTAGGTGAAATTGTCATGGATGAGGTTTTTGAATAAGGCGAAAGCCCTACAGATGGCTATGACTTGACTGAATTGCTAAATTATGATTTTGACAATTCTCTACCGCCCAGACGTTATGTCTCTAAACCCAATGCCATCCCCTTCCAAAGCGACTACTAGCTTGCCTTAGGAGCGGTTGACTCGCCCCATTGTCCCCTCCTCTGCAAAGCAGTGGGAAAACCTGTTTATGGATTCTTAAAAGGGATTAATATGACTAACTTCCCCCAGTTTTTCCTAATAAAGCTTAAGAAGAAATTACCAAGCTGGACTACATCTTCAACAACGCTACCACATATTTTAAAGCCATGCAGCCTAAAAACAAAAACAAAATTGCTAAGAAATTATTGCCAATTTCATTCTACTCCCAGATGCCTGCAGACAAGATAAACACCATCTTACAGAATATTTTGAAGCTCTCCTCCTGGCTACTATTCTTTCTATTATCCCTTTGTTACAGCCTTCATCCCCCACCATGCTGACACCCCAAAGCCCTTACTCTCAGATTATATCCACCTCTTCAATAGCGCTGCTTCTTATGTCACTGCTGATCCTGACGTTGTGTTGCCTGACCCTCCCTTCCCCTCTGCCATGGTGGGTTAAAAGTCTTCCGCTCCCTGCCTGGTTGGAGGTTTCCTTTTGATTTTGTCAATCCATTTGTTCTGTTTTTTTTGCCTTGAATTGGTAATGTTATACCCTGGTCGGCGTGCCTCAATAAAATTTCAAGACAAGGAACCCTGTTGATAGAATCTGGTCATGTAGATGAGGAGATATCAGCTATTTGTACCCTACCTGCTATTCTTGCATCCATTACTGTCGGTGGAGCATCCATACATACTGAAACTGCAGAGGATTCTAGTTGCATTAATTCCATCTCTCAGTTTAGTACCCCATAAGGTCAGACAGGTACAATGCAAGATCTGAGCCCAGTACCCATGAACGAAAGATCAAGTCAACCCTGTTAACCCACCAAAGTTCAACAAGGATGTAAATGTGCATAACTTTAGAATCTCTTTGAGATTAGTATGAGTGGAGCTCCCAACGCTGCTAAGTTGGAAGCAATAATGAATTTGCTGGACTCTGAGAGTCAGGAGTTAGTAATGCCAAAGGTATATATGGTTGACATGTTCTATTTTAACGCCAAAGATTTTCTTATCAAGTAGTTTGGAGGTGTAGAAAGGATGGCCACTCAAAAGATGAGATACTTAATAGCTTCTAATAAAAATAACCTATCCAAGTATTTTCAGAACAGTTTATAGAAGGTTTAGATGATAATTGGGGATAACACCATAGACGACTTGATACCCATATCGCTCTTTACTCCAGTGAGCCATAAACGGAATTATATTAGGTTCTGATACCAGAATCAAATGAGGAGCGTGATATTACTCAAATGGTGAATTAACTTACCATTGTACATTCACATTTGAGGCTCCTAACCAAAGTCCACTGGAGCCTTCAACCAACACAATGGGTCATATCCAAAACTAAGTAATTAACTTAGCAGTATAACTCTCTTCTGTTAGGTTTGACATTAATCATATCACCTGTTATCTTTACAAGATTAAGGGTATTATGCCTGTCATTGACCTAATTCAAGTTCTAAATTTAGGGTTCGTTCCATGAACCCACATTAAAGTGAATCTGGGAAAAGTCAGGGCTGAGTAGAACTGTATGTCTCTACATCTGTTGACTTTACAAAAATTATAAGTAAGAAAAAAAAATCTGGTACCAACCGTTGTTAAAACAAAGGGCGCAAGTGCCGCCTTGCCTTAGACAGTTCAGCCAGTTATTGCAGATGATATAATAGTGATTATCAACCAGTCACATAAGACTTGTGAGGTTAAGTTTGCACAGAAAGTTGTGTCAAAGGCTTATGTTCATCAGCTAACCTTTAAATAGTTTACAGGTTCTTTCTGGTGATATCACAATATAGGATGGAATCCATTGTTCTATAACCCTCGAGGTTCTTACAAAAGCTAGCCCTCAAATGGGCATGGAGAACAAACTTTATTATAACAAATGGACACTATGTATGTCCTTAATTAGATCCAGTGGATGACTATTTTTCTGAATAGACTATTATATATATTAGTAATAAAGCTTAAAATCCGCGCCAATGTTGACATTGGGGCACCAGTTAATATTACGTCCAAAAATACTGGTGAAGAAACTGGCTCCACTCACAACATAGATCACAAGTAAATCTTTAATACAATGGCTACCAGACCACTACTTTAAAAGCAGCATGCAGTGAATTGCCGCAGCACTTTGGCTCAATGGTAACAGCTGCTACTGCTATTTGTTTCTATAATCAAAATGATTTTCTTTTTGGAACCTCATATATGAGGATTCATGGAGTTAAAGCTGTTTTTGGAATAAATACTTTGAAAATACTCAAACAAACCCTTACGTTATTCAATAATTGTAAGGATGAGGCCCCAGCGTCTCAAACTCAGGGGTTTGACAATCTAGTGTTTAAATATGGAATAGTGTCCGTGGTTTATCATCAGATTCAAGATCATATGCCGCAGTTATCCATCCAGATTGCAGGATCTTCGGGTATTCTTTTAAGTGCTAATTGTAATATAACCATTTTCAGCAGGTCCATAAATAATAGTGGGGTCAAAGTTAACTTGAATATTACCCAAGGATTATATAGAGAATTATTTGCACTGTTTTGTTGTTATAATTTGGAACTTGTCACAGCGCCTCTAATTATATTCCTTTTAAATTTATTGCAAGGAAGGCCAACCATGGGACGGACACTTCCAAATTTGACCTGAAAGAGACAAAACTTAGTAACAGGGAAGGAACCCCAGAGAAGCGAAGCTATCTCTTGTTGCCAGCGGGAACGCCACTTATGGGGAGGGGGAGGGAACGTGTGAGGGGGCCGTAGCCACAATTGAACACGTGTGGAGGAAAGGGTCTGATTTGATGAACCAAACTGGGAGCCAGGAGGAGACCAGCTGTCAGCGACGCGGTGGGAGGTATCCAAACATCCGCACCTGAAAGTGGTCCACCAAATGAGACCGGAATCTGTGGACAGCTTCTGGGAGGGTGGGGGTGGAGCCTGCGATGGCGTCCAAGACAATCGTGTGGATAGTCCACATGGCGATTGTGACCACCAGAGCATGGAGGGAGGGTGGAAGGGAGGATACCATGGATATAGCAAACATATCTCTTGACAGACTGAAGGGATGTGTTTGATCTTGGTCAAGCAGACGTTGAACTTCGCGCCATATCACTTTAGAGGTAGGGCACTTCTCCAGGCGGTGGAACAGCGTTCCATACTGGCCACACACGACGCAGGATGAGTGTAAAGCATTAGAGCGCTCAGACATACAGTACACCCGCCTCAGGCAGCGCCACACAGGTGAACGGATTTAAGGCTGCAACAGAAGATGGTGTGCGTATTTCCAGATAGTTTTTTGGTCTCAATGGAGTAAGGGATGTCCATCATGTCCAGGTAGTCCACCCTGGATAGGACATGAGGCCGTGTGGGGATCACGCCATATTGGATGAGTAGCCCCTGTACCTCTTGTGTGAACTGAGGAGAAGGGCGGCCTCTCTGGGCTTTGTGTCTGCTAATATGAATTCTCCACTCAGCGCTCCGCATGGAGAGGAGGATCCGTTTGTAGTGGGTTTTAGTCCCGTGAGGACCTGTGGCCGATGGGTGTGAAGCCAGGTATTTCATCAGGGAGTGAGGGTTCGATGGATTGTTAAGGCCCAAGGCGCGGGAGAAGTTGGAGCGGGCTGCGCGGGACCAGTGTTGGGAGGGGAGCGTAGGGGCGGTGACAGCCGCAATCCAGGTGCCCAGGATCTTGGCAGCATGGGCTTTAAAGTCAAGCAGGCCCATGCCACCATGATGATGAGGGCCAAACATGACCTCTAGCCATACTGGTGGTGGGCGGCCTGACCAAAGCCATCCTTGCAGCAGGGCATACAAGGATTTGAAAAAGCTTGGGGAGAAGGGGATGGCGTGGGCTCCAAACCAGACTTTGGAGAGGAGTATAGAGTTGGCTAAAACAACCCTGCCAGTAAGGGAAGTAGGGTGGGCTCTGAGGGAGTTGATGCGCTTCATCACGTTGTATAGAATACGACTCTCCATTACTGCTGATGCGTACCCACATGCCTCCACCCACACACCCAGATGGCGGACCGGCCCTATGGTAGGGCGTGTCACGAAGGGGAGCACCAGTGGGGCGGTGTGGGGTGAGCTGGGAGGACGAGCACATGTGCGAGCAGATGGGCCGGGATGGGCACTGGTTGCTGGGGCCCAGCAGGTTTGATACCAACCAAGGAGGATGATTTCAGTTTTGGAAGCGTTCAGTGCCGCGTTGCTTACCTGGGAATACTACTAGATGAAAGCTTCAAGTGCGCGTGCATCTTTATTATTAGACACCTCTACCACACAGTCATCTGCAAATGCCATCATCTTGACTGGGTCTTGGCCTGGCACATGGACCCCAGTGAGTTGGGCATTCGCGTTTCGAAGTAGTGGGTCAAGGCTGAAGTTGTATAAGATTGGGCTAAGGGGGTCCCCTTGTCGCAAGCCCCTTTGAGGGCGGACTACTTCCATTAGGAAGCCAGGGCCACGTACTGTCATTGTTGCAGATTCTGTGAGCAGCATCACCCAGTTGACGAAGCGAGGGGGTAAGCAGAATTGATGGAGGCAGGCCCTGAGGTATTCCCAGTTTACTCTATCATAGGCCTTCTGTTGGTCCAAGAATACAAGTGCCCCAGAGGCTGTGGACTGGCATGCATTAGCCACAGAGTGCACGTTGTCCCAAATCAACCTTCTGGGTATGAAACCGAATTGTTCTGGGGAGATGGTGGCAGATGCTACAATCCCTAAACGGTTAGCCATGATTTTTGTGAAAATTTTTGCATCTGTGTTAGTTAAAGAAATGGGGCGCCAGTTGGCTAAGTCTAGCTTGTCCCCTTTCTTGAAGAGTATGACGGTGAAGGCCTCTTGTCCTCCTGGTAGGAGGCGCGTTTCCAGAAGGCTCTGGTTAAGTGAGGCAAGCAGTAGTGGGGATATATATTTGAAGTACTTTTTATAGAATTCATATGGAATGCCATCTGGGCCTGGGAATTTCCAGTTTGGTGCACCGAGGATGGCTGTTTATAATTCATTCAGAGTAGTCAAATTCATTAATTCTGGGTATCAGGAAATGGTGCAGATATGGGTTTGGTCGAGAAATTCCGCCACTTCAGCTGGCTGAATTGGATTGGATTGATATGTCTCAGAGTAATACTTTTGTGTTTCGATTACCACTTCAGCTGGCGTATCCGCAATGGAATCATCCGATCTTCACATCTGTGTGCAGGCCACACTCTGGAGTAGTGCAATTTTTTTTTTAAAAAAATATGCAGTGCACTTGTCACCCTCTGTAATGCGTTTGGCCCTGTACTGAACACAAACCCAATGTTTGTGTTGCCTTTCAAGCGCGTTGAGGTGGGCGGCTGCCTCTGCCCACTTCCAGCCCCATGCAGGGCTGTATCCTGTGGCTGGGATGTTGGACTCCAGGTGTGCTAACTCTGCTAGAGCGCGCGAGATGACAGCGGATGTGGCTCATGAGCATTGGGAGGAGAGGTGGCGAGAGTGGCGGATGGTATCCTCTTTGAAGGCTGCCCATGTGGAGATGGGGTCCACGCAAAATGGTGTAACAAACTCTTTTGTCAAAGTTGCTGATTCCACCCAAGTGGAAAATCCTGGTGACGCAAGTTTGGGAGGGTGGAGTTTGCACCAATGTGGGGCCTTAGCCACTGTGACAGGTAGGTGGTAGGTTATTGAGACCAGTCAGTGGTTGGAGAATTCGATTTTTGTTGTTTTGAAGTGGAAAAGTGGGGTTGGAATTTTGCCGGCATAAGGATAAGGTCTATGCGGGTCATGGACCTTAATTGGCCGTTGTGGATGTGGGGTTGCATCATGTTTTTGAGAAGCAGGGCTCGCTGCAGCAGTGCATCCATCAACCCAAGGGTGGCCTTTAGAATGCAAAGTTCTACGTGAACCTGAGGGGCGTGGGATGAGGAAGGCCAATGGTCCGTTGGTGTGTTTAGCCAGCAGTTCATATCGCTGACTACAAAAGGGTCTGGGGGTAACGGGAGGGATTTGACCAATGAGAAAAATTCCCAATGTTCTCATGCACAGGTTGGGGCGTAGATGTTGATGATAGCATGTGCCACGTTGGCCCACAAGAAAGTGATGATGATGACTTGGCCGTTGAGGAAGGATTCTGACAATAAAAATTTGAAAAAATTGTTTTTCTGAACTAGCACCCCACAGTGCTCTGACCAAAAGGATAAGGATGGGAGGAGCATGGTTTTCCAAGCATCCTCGGAACCTCATGGACAGTGGGACTCCTGGATGGCCAGGATATCCATGGGTATATTTTTTTGTATAAAACTCAGTTTTCTAGCCCAGGATGGTGAGTCCTTGAGTCCGGCGATATTCAACGTCCCTAAAGTGAAGGTTTCCCCCATCGCACCTTAGGTGCAAGGGGGTGGGCACCTGGGCCCACTAGCCTCCTCTAGATCCCCATGGGCCTTCACGGCAGCGCGGGTGTTTGCAGCAACGCTATTGGTAGTTTTGTTGATTTTTGCAGAAAGGTTTGCGTTGGCTTTTGCCTTCGCTTTTTGTTTCCCCAATATCAAACAAATTTTTTGTGGTGAGGATGAGTTCAGTGCACCATTGAGCAGGGCAAAAATTTTTCTAGGTTGGTTGGAAACCAAATCAGTTTTGACCAGAGCTTGGTTGCAAAGATCAGGTGAAATTGAGTCACCCATCAGATCCTCAGATTGGGTGGCCCAATTGGCATGGGCTTCCCAATCTGATTGGTTGATGGATTCCCAAGTTGCTGCCACTGTGAAGGTTTTGATGTCCTCCTGGAATTGGTAGTGTGGGATAGCAGTGGTGACTTTGGCCGCTTCCTTGGCCGCGGCCCTGCGGGCCTGCTTGGCCTTCTTCCGCTCTTGTGGGGAAATAGGTTTTACCAGTAGGTAGCAGCCTTGTGCTCCCCATAGGAAAGCCTCTTTGGTGCTTGCGGTTGGTTCATAGTGCGCCTCTCCACTGGCCATGGCTGCCAAGGGGTGCTCTTGGAATGTGATGCCCTCCTTGGTGGGGCATGTGTGTGCCTTATGGCTGAACGCGTCACAGTGGGTGCAGATGGGGGGCGCGCTGTCCACGGTTACCCAGAAAGGGTGGGTGGTATGCCCTTTAATATTGACATATGTGGAGTGTGGGATCTGGGTTAGGTCCTTTGCAATCTCCTCGGTTGGGGTCAGAACTGCGATGGCTTTGCTGGTGCACAGGTGTGGCATCAGCATAAAGCGTTGCATCTTGAAAGATTGTATTTCGCCATAAATGGTGAGACCATCTTTCAGGTGTTGCTCCAAATTGGCACGTTTTACCATAGTAGGCAAAAAGTCAAACGTGAGGAACATTTGGTTGGATTTTGTCCATCTGGTGTGTTTATTTTTGACAACCCGTTGCCCTTTGGGGAGGTTGATCACTACATGCACTGCAGCAGCTTCATCTGCTGCCTCCTTGTTTTTGAAACCAAGGTCCAGCCAACCGCGTGACATGGAGTGAGGTGCAACGTACACCGCGGTCAGGAAAAAAGTGTGCACATCCCCAAAAATTTTTCCCTTAGAGCTGTTTGTTGGATGTCCAGAAACACATGGACTCCATATTCCACTGACGAGAGTGGTTGGGAGTGCGGCGTGTTGATGTACTGGTTGCATCGTGCTTTCCAAATGAGGATTTCTGGGGAAATAGTGATCGCCAGTTTTTTTAATTTTTTTTTCTATTCCGCAGGTTTCTCCAGGGGCGTTTTCAAACTTTTGAGGCCGCGGGCCTACCACCTGCTTTTCTTACCTTACTTGCCCAATTGCTCCCTGACATGGGCGCAGACTAATCTCCTCTGTGAGATTATCAAACTAGAATCAGACTTGAATTGAATAAGTTGCAAAAGTGATTGCAACGAGAGAGAAAAGTTCTCTCTAATTTATATTCCTGACCATGGCATAATTAAGATGTTATTAGCTTATCTCTATACACATCCTTAGAAAATCAACTGACACTATATTGTTTTTTTGTACATCTGCTACCCATTAAAGAAGTCCAGAATATTCCAATTTTGGGAAGTTTATAGAATTAGGCATTGGAGGAATGTGATTTATCTGTATGTTCTTTTGTACCTCAGAAAAGCCTCTCAGATTTAATAGAGGAAGAAAAGGACCAAGCGCTGGCCCTTTTTTATCAGTACAAGGGTATTTTTGCCAAAGTATAAGTGTGTTGGGTTGTGCACATAATGTGCTACTCCATATAGATAACTGTAATCATCCACCAATTTGTTTCCATTATATTAGATGGTCAAAGGTGACGGATGAAGTCATTAACACTAAAGTTACTCATCTTGTGAAGCATGTGATGTTATTGCTCCAGAGTCCATGGGCCTCTCTGGTGTTAACCATTTAAAAACAGTTACAATCGCGTGGTAACAGATTACCAGAAGCTTAATATTACCAAAGAAGAGTTCTTATCATTTGCCACAGATTGATAACATTTTAAACCGCTTGGGTAGCGCAAACTATTTCAGCATTGTATTTAATTTCTGGCTACTGGCAGATAGAGCTTATGGAGCAGCAGAAAAAAGTACCATGATTTCAGCTCAGGGTCTATACCTACTACTAGAATGCCTCAGGGACTGTGCAATACCCCTAGGACCTTTCATCAGAGTATGGATAGTATCTTAAGTGATTGAATGATTTCCTGCGTCCCAGTTTATACAGATGATATTAACGTTTTTCCAAAACGTTTATGATCATCTGCAACACTTGGAAGAAGTTTTTCGCCAGCTTTATAAAGTTGAGCTTAAGATCAAGCCACGAAAGTGTAATTCTCTTCTACAGAATATCTATATATCTGGGGTTTGTCATCAATAAGCATGGCTTGCAGCCTCAGCCAGTGAAGGTTAAAGCAATTAAATGCATGGCACAGCTGATCAGCAAGCTAAAGTTCAAGTGTTGCTTGTAATGATTGGCTATTAACTTTGGTTTGTAGAAAGTTTTACTACGTTATGTGAACTGTTATTTCACCCCGTTTGTAAATGGGTACCATTTTAGTGGATTGTAAACTTCAGCTAGCCTTTAATAAACTCATCTTTTACCTTACCCAAGCGCCACTGTTAAAATGCTTGAAATTAATACCATTTATTATTCAAATGGATGCTTCTATTATCGCTGTTGGGACATTGTTATCAAAATTTAATTCTGACAGAATAGAGGACCCCATGGCTTACTGCAGCTGGAAATTGGATGTCCATGAACGGAATTATACATTAACTGAATTGAGTGTCTAGAAGTCATTTACGCATGTAAACAATTCTGGGTCAACATCTATGGAGTACAATTCACCATAATAACCAATCATGGCTCCCTGCATTGGTTAGAGAATTTAAAAGAATCTGGAAGGGTGTTTTCCCAATGGGCGTTGAAACTGCAGGAATATAATCATGAAATTCAGTATTGTTTTGGAGCAAAAGCATTAGAATGCTGAGGGTGTTATTTTCCTGCTCAACGTTCCCTTAACAGCCCTTATTTCTGATGATTTATTTTGATAAAGTGCTAAGTCAAAGCTATGAAAATGAAACAGAAAAAGTTCACCGCTTCTTAAAAAATTTAAGAATGAAAATTTTTGTTAGAAATGGTAAGCTTTATAGAATCAACAATAACTAACAGCAATGAATATCCTGTCAACATAGTGAAGCAATATTATTATCAGGTCCCACAAAGTGATGGGCATGGCAGTTTCAAGTATACGCCTGATCTTTTGAAACATCACCATATTGAGATCTAGATTTTTTTATATTCATGAGACCCTCTGCTGATGCAAAAATGTCAAGTGGATGGGCCTTAATAGTAAGCTACTACTTTATCAGATAGGTAAACCCAATTTTTCTTGGCATACCATATCTATGGACGGGATTGACCCTCTGGCCAACACATCTGGCCAATATAGATATAGTTTTAACCATTAATCACCTCATTAAGTGGGTGGAGGTTAAAGCGGTCCAGGACTTAGGCACTATGACAATCGCTAAGTTCATTTTAAAAGATGTAATTATTGGCATGGATGACCACAGTTTCTGTTGAAGAATAATGGGATTAACTTTACGTTTCATGTGATTTCTAAGCTCTACTATTTTGATGGGTATATGCAGGATATTAGCTATGAGCTGTCACCCTGAGACTAACGGCAAATTGAATGGGGAACATTACTCTTGTTGGGATCTTACATAAGGTAATCATGGCAAAGGCGTCCAGCTGGAACTTTTTTGTCTTCCGCCGTTTTTGCCTTTATTATCTTATCATTTGGCCATTAGGAATTCCTCATTTGCTTTACTTCATAAAAAGTAACTGGTGCTTCTCCAATAATATATTATTATTTCAATCAAGAACATATTAATCCTACAAAATATTTTTAAGCGTTAGCACATACTTTAATTCAACTACAGAGCAATGCATATTTTAATGAGTTGGTCCAGAACAAAAGATCTTGTGAGTGGGATAACCAGGACTAGTGGCCTTTACCCCAATTTAATGTAGGGGAACTATTATTGCTTTATAACTATGCACTTGGGCAAACTAATAAGCTGGAGCACATATGGAAGGGGCCTTTTTGAGATATTGAGAAGACATCTACAGATTCCTAAACTCTAAAATATCCTGGTAAAGGTCACCTTAACAGCCAGATGCATGCTAAGTTTTTTAGTATAAAATATCAACAGAGTTATGGGCCAATGGTCTCAAGTTCTCAATGAGTTAATTGTAACCCACACATCTTTGCTCCCAATGTTTAATCAATTGAGGGAAATGTTGGAATAACATTGACCAACCTTTTTAATATGTTACTTTTATATATTAAATTTCATAATTTAACTAATAATCAGATAGGAGATTTTATGAGGCATAAAAGCCTTAATCCCCACCAGTGCAAAATGTTTATTAAGTTATAGACCACCAATGCCGTGGCTTCTCTTAATTTATACCTTCCTATTTTATTCCTAGTGTAATATTCTACATTGCCTCATGTCATAATAAAAAACTCGGTAATGGGATCATTATCTGTAATATGACCATCTATCAGTAATTTTATCATGTCTGACGTATTACATCTTTTATATAAAAATGCTCTGGACCTAGTTTTTTAGACATGGACTAATTTAGATATCACAATTGTAGTCTACCATTTTTGGAATGCTGTTTGGTAACCATGGAAAGTACCAATGAGAACTTTAGTATAGATAGCATATTTGAAAAGGATTGCCTATTTCAAGGGATATTTTTCCTGGAGAAACTGTACCAGCCTACCCAAAATATCACTTAAGCGAGCCCTTGAGCCACTGACAGTACTAAATAATAAGTGTGCTTTATTAAAGAAATAATAAAAAACTCTATTAATTTAAATAAGACTTATTCTGTTAGATTTGGTCAAGGGTGCTGTCTTCAATATTACCTTAAGCTTTATGTATAGATACCCAGTGCATTAGAAATCTGACACCCCTGCGCCAATTTTAACATGCTCCCTTCTCACATTTTTGTTGGTGATAGTCAATCCGAATTTCCCAGAAAAGCTCTCTTCCCAATGAAAAAATGAGATGGAACTTGATACAGTGCAGCTTAATATCTATCCCCTTGCAGAGTGAACTATCTGGTGGTGAGAGAGTCTTGCTGGTACAAGCACCCTTGGTGCCAACTGAAATTCTGGTAAGGGTTAGGCCCATCCATCACACCAATTTTACTTTATGTCCAGGGTGGCTATCAGTCACTGTCTCTCACTGGTGCTAGTTGCTTAATTAATGGGACCTAATGCACCCGCTGAGGTCAGCCAAACTGGGGATCAGTTGTGTACTGAACGAACACTTAAGTTTATAATTATGTAATGGTTTGAAAACTCCAAGTTCAAGATTGCCATCTTTCCTATGGTTTAAAACCATTCTTTATATACAAAAAACGCTTAACGCAAGGTTACCCTCTTGAGATAAGTGTTATTGCCTCTTGCAATTAACTAACCAATTTTCTATATCAGAGAGACAGTTAGAAAAAACAAAAAAGTTAAGCGAGGTAGTGAACCATGGAATGACCTCATTCTATTGAAAATCAAATATAAAATGCTGCCCTTGAAACGATCCCATTATTCAGGCGCCACAAAAGCACCAATTAAAGATATAGTAATTGAGGATACACTATTCCTGAAAATCCAAGCATTTGCTCATGTATAAAAACTTAGTAGATCACAGCCCGCCATAAGATAAGGTAAGGGTGGCATTGAGGCCACAGTATTAAACTTCACTTTGTGTTAAAACTCCAGAGAATGAATTCTGAACTGAAGTTTGGAACACATGGGCTTGACCTTACAGGTTTACCTTTTGTGGTGCCTCTCCCGCACCATTCTTTAAGCTCTTGCAATCCAAAAGAATGGTTTAGGTGAGGCACTTCCTAGTAAACAAACCAAAGCCCACCAAAAACATACTAAAATGATTTAACTCAAAATTTTGAAATGAACTTGATTCAAAATGCAACAATTGATAGATTAAATCATTACACTATCAGTTAAGCAGAAGTGTGCACCCTTTAAGGTCCAATAAGGGCTCAATCTAAGGCCCTGAACTTCACTCAGATCTCTAACTTAGGACATACTTTGAACAATAGATGGGTAGCCGCTGCCACTGCCTGCTTACCATATACTTCTCCCCAACCTAATCCTCATCTTAAACACATCCTAGTCTCAGAACGTGTAAGTTTTGTACTAATAAAAGATAAAAAATGTGTTATATGTAGGAAATTCTAGGAACTTTTACTACAGTTCCCATTTTACAGCCTCAACTGATGAATTGATAAGAAGCCTTTTTAAATGTAAAACCTTGGCACTTGAGGCAACCCCGGGTGAAAATAGTTATTATTAAGGCAAATTTGGGCAAAAAGGTGAAAAAAAACAAGGATCAAACCATCACTAAATCCTGAATTGGCAAATACCAATTCAGGCATACAAAATGCACCATAACAGCATAAAAATAGTTTAGGAACTGCAGCCAATGTTACCACTATGGAAAATTAATTAAGGCTATATTTTCTACTTTGTTTAATAATTTTGGTTCTTGAGCTGATGTTCAGCTTAGTAATCCCCTCCTTTGCAGTCCAACATATAACTCAGAACCTTGCTATTGATATGGCGTTGATATTGTTGTTTTTTATTACCCCAATAAAGTTATCTGAAGTATTATCCTAGTTTTCAATTGAAGTAATAAAATAAACAGTGCACTTTTTAATTGTGAAAGTAGTGGGTAAAGCTGTAAGGAGAGTTGTTTATAACTCCTCTAGAAAAGACTATAAATTGGATCATTAGACTAAGCCTGGTACAATATCAACACCTTCATAGCTTATAATAAAACCCTAGAAACCAAAAAGGTAACCCCTGAGGGCACCAAATTTGTAACATTAAATAAGGATATATAAAAAATAATCTTTGTTATGAGTAAAAGAGTTGACCAATAGAGAATTAGTTAAGAAAACACTACTTTAAAGACATTTGGGATGATAGCCCTGGATCCATCAGTTGGATTTCAAACTTAATTTTGGCTACTTGGACGAGACTACCATCAAAGGTAGTTCTATAGCTCAAATATGTGTGAACTTAAAATTTGAAACCAGATTAATTTATCCCTTTTTATAGTAATATTAATATTTATAAATAAGTCAAATCTGCATTTGGAAATTAAACGTAATGAAAAATCATCATTTGAACTATACTGAGTGATTTTTAGCACCATTGACGTAACATCTTTGAATGTATCACGCAATTTCTGGGATCAACCTGGTCTTGCTTAGCCTTAACTCAGTGTTGAACCACGGTATATCTTAAGGTGGGAAAGGGCGGAAAACTTAACCCCAAAGCCCTCTTTTTTAGCACTAGTGGTGCCCAACCCAAAAGGGGAGCCGCCACGCATCCACCCCAAAGCCATCTTTTTTTTAGTACTAGATGGCACCACAAAGCCTTCTTTAATCTCCCATTTTCTCTAAAAACTAAAACAGAAATTATGTCATGACACATGACAAAAGCCTACCAGATGGTTTTTCTTGAATTAAAGTTTATGGTAGAAACTTTTGATCATCATATGAACCACAGTTGCTGCTAATAAATGGTAACACCTTTCTCTCTATTACCCAGCAGGATACCCAAATCCTCACGCCCATCTATCATGAGTTCCCCCTTTAAGTCAAAGTGTCGCCTTTTAGTCTGTAATTACTTCTAGGTGGGTATAGATAATTTCAACTTCAGCTCAGTATTCTCTTGGCTCACTAATGTATTAAAAAACTCCAATGACTATTATACTTTGTGTTCCAGCTGCTCCATACTCTTTTTTATAGTTAAAGTCTGTGATCACTTTAATCTTCATAATTTTGTTAAAGATCACGTTAATCAAAAAACCTTGATCTAGGATGGCATGATCCTTGACTTTTAGACCAAAATAATAATACTAAGAATTGCTCCTTCATATAAAGTAAGTAAATATAACATTTAATCTTTATGAGGTGGTTTTATCAACCCTTTTATCTTAAGATCCTTTGCTGAACTTCTAGAAAAGAATGAGCTCATCAAATTCGACCAAATTCTAGTACTGACTATTTTCCATATATCTGGCAGCTTTGACTAATTTGAGGTGAAAAACTTGTTACAGGTAGGTATAATTGGTACTTCAGATACAGGAAGGCAATGGATTAATATGTGGTACTTTGATTTTGGGCAGTGCTCCTAAGATATAAGAGTATGTTTCTCCTTCTCCCCATTAGCTCATCATTAAAAAATATGTCAAGATATTGGCAGTGTAACGCGATAGTAAAAGCTTCTTCTGAAGATTAGGCAAGTTGTCTCCTGACTGTTTTAGGCTGCATGGTACTTATGTTATGTCAATTGTAGGGTATTTGTCTATTCCAATTACACTTTTACATGCTACTTTTTAATCAAGAGAGTTCTCAAAATTAATCTTAATTATAATGGCCTGTTTCCTAGAAATTAAACAAGCAGTTCACTCATTTGTTTTAACTGGAGTGTTGTACAAAGCTATTGTAGCAAATGGAAAGATGACAGTTTCTAATTGCCAATTTGCCTTCAGTTTAACGCCAATTATTGATGTTAAAAGATGTTAATGCGAGGTTGGACTCTTAATGTAAGCGTTAGTGCCAGATGCAACCAATTAATCAGACCTCCAAATCAGGGAAACTCAAAGAAAGATAAGATAAAAGCAGTTAAGTGAGGTAGTGACTTACAGAATTAACTAAACTATTTAGAAGTCATTTATAAAATGCCGCTTTTGAAAAGATTTAACAACAAGCGCCACAAACGCACCAAGTAAAAATACAGAGTAATTGGGGGAAATCAAGCCCCAAAACTTAAGTATATTTTTATGCGACAAAGACTTGAAACATTGCGGCCTTCCAGGTAAGACAAGGCAAGGGTGGCTTAAGTCACAAGAGTAACCCACGCTTGGGGTGAAAACTCCAGAGAGAATTATGAACTGGGCTTGGAAATTGCGCAGGCTTGACCTTTAAGATCACCATTCTGAGGAGCCTCTCCTGCACCATTATTTTAAGCTCTGACTAGCTTATATAATGTCTAGGGAGAGGCACAGCCCATAGACAAACCCAAAAAACAGCCTAGGATCCCAAAAGCAATTTAACTCAAGATCTAGAAAATTTGAACCCAAGTAAAAGAAGATTAGTTACAAACCCAGTTATTACAGCTAGCACTCTTGGCTTCTGATAAAGATAAACTTTAACCTTTTAGAATTAAGCAATAGGGCTAAAATAAAAGTTTTTCCTTAAAAAAGTAATTGTCATAAAAAACTTATTCACAGACGAAACACATTTAATGATAAGTTTAGTTTTCATTAGAAAGACAACCATAGTGAAAGCACAGTATAACATAAACATCTTAATAATTATAAGCAATTGCACCTTGAAATAAATCATTTTATAAATTAACAAATTCATCATTCATATTGAGTCAGATTTTCATAAAAACTTATCTATTCATATATATAGTTTTTAAAAACCAAACTATTTAATTAATGAACTTTAGACTTTTTTAAAATTTTGTGGAGTCAATCCATTTGTAGCATCATAACATCTTATGCAATATGACTCAAAAAAAGAATGTAAAAAACTTTATGATGATTGGTGGCCCTTTAATAGTGGTATTTTATTTTTTATTTCCGTTTAATAACACATTAAAGAAAATTTAAAATATCAGAAGAACTAAACAACTCCAAAAAAATGACAAACACCAAAACACCAACGTCCTCAGGCCAACCACCCGATGTTCCAAAGTAGGGCAGCGGCAAACCTCCCCCTATAGCATCTTCTGCCCAGCAGGGAAAAACTTTCAAACCAGATCAATCAGCCCCTAATTTCTCAGGTTGATACATTCTCCCCAAGGATCTCGCCCTCCAACTTGCACATTCTCAAATGGTGCCTCATAGCCTCATTGTGCTCCCCCAAAGCAAGATGTGATTCAACCTCCAAATTGAATATGGCAACTTGTTCCCCTACAATGACAAAAAATAATAAAAAGCTCAGGTGCTTATGCAGCCTGCAGGCTTTATCAACTTCTGCTCCTACAAGGGGTACTTTGACCTTGTTTTCACTTGCAAAACTGATTCTTCAATTGCAGCCAACATTTCCCTGGTGTTCCAGGAAACCCCCATCCCAACCACTCGCACCCAATTGCCTGATGACACCACTCTTGTGGTTCAATTTGCAGGCCTCCCTCACCCCCTCCCCCTGAACTTTATACAACAAAATAATAGATGGGTTGTCAGTATATGGAGCTGACCCCATTTTTAAAATTTGTGGTTCCCAACTGAACCAACTGACTTGCGGGCCCTCATGCCTTTGCAACCATATGCCCAATATCAAACAAAATTGCCATTTCAATTCCCACTCACACCGTTGTCCCCTCTGCCCCCAACCACCCTTTCTGGGCCAGATTAGATAAGGGGCGCATGATCTGCCCCATTTGTTTCGACCTGAACCACTCAAAGCGGCGCTGCCCCACCATAGCCAATATGGATCCCACACGATTGACTCCCCCCATGATGCTCCCATAGCTGACATAAAAACTTTTTTTAATGGGGCACAATCCTCCCCCTATTTACCAAAAATGTTAGATGCAACTGCCATGGATAACCAATAAGGAACTGACATGCCAAACCATCACTCCTACTCCAACTAATCAAGAGTCAGCATGGACCCCAGTAAATTCAAAAAACACACCCACCCACCCAATCCAGCCCACCCATATGCTAATCAACCTATTGTCTTCAACCAAAATCCCTGGTATTATCTGGAGGAAGTTAATATTTGAGAAATCCCATCCCTGACTCAGTCAAGACCCCAGGCCTCAAAATGTACCTAAACGCAGATTATGTGGCTCAATTCCCAACTTGCTGCTATACTCTACGCTCAGATGCTGATGAATTCTAAAGTGACCACCAACTCACCAAAGAGGCTGTTGCCTCACCTGATTATTGCCCCCTCTGAAAGACTGTAGTAAAATCAGTCACCGTCTTGGCCAAGAGGGTACCCACCCCTGTCCTTCCCCTCATGCAGCAAGGTCATAAAAAAGAATTCCTCTGATTACAACAAGTTTTCCACAAGGTAGTACAAAAAGTTGTGATGGCCGCAAATTTGGCCCCAAGACCCCCATTACCAGCAACAACATCATCACCTTTACCATGCTACCAAAAATTCACATTGAGGCTGAAAAAGCCTTATCCAAATATATCATAATTCTCCTCATAGCTAAATTTGAGCTTTCAGGGCCACTTTGTTACCTTGACCCCCATTTTGAGGATTCACCCAAGCCAGTGCTCTCAGCGCTCTGTCATAAACTGACCAACACAGAGTAGGAAGATGAGCCTCACAATCCTGACTCACCCCCCACCATAAATGCATAGCATTTTAACATATCTGACCTGGTTGGTTTATTTTAGTTTTTATTTTTATTTTATTTATTTATTTATTTTTGAATGATACGCTCATCTCTTTCTGTTCAGTTAAATTCTAGCTTAGTATAAGTTTTGCTCCTCAGAGCTTGGTATTGTCCATCCCCTGGTCAGCTTTCCTTGGTTAAATAATAATAGTGGTATTGTAAAGATACTAGAATGACACCTAACTCTTTTTACCAGGAGTATTTTTTGAAAGTGGTATAAAGGAAAAAGAGTCAATGGAATAGACGAAGTATTGGTTAAATGCTCCACAAGAGCTTTTAGATTTGCAAAAAATGTTGTTAAATAGCACATGGACATTGAGAGGTATGACTTTGTAAAGGTTTTAGTAGTCCTCTAATTGAGTAGGCTCCATCTGAGAGACCCTTTAAGAGTAACTACTTTCAAATTAACTCCTCATTACTTGTTTTAAAACCACGTAACTATTACTCTATGTCTCAAATAGTTCTATCCTGAGAAGACTGACTGGTAATATGGATTTTTTCTGCTTTAAGTTTGTCAATCCTTGTCCATATTGTCTTAACTATGGCTAATGTTGTTTTATCTGTCTAGAATGAGGGTTTAAGTAGAAAAACTATTCAATTTATGTAAATGATGAAAGGGTGTTTAGCCTGGCAGGGTAATTCCTGCTTCACTTTAGTGCAGGTTTTGTTCAACGCATGTTTGAAACCTGTACTGGCTATAAAAAATCTCAGTGTGGTATATTTGTCTCAAGGTCAACCCACCTCGATTACTTAAATATGTAAATGATGAATCATTTTGGGTTGAACCACTGTATTTATTTCTAAAAAGAAATAAAAGAATTCTAGATGTGCAGTAAACTTAGTAAATGTCTTTTTTGAGTAAACTAAAATTCTTAAGGTATTTATAACGCCATAAATCATCAAAACCTTCTCTTACTAGTTTTGCATGCAACTTCATAGTCAGTGGGCGTTGCAAGTCATATATATAGCTCTATCAATATAGTATGGGTTTAGTACAGAAAAGGTTTGAAACTATATGTTATTCTTGAGCTATGACTGCTGTGGTTCTAGCAAATTTTTCTTAAACAGATTTATACCTATTTTCTATTATTACATGTATTTTTTGTAAGGGTGGTTAGCCTGACAGGGTAATTCCTTTTTCCATTCTAGTGCAGGTTTTGTTTAACACATGTTCAAAACCTGTACTGGCTACAAAAAATATCAGTGTGTGGTATATTTATTCAAGGTCACCCACATCAATTACTTTTTTACATGTATGTAATGTAGACTTTCCTTTTTATATACATCATAACTTCTGTAGCAACGAGATTCAAACATATATGGATTTAGATATGGTTAAATATTTTCATTAGCATTCCTAGATTCCTTAGTGTTTTAGAAAGCTGGTATAGTATCTCATTAGCTTAATGCAACATTGATTGAGTCTCTAGATGGCAGTTGTTTGGCAATTTATCCAAGACAGGGACAGATAGAACAAACACTCTTCAAAGCTACATTTCTTAGCATATTGTAATACGATTTACAATGGACCAATAACATAAGGTGTTGGACCATTCTTGGGGTTCAACTTATAATAATTTTATACTTGAAAGCAGGAAAGTTCAAAAACAGGAAATTTCTATCTTGTAGATGACTCCTTAAATCTAGGAGGTAATAAATATAATAAGTATAATAAAAGATAAAATAAACTTCAATAGTTTAATTGCTAAAAAGAAATATTATTCCTTGGGGTGTGAGGCCTATGTAGTTTAAGAGAGCCATTATGAGCTGAAGGCATGTATTTTTTACTTGGTATCAGTGGAAAATGTGATAGTCTCCTGAGGTCCATAAAGTGATTTTCTTACATTCCAAGATATTCTCTTTGTCTTCTCTGAACTTTAAGCATAATAAACTCCAATCCCTTGTCTTTTGTCACATCCTTTGCAATCTTTATTAGGGACCTTCTAAATAAAAAATAGGATTTATCCAATTATCCATAGTTAAGGAAGAGGCTTTTTTTATTACAAGTTTGTTTAATTTCTGATTTTTGACTACTGTAGCAGTCAGAAACGTCCCAGTTTCTGATTTCCAATAATAGGTGCCATTTGATGGTGCCAATAATAGACATCTCAAAAGCTGGACACTTAAGGTAATTGTTAAAGTTTAATGCTACTAAAATATTAACATCATACTTGCGAAATTCTAATGTAAAAAATTACACTTATTAGTGAGCTAAGTACTCAGAAAACTTTATTATTTCATCAATGAGTCTAAAATTGTGAGAAAAGAAAAGACCAAAAAAACAGGGTATCTGCAAGCATTATAAGAAAGTTAATGATGTAGTGGATGAGGTCCCAATTAAATCAGATTATATTAGAACAACTGGAGCATGTTACTATTGGGAATACTACAAGGTAAGAAAGAGAGTTTATGAATGGGGGTTTATAACAGCAATTTATCAGCCTATAAAGGTCGCTCTTATGAGAAAGCCCCCAGCACCATAATTAAAGCTTTTTAAGCCTGAAATGATTTATGGAAAGCACAGCCCGGCGCAAAGCCCACCTCAATTGAGAGTCTCCAATGCCAATTCAGCTCAGGATTCAGTGAGCTGAACTTTAGTCAAAATATAATGATTAACCCTCATCATAACAATAAGAATCTGAAATATCTAAAAACTTATATGAACAGGCATGCTTAATCAATAAGTTAAAACAGCAGTGCTACATATTCTGCTAAAATACCAAAGTTGTCAATAAGTAGTGATTGTGATATAGAGTAATAACATATGTTTCTCTTCAAATATTCTCTTTTCTTTGTAAAGGGTGGGAAAGAGAAAATTATCCAATTTAGACATTTTGGAGATGGTAGAAAAAACCATAACTTAGTTATCATGATCACCAAGGTTCAGAACTATTTATGACCAAAAATAAGTAATCCTTAGAAGTATAAAATGTAATTTGTCTATATTCTGGTGTGGGTACAAGAGCAACTGCTTAACCTTTCATATTAATTTATTCTAGAATTATTATAGTCATCATCCTAAGATCGCTTCTTCTATTATATATCCAGAGATTTACTCCCATTTCACTGTAACTTATCTTGTTAGGTAAAGAGAAAATTTAAGATAAAATACTGTGCACTACTTGGTTGTTAGGGAAGCGTCTAATTAAGAGAAGACTAGACTTACAGACTTATTGAATTGGGGCCCAGTTGATATTCCAAAAGCCATAGGAAAGTCATTCATATGAGGCAAAAATAGAAGATTAAAGAGATGCTAGAGGGAAATAATGGTTCAAAAATGCAAAGGACCACACAGCTTGTCAAATGACGGGAATGTTGCAACTGCATGTTTTGCAAAAGGAACCTCCAAAGGGCAGAAAAATCAGAGTGGGTGACAAATCTCAAATCTTCAGTTTCTTGCCTTTGGTTAATCAATAGGGTGCATGGGGTTGGCAACAAATTAGATACCTGATGTTGAGTTGAAAATTGATTGACATTATTGCAATCCCAAAGAGTAGACGGATCAATGAATCAACTCATCCAGCACAGGATAGTGGACATTATAGTTAATAAAAATTTGTTTACTACTTAGTTGCTTTTTTAGGTAAAGCATAATTTAATGTGGCAGAGCCTGTGGACTTTCATCTCTTAAGGATGCAATAGTAACTAAGGTTATAATTTAAAACAGGTATTAATTTATGACTGATTGTGGATCTATTAGAGGCCATCACCTTTTAGAGGGGAATTGTGGTATTTAGCTATAAAGTGATGAAGATACAAGGTGTGCTAAGAAAATGTTTATTGGTCAGAAGTTTCTAAGCTCCTAGATTTTATTTTAAAATTATTTTGAATTGGAAGTTTTGATTAACTAAATGAATGGATTGGAGGACGCCGCAGACAATAAAATTTATAGTTGGTGCAATCTATGGTGTATTAGATCTATTAAAGTTTAAGTTTTTTTTGATTTAACTCGTTTAAGATTTATAAGATTATATTAAATGAGTCAGTATTAAAAAGTTTCTTTGAAGCGTTGGTATTTTTCTAATATAATTTTTTAGTGTAGTCTAGAATATTAAAACGACATATTGTAATTTGATGTGTCAGATACAGTTGAATATTTCTAACTTGTATAGATTGAGTACTAGCTGAAGCCTTTTTTTCGATAAGTGTTTTTATTAATTGGTTTACTGATCCTAGAAAACCCCTTGACTGGGTAATTCAATGAAAATCACTTATTCTCTCCAAATAATTAAAGTAAATAGGCTTGACAGAAAGGTAAAAATTTTAAGGGAAAGGCAGAGACCTAACGCTCATCCACCACTTAGGTGATGTCATACTTTTGGGCCAGGGGACTGAATAAGGTTTTCTTGGACCTTCTTAGACCTGAAGGGATCTTGGCAAGATCCAAGTGGAGGGGTTGATTTTCAGGATTTACACTACATCTTCTTTGAGGACAGGATGTATCCCACTTTTTGTCACTTGAGATAGTGATAATTGATGATTCTCTGGGAGTTTGACAGCAAGGGTAGAAACCTTTTTCTTAAGTTAGCGGGAAGCATCTAGGTTTGCGTGGTAGAATCCTTGAAAAACTCCATACACTTGTCACAGTATTTGACACTCATTTGTTTCATATAATGGGTAGTTCATAAAGACCACAGGTACTGGAAAAGGGTGATGAGTCTTTATAGAAGCCAGGATTGCCTCAACTTATACTTCCTGAGAGTCATCCACAATAATAGGTTCAGGCAAAGTAGCATAGGGCATTTTAGAGAGATAGTTTAGCAACGTTTAAAGCATTATTTTGTTTAAATCAAAATGAAATTTTCAGTAGGATATCCCCATTTTCTAAGAGCTTTACCACCTCATACAGTTTATTGCGCTTTGATGATAGCTTTTTAGAGGGGAAATTCATGGTTAAGTCCGAGTATCCAACATGACAAAAGACCCTTACTTAGTGTCATATGTCAAGTGGCGCTTCTGATCCACAAATTTCTTGTACCATCTATCAACTTTGATAAGTATTGTAAATGAGGTTATGGGTCCCAAAAATGTGGTTCAAATGGGTTTAATGCTGCTTTACTATGGAGTTTAGGCGAGGAACAATATGTAATGAGGTAGTATAACTCATATTAGCTATATAGGGAGAAGCCACCATAAGGTGGGTGGCGTTGTTATACACATTCGCTAATGGAAGGTCAAGAACCAGGTGCCTTACTTTGCTGAGGCGTAACAACGTAGTACTTCTCCAAGATTTGATTTACTATTTAGTTTGCCCTTCATACTGCGGGTTGAAAGAAGTAGAGTGGCAGAGTTAATTAGAGAAGGGAAGGAAGTGCTTTCCAGAACCAGGCATTGAACTGTGGCCCATGGTCACTCACTATCACCATAGGAAAACCAGACATTAAGAACAAAAGGCCATTAATAGAAACATTATTTTATTGGAAGTAATGCAGGGGTATGACAAGGGATGAAGAGGAAACATATATAAAGTTGGTGAAAATCACCATAAATGCATTAAATCCCTTCAAAGGAGGAAGCTTACAAGAATGTCAACCGTGACTGAGGTACAAGAGCCATAACCTGTAGAAAAAATGTGGGAGGCTTTTCCTCTCCAATCTTATTTAATTTTGTGTGGGCGCATGTAATGCAGCTGGAAACTCAAGAAGGAATATCGTTTGAATAACAAGTCCAGATATATCTTTTTGATGAGCTCTATACGCTTCTTAGACCCAGAATAGCCCACCGCCAGAGAATCATGGTGCTTTTAGATAACCAGTTCATAAATGGAGGGAATGACCCTTACTATATCATGAAATTAATACCTGTCAGTTGTGCTTAAAAGACCTCTTAGGACATGTTCTACAGGACTTTGTGAAGCTCAATATCCTTCATAGAGGATGACTGAGCAGCCAAAACCTGAGAGAGGAGGGGCGCATTTGAGGACAAGTTATAACAGGATACTAAGTGGGTAGACAAAGATCCGCAACTGGGGCATAACACTAGAGAGAGCGGGTAGATCATTCACACTAGGGCATAAGGTAATGTCTTAACTCAAAAAGTTGGGAATATGGTCAGAGGTTCTTTGACAAACTTATATTTAAAGTGGAATATACATAATTTTGGTACGTATGATCTTGATAATGTGCTATTTCTGAGACTTTTATATCACATCAAGGACAGAAGATTCATTCTAACCATAATATCAGGATAATCCCCTTGTAGAAGATAACTCCACTGTGTGAGTTCCCAGGAAACTATCGTTAATCACATATAGTAGATTTCCCATGCAAGAATCTAAGGTGTAAACAGCGGATTAAAAGATGTGATGTTTAACCCCATCATGCTCTTTTAGAAAAAGCACACCTACAGCTATCTTAGAGGCATCAGAAACCATAATGAAGGGCTTTGACGTGTCAGCATGGCAGAGAGATGATGATGAGATGAAGACTTCCTTTAATAGACATAAAGCCCGTTGACATCTGTATGTTTATTTAAAGAGGGCAATTTTTAATAAAAATGGACAGTTATCACCAACGGATTTAGGGCAAATAAGAATTTTTAAGGAAATATAAGTACTAGAAGATCATGGATTATTTTTAGGGGTTAGTATATTCCCTAACTGTATCTCTTCCATTTCGCATGAGGAATAGAATATCTAAATTTTAAGACTAGGTTTAATAAGGTGAACTTTTCTTTAGAAAAATCAAGTTTAATGTACTTCATGATTAGACCATATGACCATCTAGTACTAAAAAAATGATTAGACCATATTTTGGAAGGCAGTTATTACTATGTTCACGTCTTTATACTGATATGGTTGAAAAAGTGTAATTAATATGTAATTAGTATTTGCAATGGCGCAAATGAACCTGCTGACCCTAGCACATGATGATTAGGCGCAAAAAGGTTACTGGAGCGTCCTTCAACCGATAGCCATCTAATAAAAAAATGTTCTTTTCTGGTCCAGATAGCCATGAGCCACTCCTACTCTTTCTAAAATCATTATCTGATAGAAGGCGTTAATCAAGTCAGGCTTTGAGAAGACCTGAGATTTATTATAGGCTAAGAAAAAGATAATTGCAATGGAGGGGTAAAATCAGGGTCCCTCATATTTTTTAAATGACCATAATCTACATAAGGCCTGAACTTGCATCAGCCTATGTGTGAAGACTATGAGTAAAGAATCTGGGTAGATCTTAAAAGATCCAACCATTACCTATTGTATCATTTAGCATGTGCCTAAAGTTTTGTCCTACTACCAGTGTAAGGGTACAAGGCAGTTTATATGAATAAAATTTAATGCCAGTAAAACTCCATGTCATACGCTGTATGGGTATGAAAATAAATGGCCAACAACATGTTAAACGTGTCTTTGTAAAAGGTTAGAAAATATGGGATGTCTGGTAGGAGGTCAGAAGTGAAGGGTAAAATTAAACAAAATAATATAGAAAAACCTTGAGTTGAAAGGTATCAACAAGAGGAAAATTACCGCTTAGGCTCATGTTTTCAAAATATAAGAGTGTGAGGTCTAATTTGATAACAACGGGTTGACATTACCACTCACAATCCCATTATTACAGAATACAAAGAGCCCCACACCACAGAGAAATGTTCACATATGAGGAAGTCATGGATGTAGAATTGGATAAAACATCTCATAACATGTCAAATCATGGGAGCAGGTGATGCACTCAACACCGGAGGTATAAATAAAATTCTTGCAAGGGCTGTTGCATATTATATGACAGCAATAAGTAGGCCAGGTGACGATTGTTAGTCAAACAGTTCATGATTTGAGGGTTTGAATTTTTTATATTGAAGAAATCATTCCAACAAATGGAAACTGATGTCCAAAGCCATAGGCTGAACTAATAGACATAATGTTGAATTTTAAAGTAAATAACCAAAGTATTTAAAAATCAGTCTATAAAATAAAAGTTAGGACCATTACAAACAATCTGATCCCGTTATAAACTGAATTTAATAGAATGATACAATTCCTAAAGTGCGTATCAAATAATGAAATTCTATAAATGTTCACAACATTTTTTTAATATTGTCACTATTTAATTTATAATTAAATTTAAAAATTTCTGTATTTTCTTAATATTGTATCAAAGCAGTGATGTTTTTAGTCATTTCATATTATTGCCTGAGCCTGTAGGCTTAAAAGTATGGATAAAACTGTGAAAGAATGGGTCAATCCAAGTCAAGATCTAAAGTACGTGCTACCAAAAGATCATACATTTTTTTTCAGTGCTAGTATCTAAAAAGGTCTTACAGTCACCTTGAGGGATCATAGTGAAAGGCCACAGTAAACAGAATTAGGCCTGGTCATGTTTATTTGAAGTTGTAAAAGAGAGGCCACGTTAGAGCACATTAAGTTTCATTACTTAAGCAGATTTCTTGGAAAGTAGAATTTCTGGAATATCCTTCTTGAGGGCCTCCACCAAACTTATATTCTCAGGAGACAATGTGAAATTGTGGTGTCCAAGTTCATAAACAACTCCTCAGTATATGGAGCAAGAGATGACTTTCTCCAAGGCTTAGAGTGATACTGGGTGGGGTAGAGAATTAGCGACCTCAGATGAGGCAATACCACTATCTGTTGAATGTTTTGTGGAAATTTTGTTGGTCTTTGCAGATGGGATGGACCCATTAAGAATGATAGAGTTTACAGATGGTGAAATGATATAAAGAAGAAAAAAAATCATATATATCAAAGAATTACTATACTAGTGAGGTACAACTCTAATTAAGTGCACAAGACAAGTAAGATTCTAAGGATGTTACCAGAGTTTTTCAGAAAAGACGACTTACTGAAACTGGATCAAGAGCAGCTCTGAGAGCCTAAATGCAACATATTGGGGAAAAGTCAATGGGAGATATAAGGAAAGAATAATGCTATATAAAAAGATAATTATGAGGACTTTGGATACAAAGTTATAAGGGATAGAAGACATGCAGGTCTTGAGTTAGAGGAATAGACTGCTGCAGAGACTAAGGTGAACAGAGATATGTCCAGACTTTATTAATTTAAAAAAGTGCTCCATGGACCCAAAGATGGGGATTTTCTAGGGTGTCTAAAAGAGCTGCACTTTGATGAGCATCTGTGGGAGGGCGTGATTGAGGTCTGCTTTCAAAAAAGTAAATCTGAAGTTCTGCTAAAGCATCAATAATATGGTCAGCTACTTTAGTGGAGAGAAAATGAGGAATTATTAACAAAGGGTAACTAAAGTTGTGGTTATTGATTGGGGATTAGAAGGTAGCCTTACGCTCATATAATACTTGAAAGCAGATATTGACAATAGAAACTAAGGAGAATTGCAAGGATCCCAAACTAAAAAAGGTGTATAGGTTCATTAAATAAGTAAGCAGTCACATTATCAATTTTCATAAGGAGGGCGCAAAATCATGAAATTAATAGCCATTTTATTATGGCTTTAAATTAACTATAATGAGAAAACTAGTCCTTTCATTTTAGGTGAGTTAAGTCCAGTTTATAGCTTATAAAGTATGGGAAGTCATTTGATTGAGACAAAAAGAGTATTGTATATATTACGAGGGAAATAATGATAAAAAATAGACTAAAGGACCCCACAACAAGCCAAATGGGCGTTATTGGGAAACCACATGTCTTGTGGAGGCAACCCCAGGGTCAAAGAGGAGGGTGGGTGACAAGAAATCAGAAAGCTGAAGTTGCATGATTTTAATTAAGTCAAAGGGGCATGGTTTTGGCAACAAATTATTAGAAATTGAGTCAAAGGGCTGTTTGAAATCACTGTCATACCATTGTGTAAATGGATTGATGAATAAAATTATGCAGTACATGATAGAAGAAATCATAGTTGATAGCAAGCGTTTACTGGATAGTTTTTTTGGTTTGAAACATCATTAATATACAGCAGAGTCTGCAGACAACAACAAGTAAGGTAGTGATAGTAAAAAAGATTTTTTCAAAAAAAGTTATTTTAAATGATGAAATGGCGGTGGACCCTAGGAGGGGATGCCACCATTTAGAGGTGAAAGGTGGTAAATGGGTACTTAGTGATGACAAGCTAAGGTAATTTAAGCAAAAAACTATTTTAGAATGTTTCTAAGCTCCTATACCTTTTCAAAAGCTTTTATAATTAGTTAATCATGTCAATTAACTCACTGTTTATGAAATCTGATGCAGAAAAGCAAAAATGTGAAAAGTTGGGGTGATTCAAGAGTGCATCAGATCACCTAGATTCAGAAAATTTTATAGTTTAAACCAAAGTGGAGATTTGAGAGTATTTGACTCTTAAGGGTCATTATCACATAGACTCTAAGAAGCACTAGAATTATTTAAATCTTCATAAGCTAGTTTGGGCAACTTTAAGGCAAAAGAGGGCGATATAGTGGTTCAGATCTAGCTAAAATTATAATAGTTTGCTTGTATTAAGCTTGGTTTTTCCTTGTTTTGAGCGTGAGTTTATTGGATAATAGGTTTACTAATCCAATAAGAAGACCTCTGGAATAAAGTGCTCCTTTAGACCCCTTAATTCTCCAATAGAGTAAATCAGAAAGGGTTTGCAGAAAGGTAGATATATAGGGGGAAGGCAGTGGCATAACACTTATCCAACACATGGAAATTGAAACTTTTGGGCCATGAGGTTAACATAAGTGTAGGACCCTTCTTGCTTCTGAAAGGATACTTGGCATGATACAATTGGAAGTTAAGTCCTCAAATTTGCATCAATGAGCACCAGGATGTGATGATACTAACCTTACTGGATATTTTGTGCTATCTATGAGTAGTTAATAGACTAAAATTTTATAGTTGCTCTAAGGTTACTGCAAAAATGAAGCCAAAAGATTTACTGTATCACTATACAATAAACTAGGAAAGATGAACTGAAATATGGCTAGAAGCAGTTGGACTTCTTTTTGAAATACTAAATGAATAAAAGAAATAAAAAATAATAGCTAGGTTCTTTCCTCTCAGAGTAACTTTTTTGTGTTTTTATTTTGGTAAAAAAACAAGTTTTCTACAGCGACCACCAGCTTGCAGTAGAAGCAGCCGCCACACCAGATTGCTGTCCACTCTGCAAAGCTGCCGCCAAATCTGTGGCTGCACTCACAGGAGCAATCCCACCTCCCATTAATCCCAAAGATCTTACTTCACAAAGTAAGATCAACATGAAAACTTTACACAAAAACGTCACTGAAGCCATCCAGAACGTGATAACAGTAGCACAGAATCTGAAAGCAAAAATAACCTGAACCAACATTGCCACGTTTGTTAAATTCCCAGACGCCCACCTCAAAGCTGAAGACGCTTTGGCCAAATACATCGTTGGAATTATGATAGCTAACAACTATTTGGAAGTTCCAGTCATCAGAGATATCAAACCCCATACTGCCGATGCCCCCACACCCCTACTATCTGCCTTAACATGCACCCTACTCTGGAATGAGATGGATGCGGCCAAATATGAGCCCCCCAATCCCCCCTCCCCGTCCACCATGGAGGGATTGCAGTATTCGCTACCCACCTGGTTGGATATTTGTTAGGTATGATTCAATCAATCCATCCATTTTGGGCGTTTTATTTGAATCATTAATTTTTATTATGATTTTAGTTTTAGTTCAGTAATGTCCATCCCCTGGTCAGCTTACCTCGGTTAAATAAAAGAAAACAAGTATTCTAGCCTACAACTACCTCCCCATTTACTTCCCAATGAACTTGGATTCTCCACCAGCTGCTCCCATATGGGCAGCGGCAAAACCACAACCAGCGTTTTCCATCCAGCGGGAAAACATTTTCAGACTGGATTGTCCAGTCCTACCAAATCATTGGGTCAGTTCATTCCGCCCAAGGATCTCGCCATCCACCTTGCACATGCCCAGGCAGTGCCTTGCAGCCCACTTGTTTTCGCCCACTCTCAGCTGCATTTCAGCCTTTGGGTCAGATATGGGAAACTGTTCTCATATGCCAAAAAGCTATTATTGACTTGGTCTAGGCGGTGATTCTGCTGGCTGGTTTTATAACTTTCCGCCCCTATAAGGGGTATTTTGATCTAGGATTCACTTGTGAAGCTGATGCCACTACTGTGGCCACCGTGCCCCTGGTTTTCCAGGGCACCCCTATCCCAACAACGTGCACCCAGCTCCCCACAGACACCACTATGGTGGTTCAATTTTTGGGGTTGCCCACGCACCTTCCCCCCATGGTGCTCCATCAGGAGTTGATGGAAGGTTTGGCCGCATATGGCTTCAACCCCATCCTTCAGTTTGTGGTCCCCAATGGGACCACTCATCTTACTGGGCCTTAGGCATTCGCCACAATTAGCCCAAAAATCACCAAAATTGCTTTGTTCTTTCCCCCATCATTCCTTCCGCCACTGACCACCCATTCTGGGCCTGCATCAAGGGCGGGTGGACCATCTGTCCATCCTGCTTCAAGTTGGATCACTCAAAGTCTAAATGCCCCTCTCTTGCTGCTTTATATGGACCTGCGTTGCCTCCATATGGCCCCAATACGCCACACAACCCACTGCCTTTCCAATATGGGGTACAAAATTTTCCCCTCCCCCAAAGCCTGCAGCTGCTGCAGCGCCCGCAGCTGCCAATCAGGACCCTCCTCAGCCCAGTGCCATATGCACTTCAACCAATCAGGAGACAGCTTAAACAACAGTTCAGTCTTACTCTATTCTTCAATTGACAGCCACATCCCATCAATTCACCAATATCGGTTTCCTGTATGACTTGAACCCATGGTCCTCATTGGTTGAAACCAATGAAGTGGAAAAAGTTATTGAAGAATAAGAAGTTCACATCAAAGAATTTATATAGATACAGCACCCCATTCAGTTCCCTCGACATCTTTATGACCCCCAGCTGGACGCCCATGTGTTCCTCCCTATTCACCAGCTCACTGAAGCAGCAGTTAATCACCCAGATAATGCTGACATCTGCAAGTGTGCTGCCACGTCAGTAGCAATACTAGCCAAGGGTATCCCTCCTCCCACTATGGCTCTGACCCTGTCCCCGCAGGGCAAATGTGACATCCTTAGCCTCTACAAAAAGCTGCCACCATCCAGAAAGTGTTTGTCACTTTACAGGAAAAGCCAAAAGTCACCCACTCCACTACCGCTTTTTTATTTCAACTCCCTTCCATTTGCCTTCATCTGTAATAATGCTTATCCCAGTACCTAGGTGCAATTTTTGCTGCAGGTAATTTACATGATCATCTGATCATCAGCGATTTCAACCCACATGTTGCTGATCACCCCACACCATTGCTCTCCACATTAACCCACACTATTTCTAATGAAGAGGATTCCAATGCCAAGGATGAGCCCCCAATTCCCTTCCCCTTCCACCATGATGGGATAAGCGGCTCACCATTGTTCTACATGGTTGGTTTTTATCATTTTTTGTGTGTCTTGCCACTCTTTTAGGGCGTTTGGTCCATGTTTTCAGTTTGCTTGTTTGGAATTTCTATTTTGGTAATGTCCATCCCCTGGTCAGCTTACCTAAAATCAAAATATAACATTTTAAAATACAATAGCTTCTAAAAATTGTAGTAAATATTATTTAAAACAGTATATAACTGTATACTTATGGTGCAAGTACAATCTGGCAATAAAACAAAGTGAGTTAGAATTTATGGTTATAATATATGGCATACTGACTAGAATAAGTATAGTCAGGAGGTGAAGAAGTGAAAGAAATGAATTTTTTATGGGTGTGAAATATGGTTATCTGCCCCAAGTAATGTCTTTTAGTATATTACAAGATTTGAGTGAGTCATACAAGAGATACTATAAAAATTCAGTCACTCACTTTATTGTATATTTAAATTAGTAAACCTATACAATAACCAGTCTTGAAAATTATATTAAATTAGATTCTTGTAGAGCAGTTCCCACTCGTTCCTTTTATTATATTTTGTGAAAGAATAGTAAAGTATTCACTATGGTTGCCATATATTAAATATTTTGAGCTTGATCAATGACATAATTAAAAGCAAAAATAAAATAGTTTTTTTCTAAATTAGCCACAGTATAGTGGCGAAATAATACTAGTAAATATAAGAAAAATACTATAGGTATTTTCATACTACAATAACCCACTTTCTTCCTATACTTAATAAATCTCATTCATGTCTGGCTGACTGATGTACTGACTGAAAATCTGAAACCTTCAAGTATGATAAGTTTAATCAATTTAGGCGAGTGGATGAGAAGTGGTGGATATTATCTGATTAATTTACCAAGTTGCTCACCTGAAGCAATCAATTCTGATAAGTTCAACTATTTAGGTGAGTGGGTGAAAATTGGTGATTATTATCAACACTGATTACCTTTGAGTCTGATAGGTTCAATATTAGGTGCGTGTGTTAGAATTGGCAAATATTATTAAATTGAAAACTATTGGGTCTGATAGATCAATTTATTTGGGTGAGTGAGTGATAATTAGATATTATCTCATAATCTACCAAATTGCTCATCTGAAACTAATTGAGTTTGATAGGTTCAATCTATTTGGGTGAGAATAGGCAAGTATTTTCAAATAAACAATTAAATTGCTCAACTGAAAATAAATTAAAATCAGTCAGAGTTTTAAGTAAATTAAGTAAATTTAGGATAATCAGCTCACCAGCCATGAGGGCAACAGAAAAGCTTTTAATATAAGTGGCTTGAGAGTAGCGCTGGCACAGCCTATAGGCTATGTTAGTGTGAGCTTATAAATAAATCCTGAGAAACGCCTGGTATTTTTCTCTTTCTACTTAAAACACATTCACTGACTGACTAATGTAACGATTTTATAATATCTGAAACCTTTGAGTCTGATAGGCCCAGTCTATGTGAGTGAGTAGATTAAAATTGTTGTATATTACCAAATCTGAAATTATCAAAGCTGATAGGCTCAATCTATCTAGGTGAGTAGTGAAAATTGGCAAATATTATCAAAATAATTTATCAAATTGCTCACCCAAAACCAAAAAAAAATCAGTCAGAGTTTTAAGTGGATTATTAAGCAAATTTAACCAGCTCATTAGCCACAAGAGCAACAGCGAAGATTTTAGTCTGAGTGGCTTGAGAGTAGCGCTAGCACAGCCTTTAGGCTATGTCAGTGGAACTTATAAACCCAAGCAACGTCGGGTAACTCCACTTTCTAATATTCTTAGTATAAAAGCTATGCAATAAATGATTGGAATTGTTCAGTAATAAAGGGTTGGATGAGATTTTACTGTTGAGCTTAAGATACCATAACAGGTTTAGGCTTTGGGTATAATTTATCATCAACCTGAGCAATGCTGGGTAAATGGCTAATTATATAAAAATTATAATAACATATGTGATACATGTTTTTTGGGTCCATACTTTATGCTTAACTGATCATACAGAGCATATATTAAGTGTTATAAAACATACAATGTATTATATAGACACAGGTATCCTTTATAGACTCTCTTATGAAGTATTTACATATTCATAACTTTTTTATTTATTTAACCAAGATAAGATGACCAGGGGACGGACATTACCAAAACTCAAAACCTAAAATAAATCCTCACCAAATAAAACAAACAAACCACCCATTTTGAGCAGACAACACACATAACGTGAACTCAACCTACCAGGTGGGACAGCGGGAACTGCTTATTCCATCATGGTGGAAGGGGAGGGGGATCAGGGGGCTCATCCTCAGCCTATAATTCATCCCAAAGCAGGCATGGCTATGGTGGAGAGCAGGGGCGTTGGGGCGTCAGTGGGGTGCATAGATATAGTTCTGATGACTGGGGCATAGGAATATAGTCATTTTACATAAGAGTTCTGACATAATTTTCCAAAGCTAATTTAGCTTTCATGAATGCGTCGCATAGTTTTTTGAATATGGCAATATTGGTGCAGGTACTTTTTGATTTGGGATTCTGCATTACCTCTGCCGCATGCTGGATGTAGAATTTGCAGCTTTGTGGGCTTCAATCAACATATTTTTTGATCCCTTATTGGCTTTGGAGGGAGTACTGGGAGGAGGAATTCCTTCTTTGAGCATCGCCACTAATTTGGTGGCAGCTTTAAAGAGAGGATGACAATATGGCTTAGCTGTTGCTTCAACAGCAAGCTGGTGGTCATCGTGGAATATTTTGGCATTTTGCTGGGGGGTGTGATGGATGGGGTCTCTGAAAACTGCCACAAAGAAGTTAGGCAAGAGTGCCCAGGTGAGTGCCCACAGGCAGGATAACCATGCTGTGGAGAAGTCCCTAATCTGACTGTGTGGAAATAACTTTACTAAGAAAGTTTGGGCTACAGTCAAGACTATACTGGCGCTCAGAAGGAGGGTCTGTCCTCCAGAGAGGGCGTACAAAGAGTGGATGGCCTTGTCAAAGTCTGAGCTGCTGTCCATGTGTAGTTTCCTTGTTTTTCCTTAATAAACTGATTTGCAAATTTTTAAATTATTTGCGAATTTACTAAGTTTTTATTTATTATATAGAAGATGAAACTGTTTAAAGCAGTTTCACCTGCTCAGATTTATACTGATCTTAGTGGGGAAGAGCAAAGTCTTGTTCCCCTCAGAGTCTGCAGGCATCTCCCTGATGGTGGGCAATATTTGCAAATCTAGACCCTCAATTCTGGTGTCAAGACCCATTCTCAAACTCAGGCTGGTACCCTCAGAGTTGCGGAAACTTTTCTGCATTTATTCTTCAGCTTTGATTTATTCTCGAAGCCTGGGCCATTCTCTTCACCCATATTCCTCAATATTAACTTGTTGCCTCATTTAGTAATATTTTTTCAGCGACATCTGGTTGGCCAGAGTGCCATTTGCAAGGATTTTCATCCTTGCCAATACTCTCATAGACATCAAGTTCAGCCTCTCCTAATTGGCTTAAATTTTTGTCTGGTCCACTTCCTCATCGCCACATTTTGTAATATGCAGTTTTATGGCATCTGATTGGCCAGAGTGCCATTTACAAGAATTTTTCTTCTTTGTCAATATACTTTGGGGCGTCAAACTTGGCTGTAACTGGTCAGCCGGAAAATTGCATCTGCAGGCTAATCCCTCATCGCCACATTTGGAAATTTTTAATTTGGCGGCATCTGGTTGGCCAGAGCGCCATTTCCAAGGCTTCCCTTCACCGTCAGCCTTTCAATTTTTATTTAGCTCCAATTTTGAGGCATCTGATTTGTCAGATTTCCATTTATGAAAATTGGAGCTGTCAAGCCCCTCTCCCTTGGCATCAACTATCGCCCTAGGGAAGACTAGGGCAATGTGATGGTCAGGCAACGCCTTGACTGTTACAGGGGGACATATGAGTGAGGGGGTAATTCATTGTCTTGGTCAATATACACAAACTGATCAATTTGTGTATTGCAGTCTTCATTAATTCCCAGACTCATTAATTTAAGCCAATAGATCCCAAGGATTTTGGTTGAATTAAATTGGGGAGTTGGCATATTCCTTAGGTTTGGTTGGCTCATTGGAGGATGCATGGGATTGAACTAAGGTCCAATCATGTGCTTGATAGGATGGAGCATTTGTGCCACTGGGGCGAGGTGGAGGCTGTTGTCACAGCTGCAGCAACAGGCTTTGGGGGAGAGGATGGCAGTATTGTACCCCATACTGAAGCTGGAATGGGGTGGATGGAATATTGGAAATGGCAGACAAAAATAAGAGCCTTCAGAAGCAGCTAGGGATGGGCACTTGCATTTCAAATGGTTTAACTCAAAACAGGATGGACAGATCATCCATACGCCCTCACTGTGGGCCCATAATGAATGTTCAGGGGCAGAGGGGATAACGGCACATGGGGGAACTGACAGGGAAATTTTATTTGATTCAGGGCTGATTGTGGCATACACCTAAGTTCCAGCAATACGTGTCTCCCATTTGTGACCACAAATTGCAAGATGGGGTTGGAGCCATAGGCTGCCAAACCTTCCATCAGCTCCTGGTGGAGCACATCAGGGGGAAGGTGGGTGGGAAATCAGCAAACTTAACCGCCAAAATGGTATCCACTGGGAGCCAGGTCCAAATTGTGGGGAGAGGGGTACCCTGGAAAACCAGGGGCACAGTTGCCGCACTGACAGCATCATCTTCACATGTAAATCCGAGATCAAAATACCCCTTATAAGGGTGGAAATCAATAAAAGTAACAGGATGTATCACCACCTGAGCCATTTTGATAATGACTTGGTCATGGTAGGGGAAAAGTTTCCCATAGTTGACCTTAAGGCCAAAATGCATGTTGCTCTGGGGGAGCTCCAGGGGGCAGTGGGGCACCAATTGGGTTTGAGAAAGGTGGGCGTCAAGATCCTTGGGAGGAATGAATTGTCCTAGGGGTTTGGTATGACTGAGTGAGCCAGTCTGAGCGCATTTTCCTGTCAGATGGAAAATAGAGTGAGGAGTTTTTCTGCTGCCCCACAATGGGGAAGCCAGCAAGGATCTGAGGACATCAGAGCAAAACTATGGCGGGCAATCAAGATTTAATCTCTATCCATATAATTTTCTCAGAAAGTTACGCTGAGCATAAAGAGATCTGTCTTCATAACTTTCCTAGCTTGAAAAAGAGTTCTAGTATATTAAATATCTTTTATCTAAATGAATATAAATGAGTCATGACTGTTGAAGTATATTTTACCAAGTTTTGTGATAATCTTTGAGTAGTGTTTACCTTTACAGATTTTGCTTAAGAAGTAGTGAATTTAATTAATAGACTTTCTAATTATGCTTTTATATACAAAAAAGTAAAAAGCTATATAAGACCTAGTTTAACTAGAAACTTTTAAAACAAATTCTGTATAAATACTAAACTTCATTCAATACTTTAAACAAGTACAATTTTTGATCACTTATACTAGTGTAATTTACAAAATTCAAAAATAACTACTTTAGTTAAATTATTTTTTGGGCTTTCAAAATATAAGCAAAAGTTAGTTTGTTGCAAAAATGCAAAGCTTTGTTACTTTTTTTTAACATTACCATTAAAACCTTTAAAACAATTCATATCTTTTTAATGCATTTTATATAAGTTTTTGCATAGATATACTTCATTATTATTGTTTGCTTCATATGCTGTTAATAAAAGGCACTAAACATGATTGTGATAGATGTTACTAGAGTAATTTAGGTTAACAGCAGCGCAGCACAAAACATATAATATTTAGGGAAAGTTTAAAATAGAATAAGTGTGTATCATATGTTCTTTGCTAAGTTAAAGAAAGTTTCATAACCTTATTGTTTGATGTACTAAAACCTCTTGGATTCACCATTAAAGTGGAGCTGAAGATCGATTTTGGTTGCCCAGAGGTTTCCTGTTTAGGATTTGCGGATTCTTTTAGGATGACACTATGTGGAACAATGGCTCCTGAAAGGCGATGGACAAGTACTTTTGAATACAGTAGGGCTTTAATTGGTAATAAACAAATGCAAACACAGATTTTTTGAAACTTCAAAAGAACTTAAGAGTATGCTAAATACAATATAAGGTAGAATATAAAGTTTCTTTATTGGCTAAAACTTGTCATTATGTATATAATGAATAAGACCTTGTGACATAGAGAGCACCTTGGTCCTTCTTGTTCAGGATCTTCCCTTCTCATCTAATAGAAGGTCAAGCAGTGGTCATCCTCTTTTGTCAACGTCTGGATTGTTGCATTCCTGATGTCTTAGGATTCTGGGTTTCAGCTTTGGGATTTTGGATTCAATTTTACTCAGGTTTTTAATCAGTAGAATATACTTCTAATGCCTTTTATGATTTCCAAGTACCCTATTAGTTATATTGCACATTTGTGGACATTATCTCAATAGGCCACAGATCAATGGTACTGTCAAACCTCAATTTTGAAGGAAGGCGTTTGAAAAGCCCACACTTTGATCTTCATTAGGTTAATTTTTTTTCACTACAAATTATGATAGTGTCCCCTCAGGACCCTGTTGTAGGTGATTTAGGCTAAAAGGAATCTACCATCAACCATATCGCCATAGCACCCCAGAAAACATCTGCAATGGAATCTCAGACCCCAACTTGTATAGGATAAAGTATGGGATAACCAGGAGGTATCAAACTTGTTTGATCATCCACCAGGGCGATGGTGGTAAACAATATAAATCCTCAAATCATGAAGGTTAAAAATGCCAATCAAAGGGCGTTGCATTGTATTTTATAGACTTTCTAACAATTCCTTTGGTGGTAAGCGCTTGTATTTTTGATAATTTTTTGGCCATAGCACTCATAGTTGACAGAATTTTGGGAATGAAGGGGTCCAACGGTGATTGGACACTACTTGGTAAGCGCTATTATAATTCATATATGTCCTGGAATGGGGAAATTTTGATGTTTGATAATAGCTTAATAATAGATTAGAAAGGCAGAGCGCAGTAGTGATTCCAAAAAAGTTGATGAAGCCATCTTGCAACAAATAGATATGAGGTATCATTTTATTGTTACACCTCCCATTAGTTAGGGGATTGTAGGGAGCAGTGAAATGGCTGGTACCAAACAATAAAGTTTAGCTCTTGCACTACTTTTGATAATAAAATTAACACATTATTGAAAAGTAGAACACTTGGGCATCCATGTTATTTAAAAATCGATGAAAAAGAAACAAAGATGTAGCTTTCACGGTGTCAGTAGGGACAGAGATAGCCTTGACTCATTTGGTCAAGTGGTCAATAGCAAGAGAAATAATCAATGGTTGTGAGACCTGTGGCTAAAGGGCTTACTACAATAATACAGACCATTCTAAATGGCAAAAAGGAGCCACAACTTTATTATAATATTGGGGCTTGGAAGGTCCTGCATCTAGCAGGTTAAGAAAGCTTCAAATACCTCATTAATAGTATCTAGCATTTAGCTCTAATAACATTGCTTTTTTTCCAGTCATACGTCTTCTTGACGGCCCCTTGTCCTATGCTAGAGTTACTTTCAAGAATGAATTTGTCTTTTTTAGACGGCTGAACATAATGCAACCATTTGATGATAACTATTTTGTAGAGCATCTCATCCTTAATATGTGTATCCTTCATCTTAACTTGTAATTTGATCTTAAACTTTGGTGTTTCCATCTCCCATAGGTTGATCTGGCCAAAGGAATTTAACAGGAGATCTTCTTTATGAATCTACATGGCTAGTGTCAGCATCCACACGATCCATCTACATTCTAATGGGTAATTAAAGCACAGTAAACTTTAGGAAGTCATAATTCTATGAAAATAACGCCCATCTAGTGAGCCTCTCACCAGGATCCCTCATCTGTTAGATCCATTTGAGGGAGGCGTGGTTATTAATGACGGTGAAGTGTGTTTCATATAGATTAGTACAGAATTGCTTAATTGTGAGGAGTATGGCAAAGCATATTCATTTAATTAAAGTGTATTTCCACTCAGCCTTAGGTAGGGGTTTCTAAAAGTGCCCACTAGATCGTTAACTTGTTTTTGGTATTTAGATTGTATAATCTGGCCACCACCGCCACACCAATGGCATCAGTAGATAAAAAGAAGGGCTGACCAAACTTTAAACATATGAAAATATTCTGGGTTTTAAATGTGTCTAATCAGTTAAATGCTTGATCCTGCTCTGGATTCCATTTGAAAGGAACGTTCTTATAAAAAGAATTACACTAGTGGTTTGAAGAGGTTAGAAAAGTAGAGAATAAATTTTTTGTAGTACCCTACCATCCCAAGGAAAACTTGGATGTCCTTATTAAATCTTTTCTGTGGGGATTATTTTCAATCATGACAACATTGTATGGAAGTAGTTGTATTACATGATTAGTGACTTTATCCCTAATTAAATCCATTATGGGTTGGTAGATAGAACGCTTTAAAGGTTTGTGCTTAAGGGATGTCTGTATTATCTAGACAAGGCCTACCAAAGGTGTTCTATAAGTCCAATAAAAGCTTTGAAAAATACTATTAAAATCATTAAAATAAAGTAATATGCACAATAATATCATGTCGCCTAAATGCCATACAGAGATCTCTTAAAGGTAGCCATGGGATTACATAGTCTTTAAGACATTTGTTTAGGCTCAAATCAATTATTCATCTGCAATTAATGCACACTTTGCTTGATCTTTAAGTGCTAGCTAAATATGCTAATATGTACGGGCAAGATCTATTGCTAAGACATACTGAGCTCGGATAAAGTGCTTAATATATCATTGATTAAAGGGGAGGATACCCCAGTGGTAAAATAGGGAACTCTACCACTGCCTCCCCAAATTCAATTCCAGTACAGGAACTTTGGGTAGGGGACAATTATGACTGTGTTGGCGTTGCGCACCAATGCCCCAAACTGAGATAGCAAATAGCAAAGGCGGTTCATGGAGTTCCTGAACTATCATATGCCGCGCATGTAGGTTTTCCAGATTTTATCCTCCATTCCCATTTCTTTGCTTCACTTAATTGGTGAAGTATTGTCCCCAGGTTGGCCCACCTATAATAAATCAAATATTTCATTGATTCAACAATAGGTAACATTCCTTTTTATTTACCAATTAAGCTTTTGGTAATCATGATAACTCAGTGGCTTCCATTTTTTAGTAATTAGTAAGAGGACGATGCCCATGGGCTTTGAGATAGGACCAGAAATTATAAGTTCAAATACTGTTTGAGCTCCATAGCAAATTAGGATCCTTCTGATTTGATATACTAGTAAGGCCGCGCTAGTATATGGAAAGAATCCCCATCTAAAAGCTATAAATGACCCCTTTCTATCTTACCAAAATTCATAGGTGAAGGTGGTGTTAAGGTCGGTGTAATCCTCAAGTAACTCGTCATACTTTTTCATTTACTCACGAGTTAGGCCTCTCAACTGAGGTCTCAACTAGAGCCACCATTGGAGGCGCATCTAATACAGGAAAGTGAAAACTTTGAAGCATAGGACATTATTAATCTTGTCATCAGGTAGTAGCATAGGTTTGCTATCAGGGTGTTAGCTCCCTTCATACGCTTTTTGATTATCAAATTGGTCAGTACTACAAAAGGAGGTCGGTGTATGCAGGATCAAGAACCCCAGGACAAATCAAGACTTTAATTCACTGATGGGGTTATCATAGTCTCATATCATTAATAAGCTTCCAATGGAATGTTTACATGAACCCATGTGTTGATTATGACTTGGGACTTTGGAGGATTTTTCCCCAGAGGATAAAGGGAAATCTTCTGCTACATCAAAATCATGTGGTGATAGTCGCTTTTGGGAACCCCAGACATGATACTAATCAGACTCTATCTTGTCTTCAGTCTCTAGTACGCAGATATGAGCCTTTAAATTTAACCTAAAAGCCTTGGTGGTCTCAAATACTTGAGGTGCACGTTTCCCAAATACAGATAGTAATACTTCACATAGTAAGGATGGCATAATATTTCCAGAGGAATTATGTCGCCAGAAGTAATTTATTGATGGGGTCACTAAGGACACACGCCTAGGTGTCCAAGGATATTTTACTGACCCAAGTGAGGATGAATAATAAGCCCCAATAGTACTGATACAGAAAGGATTGGCTGTTCAATAATCCATTTTAATGTAACAGATTGGGAGTTATCTTGATTTTTCTTCATTGCTTTATAAGATTTGGCACAAATTAGTGACCCATGATCAATTATTGTTATAATGGGTTTTTGTGAATTTTGTGGATTTTAACGGTAACCAGAGTTACCAGGCTATTAATATGTATGATAAAATGAGGAACATGGACAACTTGTTAGAGTAAGTATAAGCTGTACCAAAAAGTTAATTGTCAAAAGTTATTATTTTTCTTATAAGGTATCCTCATAGGCAGTTATATTAAGTGCAGTAGATAGAGTAGGCAGTTAGAGGAATCTCAGTAGAGTTATTTGCACAAAAGCCTTTTTTTGCTGATCTTCTTTTGCCAACAGTTCTTAATTATATTCATCTGAACACCGCTTATAACATTATTACATGGCGTGGCGATGATTTTTATAATAGGAGCAGATGGTTATGCTTTTATCCTTCATATTGATGGCATGCACCCAAGATTGAGGGGCCTCTTAGAAGTAGAATTTTTTTAACGTAGCAAAGGAAGTTTTTAAGAGCCTCCTTGATCTCTTGAATACATTTAAAAGTCCTTCTTAATCCCTATCAGGTGTAGCTGGACATTGGGCTAGGACTCAAGTGTAGAGATATTTTCTGTAATGGCGTCATCTAGAGAAATGCAAATAGTAGTATTAAATAGTTGTCACTGGTATAGAATCGTTAGAGAAGTCAGTGTTACTTCCCTTCTTATCAAGGTGAATTTCCGTGAAGATCTGCTTCTAATAATTGAGGGTTTTATTACTTTCAAACTAGTGAATTGAAGAATTATTGTCTTGCGCCCAGGTCTGAAAGTCATGAAGGTGGGGTCATAATAGCTCTGGGTTCTCCACAGAGGCGGTAATGGATATGCTTTAATTTCTGTCTCTCAGTGGCTTTCTCCATTGTACTCTAATAAGCATTTTAGATTAACATAAATATTCCTTGACTTGGAATAAAGCTTTCCTTTAAACCGGGTTATAGCTAGATCTGGAGGAAGTAGAAAGGGTAATAATGCCATTTTATGCGTTATGACTTTTCTTAGAGGATACTATGTACCCACAAGCTCAAAGATTCTTTAATACATTTGTCTTCTTATTTTCTCCACGTCATCTTGAATTTCATTCCAGCGTCAGTCCAAAGCAGCTGTATTGGCCTTTTTCTTCATATATACTTTCAGAGGTGAAATCTTGGCTTTGCAGCTGTTTACCTGGATTCCAAGGTTTGAACTGGTTTTTTTCTGACTAATTGAGGAATTTATAGATAACTTAATAAACACATGAATATTTACCATCTTCACATCTAGTGCCTTCTTGAGCTTATTTGACAGGATGGCCATCAGGGGGAGGACACCACACCTATAAAATTTTTGCTCCATCTGCTTATGTAAAACCTAGATATTACCCAATATCTTATTTCTTCAAATTTGTAAGTATTTTTGGTATGTGTAATTGTGAATCTGAGAGGGCCATTGGCCATTTGGGTCCCCATGGTCATTCATCTTTGGTGGGGCCTCCTGGACCTCTAGGTCCTTCAGGTCCCCAAGGTCCATTGGAACCATCAGTTTCAGCGGGTCTTTGAGGCCCTTATGGACCTTGAGCTCCCATTACTAAAGATTGTTTCTGAATTGTTGTTGCACCCCATCAATAAATGTCTCTACCTCAATAAAGCGTTGCACCAAGGATGATTTAAGAGTCTAATCTTTACAGAAAGTTTGGATGAGCTTTGCTGCGCTTATTTGCATACCTCATTCATAACGTTTTGTAGACACTTTTTTTTGGTTGTCTATATAGCCTATAATACTAGAGCTTTGTAAATTTTTTCATCATTGTTGATGGGGCATAAATAATCATAATTGCTTCTCATATCTCAGGCTAATGCTGAGGCAGCTCCATGAAAAACTTACAAATTTGGAGTTATGGATTTTTGTTGTTTATAACAGACATATTACCTCCTGGTGGTGCAGTGTATTAACAAGAGGAGCTGATGTAAGTCTGGAATTATGAAAAGGCAAAGACCAAATTTAACCTCTGTAACAAACTTGCTAGCAGCCAGGCTAGATGAGCCATAAATCCGTATTGTGTATGAGGGTAACGCTGTGGCATGTGAAAATCTGGACTGGCCTCATTTGAGTAGATCTTTATTAATAACTTTTCTAATGTACTATGAATATTTTCAGACTGAAGATAGTACTCTTTGCAATATGATATAGACAAGAAGAACTCATAAGGTAGCCTAAACTCTAAGCTCTCATGGTGTTCTGGCTGTATTTTGTATTCATATGCATTAATCTGTTTGCTAATTCTTCACGCCCCATAAGAGTTGAATTATTTTATAGAATTGTCCTCTATTATGTATCAATATTTTTACTACAACAACATGGGCCCCTTCTATTGAGCATTCTTCTCATCTTCACCATTATATTAAAGCTAAAGGATCATTTTCAGTAGTCCAAAAAGATTCCCATTAGAAATTTTAGCTTCATTTGTGATGGCACTATGTGTCAAATTTGCTCCTGAGAGGCAATGGATAAGAACTTTTATGTTCAGTAGGGTTACAACTAGCAACTATCTTTGGTTACAACCGCTAACACAATTTCATTAAACTTTAAAGAAACTTAAATTTTATGCTAAAGGAAATATAAGGTATAATTTGGAACTCTTGTATTGGTTAGAATTTGTCAAATATTATAAGGTGAATAATGGCTTTGTAATGTAGAGAGCACCTTGGTCCTTATCATTTAGGATCTTCTATTCTCACTAAATAGGAGGGTTGAGCCGTGATTATCTTATAATGTTTTTCTGGATAGTCACAAATCCCTTGTTGTAGGACTTCCAAGATGCAGCTTTAGGCTTTAAGATTGGGTTTCATCCAGGTTGTCAGTCAGTGGACCATTTGGATTGTACTTTTTAGAAATTTATAAAAGATCTTAATTTGTCTTTTTTCATCTATGAGCAAAATCTGATTATGCAACAGATCAATAATTTTTTAAAGACTCAATTTTATAAAAAGGGCATTTGAATTACTCATCATCTGATTCACAATAGGTTATATTGTTAGCCATTACAAATTCTGATAGAGACCATGGTTAACCTTTTTTTATGCTCCATATCTCCATGGTCAACCTTCTAAATTTGATAATTAACTGAAAAAATATGAAAAGTGTTCTTTCAAAATTTACAAAAATTCTAGAAAATCTTATTGATGACTATTCTCAGTCACGTATTTTTTGGCAATTTGAAAATATATAGACCTATTAAGAAATTCAACATGTCATAGAACTAAAAAGTTAAAAGCAATTACTCTATTAACTTGCCATATAACATATATTCAATTTTAAAAAAAGCGGGAATCTATAAACATAAGAATCTTTCCCAGTGGAGAATAATTAAAAATTAAAGAATTTAATGAGAAAAAGCTGTGCTATATAAAGTCCACGTTACTGTTTAATAGTGCCCCTGTACTGAACGCCATAAATAATAGATCTTATAAAATTTTTAATAGTAAAGAGTTAAAAATAAAATACAAAGAAATACAATAGATGTTAACAATCAAACACCAAAAAAGATAAAACTTTTTATACAACAGAAAAGATATGTATAAAGTACCAGAAAAGCTGATATAATTGTGATTTTCTTTTATTTCCTATCATAATCACTGATCATAAAAAAAATAAAATCTGACATTTTTACTTCTATAAATTTACACAGAAAACAATAATAATTTATGGTTTGTTATAAAAGTTTAACTTTTAATATAAAGCATATATATCTTAGCTATAAGATATCATATTTGTTTGAAGTTAAATAGATGGTGTAATATTTTCATATAAATGACCTATAGATAGCTAAATCTCTTTACTATAATAGCTACATATTAGAACTATATTAAATATTCTTTCTAGAAATAGTGGGTCCTGAATCAAAAGGAGCAGCCATGCGTTTTACTTTTCGAGTGAAAATTGAAAGCATGAAAAAATCCCAACATGGCACCGCAGCTGCAAGCCTAAGTGGCTTTACTAGATGAGGAAGGGGTTGGAGGAACTTTATCCAGTGCATATTTGAGCTATGCATGAGAGCAGACAAACAGAAAGTTGGGGCTTCAGTGGAGGGAAGAAGGTGACAGAATTTCAAATTATTTATGGATGTACAAGTTGTGAAGCACCTTGATGTATTTGGCATGCTGACATTTAGTTTATCTTAATAATCTGGAACAAAAACAAAACTTTTGGGCTATTGGCAGGTCTATGGGTAGTGGGGGTCAAACATAAACGACTTGCTAAATCAATCAAAAGCAACTTGCAACAAATAAAAGCTCATTAATTTTACCTTTAGCATTTTCAGGGAAGTTGGCCAAAAATGGGAGAAGGGATTTTTATGAAAAATATTTCCATGGCTATATGGAGGGCTTGGCGTGGGAGGGTGTTGGTGGGGCAGCCTATACTTATTTGTCTAGTTGGTGATGGGACTTGTATGTAGGGAAGCCTCTGCAAGGGCGGAAGTGACACTAAGGAGTGTGATTAGGAGACAGAATAGAAAACTGGGCCAATTAAAATCAAGGTTTTTAGTATGAGTTTCCATGGTGTCATCCGCCCACTCAAGAGATTCAAATGGATTGAATATGAGTAACTTGGAGCCAGCAATGGGAGATAATTGGATGAAGGGAGGGGGCGGTTGTCTTGTAAACCATTATGTAAAGGTACTTCAACTAGCGCTTGAGCCACATTTTCACTAATATTGTTTAGCAAGATTTTATCTTTAATTGCTAGCGCAGGGGGGTTTGCATGCGCATATAAGGGATAATGAATATTAAGTATTGGGTTTGGCAAATTATATGGTGTTGACTTTCATAATACCTAATATCCTATATATCTTACTACTGGCCACCCATGATTCTTAAGAATGTATATATTACATAAGACTACCTTGCCACGCCACCTGCAGTTTTGGGTATATCAATTCTAATCAATCCGCCATCAGACTTTGCCAATATTACTTGAACTAAAATTAAATATAAGATTACATTGTCACATTGCCTGAATTTATTAATAACTTAATTCTTATTAATCCAATTATGGACATTCACCACCCTCTTTCATTTACATCACCTATAATTAATAATCATCATATAAAGTGGTCATTCCTTATTATATGTTTTCACCAACCAATCTCCATCATCTACTCTAAAGAATATGGACACAATCAATTTAGGCTGATCCTTGGTCTAATGAAAACTAAGACTCAAGGCAGGATCAAGAGCCTACTAGTGGGCAAAAATGTGATGTCCCAGAAGGTTCAGGTTCTGCAGAGAAGATTGATACACCAAGTGAAGTCCAGATTCATAGCGAATATATTATAAAGTCACAAATTGGAAACATGGACAAGAGGGCACAGTAAAGCAAATCATCAAAAATTACATTTTGCTTGTTCTAAAAAGATGAAGGGTTAGAACTTTATTATTATATGCATTCACAACGCTGGAAGTACTAAACAAGGCTACATTGAGATTTAAGATGTTACATTAGTAAAAAATATGTCTTGTCCTGTTAACAAAATTTACTTTTAGGCTTTATCTCCACACAATAATACTTAATTGAAAGCGTATGTACTGTGAATATCTTACCCTGTAGTAGGTTTGATTGCAAATTCTGATGCTCACTACAAGGGGCACTTCCATTACTATATATATAAAGTATTATTAATTATTATTCAAGGATCATGCCGCTTTATCATTGACTTCAGGAAAAATATCATCATCAACCTATGGACTTGGGATAACCCATCCAAGAGCACTTCCATATTAGAAGTTCAAATAACAAAAAAAGTGACTCTCCTGTCATAAAACTCTTTTTAGTAGAAAACTAGTTTCTCAACACCTAGTTTGAAAGCACAATGTACCCTAAAAACATGTAAAGGAATTTATAGAATGACTAATCCGTGGTTGACGCCTCTCCTTAATGCTATCGATGTAGCTCACTGAGAATGTTTAAAGTTATAAAAACAATATTACTTGTGTGTAAATTATTTTTAACCAGGAGAAGCAGATTCTTTTGTGATTATGATGATCGCTACACAGGCCAGATAGTTGAATTGATCTCCCACTGCATATATCCATCCATACTCCAGAGCAAGTGGATCTTAGCTCAACAGAATATATATATAAATATTAGTAATCTTATGAAGGCCCAGTGCTGAGACAACCATTATTGGTGGATCAAATATATGATACTTTATGGGAGGTCCACGCTATAATCTTACAACTAACATCAGAAAAACGAAGTTAACCAAAGAGTGGATGCAAAGGCAGACCAGTTGGATAGCAATCAGGACTATATTAGAAATTTTTTTACTACTACGGATCCTCAGCACAATGGATAGTGAGAGTAAACCACCGTTGCTGCCAAGCCAAGAAATATTAGCTATCATAAATAGTGCTTCATACAATTTCTTTTGACGCCAACAAAGAAGCTATGCCCAAAATGGGTGCATTACCAACCAGCTAAGAAAAGAGATAAACTATCAGCTTTATTGCCACTTGAGCGCCATAATAGATTATAAAAATTAAATCTAAGACCTTTGACGGAGCACAGATGATGGCCAACTTAGGGTCAGTGACCTCAAAAAAGACTTGGATTGCGCAATACAATTGTCTAACAGTTTATACTGAGAATTTGACTTGTTGAACGACCTAGTGGAGGACCAAGTACTGAAAATAGCACATCTCACTGAGGAGAACATTACCTTGAACTCCAGGCTTACAACTAAGGTACTAAAGCTAACAGAGGCTTACAAACTATGGAGGCCAAGTTCAGAGATCACTGTCAAGTTTGACTAGTCCTTGGAATAAGTTAATGGTGAATTCCTTAGATGTCAGTAAGGCCTAACACCAGAAAATCAAAAGAAATATTCACTGACGCACAAAACTGAGTCTGAGGGACTTGGAATCTGAAGTCAATGAAGCGTCCATTGGCGGAATACCCCAGTATCTCTGACTTTTCTACCCACTCCCAATAAATAAACAAACTGCTTTTATGGAGACCCAATTTTTCACTGCTCCAACATCTTCAATAAAGAGCGATGTCACAACAGCTTACCATGTGAAAACAGCTGGCCAATTGACTTCAACTCATATAAACTTTGGCTCTAGAATAGCAATTTAAGATTTCATACAGCCACAGAGCTTCAGTTGAGTAAACAAAGACACTAACAGTTAACATTTTAACCCTATTAGCCCAACAAAGTTTAAATAGAAGGAGAATATGCACACATACCAGTCAATTTATCAAATCAATATGGACAATGCGAATGATTTGGCTAAATTGGCAATACTAAAAAACTCTCTAGACCCAGAAAGTTACAATTGGTATTGAAAAAAATTAGCAAGACAGAACTGACTTTATTAAATGCAAAGTACATTATCATAAAAAAGTTTATAGTAACAGAGACAATAAATACTTGAAAAGACTTTTTCCTTAACATATTTTTCAAAAAGGTACATATAGATTTTAGAATTTTTAGACTGCTTTAAACTTGAGGGCCCAAGAGTTATACTGCGTAAAGTATTTAAATAATTACAATACTCAAATATCTATAGTCACCGCTTAGAAACTTTATAAAGAGTTTTACTTGGTAATGCTACTGTTGCAAATCTAAATGACTGTATGACAAGCCACCATTATAAGCAAGCGAATCATTGGAGGAATTCCTCCAAAGGTTCAATGGCTAGGATCCGCTGAGGATGTTTCAGAGCTATAAGTAATTGATCGCCTTTGGATGAGGCGATAATGGGTTATAATGGGCCATATCAGATTGCCAGCAAAATAAGGCGATAGGGTGAGGTTGACATTTGACTGCTGATAAAATTGGATCACATCAAATCAGGGTGACAAAGAATTGAAGAACAACAAGCTGAAACTAATAGAAAGATGGCGAAATGAATAACTAAGCAAAAGGGTCAGTTTTGACTGGGGTCTCTGGGATATCAGTGAAACAAGGAGACCAGAGAAAGTGGTTTTTTAGTAGGCAGAGAAAAAAGGAAAGAAAAAGGAAGAAAGAGAGAGGACTAGAGGAAGATCTGCCAATTTTTATAATAAATAAAAAGAAGTGTTTGTGAGAATTTTCTCATTAAGTTATTATTTAATTGGTTACAAGCGTATCAAAGAATGGGTGATCATCATATCGTTTGTTCTAATTGTTCAATGGCGAAACCCTGTGCAAAATACCCTTCAGAGGGTACATACGGAATTGCCAATTTCAACAGCTACCTATATTAAACAATGAACATTATGTATTGCAAATGGTGAACAAACTCAACCAATGTTCTGTAACCTCTAATGCATTCAATTAGGGTACCACAAAAATTGATTATACCATAACAAGCTGCCCAGAAGGAAATTGAGATAAAATGTAAAACACCACCAGGTCTGGAAACCCCAGCATATGTTACATTACGTGCAAGCTATTCAGCATTAAAGCATTACACTAGTGATTGCACTACTGAAGGGGCCAAGCCTAAGGTCATTATGTGGGGACTGAGGTAACAGAATCATAAGAAAAGGTAATTGAATTATGAAGAAGAATTCTACTTCCAACTGAGCTCAACCTAGCCCTAACAATTTACAGTACAGATATCCACCAACCAACCTAGCTCCTGTCAAGCTGTACCGTGGTGCCCTCAACACTCCAGTCCATAAACGACCAATATACCAATAATTACCACCTATACAAACAAATTGAAGAACATGGAACAGGCCACGGAAGTGGTATTGAAGCCATATGTGTATCAAATGGAGCATTTGAACTAATAGTTGCCTTTTACAATATGCTAACATTAGTTGGAATTAACATGACCATTTCTCTAGGTGTATTGAAAAAATAAATCCCCTAACCTAAAAGGAGCTATAGACCTATCTGGGCCAGCTGTTAATCTTGGTGTCCACTTAATAAGTCCTACTGATGATTACTATTCTGAGTGTATGTATATCAATACTAGCATAGGCAACATCAAGGGTAGAGCTATATTAAATAATGATTCACCAATTAACGTAGTAACAACTAAAATAGCTATAAAAACTTGAGCTATCAGTAGATATCAGTCAGTATAAGGAATACAGAGATGTGCCCAATTTAACTACTTCACTATAAGATTACACCACCTACATTCAAACTTTAGGTCTATAGTCATATTATCCACTAAAATTGCCTTATCAAATCAACATTAAAATGTCCTCATTGAAAATTCCTTTATGAATCTCTATGGAACTAAAACCAAGTTTTAATGTAAAACTCTAGTTTCATTGGGAAAGAAAATCCTAATGTACGATAGCTTTAAATCTGTCAGGCTTAGTTTTGTGCTCTATATGAGTAAACCTATCATTTAAGGGTGATATTTTACCTAATGATTGATGAAAAAGCATGGCCAAACCAGGAATTCATTGCACCGATATTCAAGTTATAAGGCATTCCGCTAAAACTGGCAACACCTGACTATACCACCTGATTAACAAGTTATAGTAAATATATATTTAAAGTTAAAAAGTACCATCATTACTATATGTCAAAGTTTTCATGCCTTTTCATTGATCACACAGAAAAATATGTTGTTGTGCTTGTTCTCATCCTTCCAGGTCATGAAGTTAACAGAGTGTTATTGGAAAACTTGTACCCTTGTCCTATTTAGGTAAAAGAGCATCAAGCCATTTCCTTTCTTCATATTTTACTAGCAGAAGAAGACATGAAATACACTAATCTTATACACTAGAGGTGTTCAGTTTTGAAGACAAGGGCCAGGAGGCCATTTGTTAAGTAACACCTCACAAAAGCTTAGTTAGTATGACATAGGATGAAAAGGATTGGGCAATGGGTATTTATTTAGTATAATTATCTTTTCATTGAATGACTTCAGTTTGGGGTGCGCACAAGATGTCCTACATCATATAGACACCAAAAATTTTCCTAGATTCATCACCATTTTATCTATCAGCCTAAGGTGGCAAATGCAGTAGTCAATAAAGAAATTAATAAGATAATCCAAAAGGGCATTATGGTATACTAAGAGCCCGTGGGCGTCACCTGTTAAAATCATAGAAAAGAAAGACAGGTCTAATCATATAGTATCTGAATACTGGAGACTCAACAACATAATGAAAAAAGATTTTTATACTCTTCTGTTGATTGACTCTGTTCTTGAGCGTCTAGGAAGAACAAAATACTTCTTCATTACGGACATAAATTCTAATTACTAACAGATAAAGTATCACAGAGAAGAAAAGAAGAAATGTGCTATAATAGCGTTGAGATTTGGGATTGACCAACCATAGGATATCGCCACCAGCCCTATTACTACTAATAAGCTATAGATCTCACATTTAACATTTCCCTGCTATCTAATTCCTTTGGCAGATTAACCCAGCTAATTTGCTATCAAATAACTTACTAGCAATATTGCCCAAAGTTAAATTTTTGTTGAGCATAATTCATTGATCCTAAATTTTGATGGATCAGACTATATCTGCTTGCTCAGTCCCTAAAACCAGTTTATTCCCTCATTTAAAAAATAACCTAATATTTCAGTAAAAATTTCTTTGAGCATTACCCAGCTGACTGATACCTGTGAAAATGCTACTAAAACTGAACAAACTACACCATGACGTGCCCAACCTTGGACTAAGAAACACTATGCTTCAGGCATCCTGATCCACCAATATTAGCGGACCATAAGAAGGAAACTCTAGAAGGTTTGGGGGCTGAGGAGTAAGTTTAATGAATAGAGGTAAAGTGCTAAAAGGTTTGGCCCCTTATGAAGAAATATATATGCAGCAACGCACATTCTGAATAATACCATCAACAATAGATCTTATGCTGGCAGTACCCACTGAGACTACAGACGATTTTGAAAAATCAATCTTAAAGAATGAACTAGATTTTAGCAGACTTTACGTTTATTTAGAGGTATGCTGTCTTCACACAGTTGCACCTACTTGAAGTGTGAACATACCTGTGCCTATATTGCCCAGTTGCAGTTCAGAATTGCAGCATCTGTGCTTACTATAGGCGCACTTTTGATGACACCATAGAAGAACACAAGTAAATTAACAACATGATTCATGATCCCAACAGCTTCACCATTGGCTTCAGGGACTTGTACCCCAACCATTGGACTCATAATAGCCCTATCATGACTACTTTCACCTCAGCATTTAAGGAGGAGGAAATCGAAGATCCATCATGGAGATCATTCCTGTAGGGCCGCTGGCCTCATAGTTGGTAGATAGACTGGCCAGAATACCCCCCAAAAACGTCAAGTTTTCATGTAACAGCTTCTTACGGATACTGTCTCCATGCTAAAGCCCTCAACAAATAACACTTGGGGATGCTCAGAAACTACATAAACTAAGACTAGCTCTATGCAAACTAATGATTATTCCAGGAGATGTTGATGTCCTCCATGATTAAGAAGTCCGCTTTTCAGATGAAACTCATTGAAATTTTTCATGCAATATATACGTTCTTCAATATGCCAAGGCATGCGCATCCTCACTTCGCACCACATTAAGATCAGCAGAAAGGTCAAAATAGTGAAAGATCAATTCTGGGACAATCAGCTTGTTGTGATTTTGATATGCTCACATAATTCGGCTTATAGAAATTATAATTTTATCTGCTTGTCCATTAAGATTAACCCGCTAATAGCTGTGGGAGTTATTAATTATGTATAATAATTATTATTCACAGTATTATCCTGAGCATATATTAGGTAGTTCACCAGGGTTGATCTTTCAGATTGATATGCCATATTTCTTATTCCCCGTTGGGGTGATCTCCAACAATAAACAGGTGATTAGGCTATCAATTAAACTATTGATAACTTAATTAACTTACGGGAGTCAATAAGGTTTAGTCAACATTTGACTAAGCATTTTATAAGTTGCTGTACGAGTAATGCTGTCTGTAATAAAGCAACTTTCAAGTAACTCTTTAAAATTTTTAACCTGCTGTTTATGGGTAAAAGTCCTATTACCTAAGCAGGTTGTTACACAATAATGCTAACTTGATAAGTGTTGAGTAAAGACATTGGAACACATTCTTCATTTCGACTCTAGAAGAGTCACACCAAGAGTTAGCAGGAGAATCTGCTTAGAAATATTAAGAAAGATCATCGGTTTATCTGATCATGGAGGGTGTTGGGATTTCACTAAATTCCTCCATTTATTAAAATTTTGCCCCTTGTATTCCACCAATAATATCAGAGGGAAACTTATTGAACTTAATCTTATCAAGTCCAACAAGAACGATCTCTCTTTCCCAATCAGGTGAAATCTGAAGAATCAATCTCCATGTGATTAAAAAATCTATTAACCCTGAACTACTTCAGAACCTATAAATATTCACTCCTTTTAATAATAGAAAAATAGGTCTATTTAAAAGCTAATATTTACTATCCTTCATATCTTTTTGGAGATTCCATACAGTAGCTTTGAGAATTAACTATAATTTCAGAAGTGCAATTAAGAAAATTCAAAAATTGGTGCTCACTACAGGGGGCTCTCTGAGTTACTCTCTTGTAAAAAATCATTCACTAAGGTGGATTTTCCTTTTTGCCTAAAGAGTCTCAATATCAGGAGCAAGGTATTTTATGATGGATCCATTTCACTAGAACTGAAACCTCAAGGGTAACATCTACACCGGAATTACATGACAACTTAGAATCTTATGGTCCCAATTTGAGCTTTACTATAAATCTTCTAAATTCAGCCTGATGTTTTAAGAGACATCGTTAATCAGATTCTTAATGGGGTTCTAATCCCTAGAATCCGTTCTACTCAATCTTGAACTATTAATGTACCATCTACATGAGGGATTTATATCAAACATCTCAAATGCCAGGGATTGGTACTGAGCAATATTTACACCAATTTGTACACCCTACTCTATATACATTTATTACAAGTAGTAGGAATGCATCACCAAGGGATGATTAATTTATTAGAAGGATTTATCCTTGAACAATTATGTTTTTAAGTCTTAAGTCTGCCTCCAAGTTTAGTTATGATAATCATGATGCCATTACAAGTAATTAAAATCTTCTTAACAAAGTGCAACATCAACTTGTTCAGCTTGATTACGCAATATATAGTTTTTGTTGACTTACATTTTATGTAGCAAGTCCAGGAATTCATATTGAATTGAGAGACACTTTTCCTGACTCTCTAATCATAATCAATTGATGGAAGAGGAAATTAAAAATCGCTCTTTCCAATTGGAGCAATTGTACTCTGGAATTCATTTTAAGTTAGCGAAGTAGAAAAAACCTTGGGGACTATGGGTCCTCAGGGGTAACAAGGTCCTCCTGTTGTTGAAGGACCTCATGGGGCACCTGGGGGTGAAGGGCCACATGGACCTCCTGGTGCTGATGGACCTCATGGACCCCCTGGTGCTGATGGGCATCTAGGATCCCTTCAGCAGGCTGACACTACTTTGAGCATGATTGAACGATTGTGTGAGAAGTTTCATAAAGTTGCCAAGGAGTGTAATTTAACTCCAGATGGGGTACTTTTTGGTACCATGTTGTCACTTCAATCCTTATTTGATGAATTTTATAAATCTGGCTAAATGGGAAAAGGATACTAGCATCCTGTTACAGGCCTGCATATATAAAGGGAGTATGATTCAAATGAAGATTGAAATTTTGGAACATAAATACCATGCACATCAGAAGCAAATATATGAGTTATCTCATATGTTGGATGAGAAAGTGGAGCATTCTGATTTAAATCATCGTATTAATAAAATTTGTACCAAGGCAGCTAGTTCCTATCCTCAATATTCTTCCCAAGCTTCTTAATATAACTCTTACATATCCACTTAATTAATACAACCTGGAGTGCATGTTTAACAGCTAATGATCCTATGAGTTTCCTACTTATATTCAAGTATAAGTATTCTCCTGGGGAAGGCAGTACTTCTCCTTCCTCTATCTATATGAGAAGGCTCTGAGTGAGTCCACAGATCATCAAAAAATGAATTATCTACCAAAAAGTCTTACTTGAGAAGCACAAGATATCATGGTACCTCATTTGATGACTTGTTCTTCTTGGCTCAGGTTAAGGAAGAATTAATAAAACACTTGGGAGTGAACAAAACATATTCTTTCAGAAACAGGATTTCATGGGCATACAGCCCCATTAAAATGAAACTATCAAAGACTTCGCCCATCAATTATATCGTGAAGCTCAGACTTTGGTAGCATGTGGCCAGTTAAATTTAAACGATTCTATTACTTTATGTCTGCTTTTACTTCTAGGACACAGATGCAAGTCTATCTTTTATTAAACCGAGGTAAGCCAACCAGGAGACAGACATTACCAAACTAAAAACTAAAACTAACATAAATAATTGATTCAAACAAAACGCCCAAATGAGAGGATTGAATGAAACTCACCAATCAAAACATCCAACCAGGCGAGCAGTGGAGACCGCTTATCCCTCTATGGTGGAAAGGGAGGGGGGATTGGGGGGATCATCTTCAGCAGCAGATTCCTCATCCCAGAGTAGGGTATGTGTCAAGGTGGATAGCAAGGGCGTCAGGGCATTGGCTGCATGTGGTTCAGTGTCACTAATGATTGGTATTTCTTGTAAATTTCCAGTAAAATGACAGTGATATATTTAGCTAAAGCTTTTTTGGCTTTAATACGGGAGTCTAAAGTTTAACAAATACTGCAATATTAGTTCAGGTAATCTTAGCTTTAGGATTCCATGCTACAGTTACCACCTTCTGGATAGCATCATTAACATCCTTGTGTAATTGAATTAATGTAATTTTACCTTTTGAAGTGAGATTTACAGGAATAACAGGAAGTGGAAAACCTCCTATGAGCATCAACACTGATTTGGTGGCAGCTTTGCGGAGGGGATGAAAATCTGGTGTGGCAGCTGCTTCTACTGCAAGCTGGTGGTCACTTAAAATGATTCGGTATTTGGCTGTGGGGCATATAAATGAGGGGGTATTTGGCGTCCTATTTTGCATTACAGAACCGCTTGAATTGCAGAGATGGTTATTCAATGAGATTATTTGATTCATTGGTTTCAGCCAAAAACTCTCATGGGTTCTGGTTGAATTGAATTGGGGAATAAGTGTATGGTTGAGGTTTGGTTGATTCATTAGAGGAAGTATGGAATCAAACTGGGGTCCAATCCAGTGCTTGATTGGAGGGAGGAGCACTGTGGCACTGGAGCGAGGAGGAGGCGATTGGTGGCTACAGGTGCAGCTGCAGCATCAGGCTTTGGGGGAGGGGAAGATAGGATTGTACCGCATACTGAAGCTGGCATGGGGTGGGCAACAGATTGGAGCCAGCGGACAAAAATCAGCACCATCAGAATCAGCTAGGGATGGGCACTTATTTCGATTGGTACAACCTAAAACAGGATGGAAAGATCATCCATACGCCCTCAACATGGGCCTGAAATGGATGGTTGGGGGAAGAGGGGATAACGGTGCGAGGGGGAATTGATAGGGCTTTTTTATTTGAATCAGGGCTGATTGTGGCATATGCTCAAGGCCCAGCGAGGCGTGTCTCCCCATTTCAGAACTGCAAATTGTAAGATGGGGTTGGAGCCATAGGCTGCCAAACCTTCCATCAGCTCCTGGTGGAGCACATCAGGAGGAAGGTGGGTGGGAAAACCAGCAAACTGAACCACCAAAGTGGTATCCATTGGGAGCCAGGTCCAAATTGTGGGGAGAGGGGTACACTGGAAAACCAGGGGCACAGTTGCTTCAGTGGCTATATCAAATTCACAGGTGAAGCCAAGATCAAAATACCCCTTATAGGGGTGGAATTCAATAAAAGTGGCAGGATGTATCACCACCTGAGCTATTTTGATAACGGCTTGGTCATGGTAGGGGCAGTTTCCCATAGTTGACCCTAAGGCTGAAATGCATGTTGCTCTGGTGGAGTACAAGTGGCAGCAGGGCACTGCTTAGGTTTTAGCAAGGAAGGTGTCAAGATCCTTGGGAGGAACAAATCATCACAGGGGTTTGGTATGACTGGGCGAGCCAATCTGAGTGTATTTTCCTGTCAGATGAAAAATGGAGAAGTGAGTTTTTCTGCTGCCCCACACTGGGGCAGCTGGTGGTGAATCTTAGAACATTGGAGTGAAACTACAGCGGGCAATAAATATTTACCCTTTTATTCTTATAATCTTACTCAGAAAGTTACAACAAGCTGAAAGATACCCTTCCAGATGCAAGTTTACCTTATCAGCGTAAAAAAGAACTTCAGAAGTATTTTCACCATCAAGAAGGCCTTGTTGGAATTGCCTCCTCAATTTAATGAAAAACCCCAAATCTACAACTCTCCAATACCCAGTCATCCTAAAGTATACACAGTGCTTGAAAATTCTAAAGATATTAAGTGTAATCTTTGCCAATACATTTATATAGAAGACCGTTTTTATAAAAAGGAAGCTGATGAAAAGAAGAAAAAAGACAAAACCAGTAAAGATTTACCATCTTGATAATGATATGAGTATGCAGCTAGAACATCAAAACCATGTAGAGTATATAAGATGAACCTTCTTCCTGTTTTTTGCCCTCCTTGTTGGCTTCACCCTCTCAGTTTGGAAGTATAATCACCCATATTAATTTTTGATGAAATAAAATAATGCTAAAACTATTATTTACACTGGATCTCCTGTGAATGTAGTCTCGTCAAAGTTGATCATGCAGATTAAATTAACACCCAATATGTTGCATTATGAAGATTATGGCACAGCGCTGCCTTTGACCAGCAGGTGTGGACCCTTCCACACATGATCACCCACTTTCAGGTACACTTTGAGATGGCCCTGAAAGTCTGCACTATGTCGCCAACCCTCCCCCGCTCAGTTGTCACTGCAGCACGGCTCTGGTGTGCAAACCCCTCCCTTTCTTGATGCCTCCTCCCTCCCCTTCCTCACCTCAGGCTCTTAGGAGCCCAGGCGTAATTCAATAAACATCGATGAATCCCCCTCAGGTTGGGACCATCTAGTACTAAAAAAAGATTATGGCACAGCAGGATCTCGGAGTACTTGATCAATTGGAGCTTTTTCGTCACTCCCATTGAAAATTGGAAGGTCAATTTTTATGCTACCTGCAATCGTCTTGATAACTTGTGTTATGACCTCCTCTTAGGGACTCAAGATTTTGTAGGAATTCATTAAAATTATTAATTAGCATGACTCTTCTCTATTCATTTTAGAGTATATGGTTCCATTGCTTTTATCTGAACATGCTCATATTTAACATATTAGACGTTGGGTATGGCTGTTAGAGGGATCAAAGAGGTATTATTACATTCAGTATAATGTTAAAGGTCCTCAAGTAAAATTAACCTTAAGACAGCTGAAATAGAATAAATAGTGTCTATTTTTTATCTGAGATTGTGATTATTCTGCCAAAATCTCAGGTTATTGTAAATACATTTTTATATTTTTCTATTCCTAAGGGCCATTTATTACAAGTCCAAGGCATTTCATACCATTTTGCTAAAGAGATCTTGCCTTGTCATAGGGTATTCTATTATGTATATCCTGGATCATTAACTGTTTTATTGGCAAACCTTACTAATGACATGAAAATTATAGATCGAAAAATTCAATAGTCTTTGTCAATTTATTGTCCCTATCTCAAACTTATGATTATAAAACCTTTGGAGTTCTATAAAACTTTGGGCTGGAAACTAATTATGGGATATTTACTGTGGGACCTGCAATATGGAAAATACCCTACTAAAGAACAGGTGAACCAAGTACTTCTATTATTGGAAGAATAATCTGACATATTTGACAAGCATACTTATAATTTTGATGGAATGAAGGGAGTAATGAATACAGTTGAAACTGGAGATCACTTCCTATTCTTGCCAAACCCTATTGTAAGTTAAAAGCGGAGGAAGCACAGATCACCAAAGAATTACATCAACTATTGGAGGCTGGATTATTAAAAGCATTCCAATAGTCTCTGGGCCTCACCTCTGATATTGATGAAAAAGAAGGATGGCTCATCAGGTGGTTATGGATTATTGCAGGTTAAACGCAATTACTCATCAAGATAGCTACTTCTTACCAAGGATTGATGATTCCCTCCAGTTGATTGCTGGTTCAAACTTTTTTGGCATTGGACTTAGCCAGAGGGTACTGGAATATCATATTAGCACTGGAAGACCGAGCTAAATGAGCCCTAATATCTAGTGAAGGCTTATTTGAACCAACCTGTATGCCACAAGTGTTGAACAACGCACCAGCAACATTCCAAAGGGCCATGGATGGTATGTTACGGGATCTAAAGCTGACCTATGTTCTGGTCTATTTAGATGATATTACCAAGTTTTTGAAACCATTTGTCAGACAACTAAAAATCTGATTATCTAAAAAGTGAATCAGCTTTAATTATGGACAAAAATAAAGATGAAATTGGTCAAAAGACCCAGTCCAATTCTCAGTAGAACCCTTTGCATTGGGTCAATATATTTACTAATAATACTTGGTCAAACAGCATGATTTTGGGTAAGTGAATTTCACTGACTATGCGGAAAAATCAAAGGAGTCCCTGTAAGTCCCCAGGAACGTCCCCTTTGCATGGATCTGGCAATCTTCTCATTTCTGAGTAAAAAGGGTCTGAAGAGGGCGGCTGTACCCCTCGTTACCCAGGGTAACCTCACCCACATGGTAGATGAGCGCTGGGTAACAGCACTCCCTCTCAGAATCCTCGCCTGATGCTGATGCTCTCCTTGGCTGAACTGTCCACCAGATCGGGGAAATCTGCTTCAAGATCACTAAATCAAAGTTGATTGGTCTGAAACTGATGGAAATCAAGCCTGACAATTGGAAACCACATATTCATAAAGAATAAAGATTGAATTATTGGCCAGAATTACTGACAGTTTTGATTTGACCAGCAGTGCAATCATCGATGCTAACCTCCTCTCAAAATAGTTGGGAATGATCCCGCTATGCCAACAGTATCATCTGAAACCATCAATAATAGTTCAAAGCACCCATCCAACAAATTGGGAGTTGTGGCCAATGCAACTCTTTTGACTGAACAAATAACCCAGCGCTTAGCATGGGTAGGCTGGGCATCCTGATCCCGTTTCCAACCAAATGGGACCGCCCCTACATGGGGTGGCCCAGGGTTTTTCCATTGTTCATTGGGCCAGATGTCGTTGAGCCTTGGTTCAGGCGTTTGAGGTTGAACTGACAGGAATCAGTCTGCCACCAAACCCTTTGATGTCAGTCACCATTGAGCTTATCTTCCCCCTTCCCCAAAAAATTCGCCAGTTAGGTCAAACTTGAGGGACCCAATCCCTGCTTGTTCACGCATTAATTGACCACTATTTAATCAGTGGCATCACAATGAGAAAATTGTTGGTTGATTTTCTCTATTTTCTTTTCAATAAATTTCCGCCATAAAAACCTTCAATTTTGATTATTTTGTTATCCTTCTAATTGTAGACCGATGGCATTTCCCTACTGGCCTGCTGGTCCCTAAAACAGATGGGCTTTACCAGTTTTGATGATTACTATGACCCCCACCATCATAAACTGGATTCAGCAAACCAGACACATCTGGCAATTCAACCCCCATTATTTTGACTATCCGCCATCAATATACTGAGATCTTGTGGCCTTACATCCACCATTTCCAAGCAAGGATTTGCCCCCTTGTCTCCTCAGTTGTATTGAACCAAACTAACAATAGCCCTGTAGAAACTATCCTAGTGGTACAATCCCCTGCAGCAAGACCCCTAGTGTCTGGGTTTGTCTCCATTTGGTTTTTTTGGTTTGCTATTCAAAATTTCCCTACAACAACAATTTATTGTTTCCCAATTCATAGCTCCATGCAACGTCTTATGTGCTGCAATGCCTCTGGCATTCTGGCTTGCTTTTTGGGTGCTCACGCATCCTGACTGGCAGGCCAGTCTAAACTTCTTTTGCCATTCTCATGACAGTCCCTCAGAGGTTCCTCCCCAGCCCACTTCTAGTTCATCTCAAGCACCTAAACAGGGACCACCCACTTTTATAGTCTTAGTGGGGGTCCCCCAAGGGGTAACTATTTTCTCTCATGGTAATTGGTTAAAGTATATTAAATTATTACCTCACAGGTTTACCTTGTTTACAATTGACCCTCCAACAGCCGTTTCATAAAGCAAAGTGAGTTAAAAGCTTTGATTGGTTAACAACTCATATTTCCTAAATAGAATCAAAGTTAATATCAAATATATGCCTATCTCAGTCTGAGTCAAGTTAATTTAAATACTAAGCAGTAGATTGTAACTGGTTTTCTTTTTACCCTATCACTGCTTCTAATAACATTAAATACCAACATTTTTTGTTTTTTACTAGTATTTTTTATAAGTGGTGCAGAACTCCCTCGGTTAATATAATGGAAATTAGGCAATCAAATACCAGCGAGCATATTTTCAATTGAAAATCCAACAACATTTAATGAGCATTTGGATCATTTAAAAGAAGATCTTAGTCAAATTTGGAATTCTTCACTAAAGCTCAAACCCTCAGAATGTTCCTTTTTAGAATGAAATGGAGCTCTTAGGTCATCAGGTTTGGGCTAAAAGAACTCAGCCACTTTTGGATAGAATTTAAGCTACTAAATGAATGACAAAAACATCCTTGAAGGACATACAAGACTTCCTCAATATGGCAGGATACTATCATCAATTTATACCCAAGTTTGCTGATATGTCAGAGCCCTTATTAATTTCTTTATTTAAAGGTGTGCCATTTAATTTGAGCTCAGCTCAGGAATAGTCTTTTAAATCCTTAAACTTCCCTAACTAAAGCATTTTTTTTGATCCATCCTCAACTTGATATGCCTTTTATTATGCATACCGATGCAAGTAATGTAGCTATTGGGTCTACTCTATCCCAGTGTGATGAGGAGTAGATCGACCATCCTGAAGCATTTTACAGTAAAACATTAACCAAAGTTGAGCGAAATTACAGCGTAACTTAGTGGGAGTGATTAACTGTAGTTTTAGCAATTAAACATTTCTGATATTTCCTATATGTCAACCATTTTACTGTTGTTACCAACCATTTTTTAAGATGGTTGCAAAATGTGAAGGATCCTGATGGGAGACTATCACGTTAGGCCCTAAGACTACAAAATTATGATTTACAATTGTACATAGTCTGAAAGTTTTGGATTACACTTCCAATCAAGAATGTTTTCTCTCAGAGTTATTTAGGTGGATTCTCCAAAAAAGCGATAAATAAAGTAAAAACAGATTATAAATTGACCTAGTTTTTATTATTGAAAGAATTGAATATTTATAGGTTTCAATATGGTTCAGGATCTATCTGAGCTAATTAATTGCTGAGTGGACAATATTCTCTTCCTTGATTTGGATGAGACTAATCATTCTTATTAACCTTGATAAATTTAGATAAATTATGCTCCCCTTCCAATAGTGCCAGGGGAATTGTTGGAGTAAATATTTGGAAACAAAAGAATTTGAAAAAATCGTGATGCTTCCCTCCTCAAGGTTAATTGCAGAGGAGAGTGAATTCTTAAAAATATGGGGTGGATAAAGTTTATCACTATATTGGTATCAACATGGACAATTGTGTATTCTAATCCCTAACAGAATATAACTTGATATTGATCTGACCAGTTGTATCCTAAGTTCTTGGTTTGCCCACTAGGTAAGGAGTGATAGAGCATAATGTAATATCTAATTTAATATTCAGTTAAGGCAGGTTTAAGTTAATTGCTCCTTTGGGTCTCCTTTTTTAGTGGTTACTTCAATCAATTTTATGGCTCGAGATAGAAGACAAATAATCTCATCAGCCAGATTTCTCATGATTCATCAGATTTTTCTGGTACACCTTTTTCAAGTATTGCCTGAACACTTGAAGGAACTATGGGATCTCACCCATAAATACTTTTGAATGTCAAAATCTTAATAACTTGAGGATAACTTATTCTGCATGCAAACAAAGCACTAGGCAAATAAAATTTCCACCTGGATGGGCCAGTTGCAGCCATCTTCCTTAAGATCAATACTAAAGTTCCACTGACCCATCTAATAGCCCCATTCGTGAATGGATTGTAAGGAATGCCAAATCGTTGGGCATTATTAATAATTTGAATAATTCCTGTAAAAGTTGTGAGGGAAAATTAGTCCCAAAATTTGACATAAGGATCTTGGACACACATTTTGAGTGATGTTGTGCTGATAAAGGAATAGCGCATTAGTCTTAGCAGAGGGTGTGGCAATGGAAATAGCCTCAAACTCATTTAGTTAAGTGGTCAACAGCCATAATAAAATACTGATGTCCATACAATCCCCGAGGAAAAGGGCCTACAACATCAATGCTTACCACTTCAAATGCCTTAGTTGAGGGATAACTAGATGTTGATAGTAGGGTTGGTGGCTCCATGACTTTTACAGATGAGACGTGAGTTAAGGGTCTCTCAAATAGATTCAGTCATATTTTCCAATAATATCAGATTTTCAACTATTGTTGGGTTTTATTTACCCCTCTATGACCTACTTGTTCATGTCCTTCCATGACAGAATGAAATCTTGATTTTTGGTGTAAAAAGGGTAACCACTTGGATTTGACTTTCTTATATAAATCTCCTTCCTGGATCATGGTATCTTTGGTAATAGATTCTAAGAAAGTTCAATCTTCTTCAGATTCTCAATCCCAAAACTCAGGCCGTCCAATGAGCTTATATAGGCGTTTTCCTTTCCCAAATCCAAGGTTAGTACAGGCAATCAGGACAGACCATCAGCATTTTGATGTTGAGCACCCAAATGATGAACAATGGAAACATCGTAATTTTGAAATCTTAGAGCCTAATGGGCCAATCTCATCAGCATCTTTCATATTTTGCAACTATCATAAAGAAGAATGGTTGGTAATAACAGTGAAATGGTTGCCATATAAGAAGTGACGGAAGTGCTTGATTGCTAGAATTACAGCCAAACACTCCCACTCAGTGACACTGTAATTCTGTTCAGCCTTACACAAAGCTTTGCTATAAAACGTGATGGGATAATCATTCTGATCTTCATCACACTGGGTAAGATAGCCCAGGTAGCATCATTACTTGCATTGGTATGTAAGAAAAAGGCTTGTTGAATCAAGGATGGATTAAACAGGTGCCTTAGTCAAGGCTTTTTGCAGAGAATAGAATTACTGTTCCTAAGGTGAACTCCACTCAAATAGCACTCCTTTTTGTAAGAGATGAAATAACAATTTAGCAATATCAGTAAACTTGGATATAGATTCCTGATTATATTAACCTAATCAAGAAAGACTTGTATATCCCACAGAGATGTTTGAGGAGGCATTTGTTAAAAAATCTGAATTTTATTAGAGAGGGTAAAATCCCTTTAGCTGATACCTGGTGTCCTAGAAATTTCATTTCATTTTGGAAAAATCATATTTGGAAGGTTTGAGCTTTAGGGAAGAATTCCACATTCGTCTGAAAACTTCTTTTAGATGACCCAAATGTTTGGTAGATGTTTTTGAAAACATGTTAATATTATCCAGATATACCAGAACATGAATGAGCTTTAAGTCCCATAAATACCTTTCATGGCCCTTTGGAAGGTTGCTGGGGAGTTTCTCATTCCTTGTAGCATACAGTTGGTCCAAATAAACCTATCCATATATTAGAGCACATTTATCTCGGTCTTCCAGGGATAACTCAATTTGCAAGTATCCACAGGCTAAATCCATTGCAGAAAATAAGTTGAGCCAGCCAACAACCAAAGGGAATCATAGATCCGAGGTAAAGGATAACTATCTCATTAAGTAATGGCATTCAGCGATGATAATCCATAACCACCCAATGGGAACCATCCTTTTTTTAATCAGCGCAATGGGGAGGCCCAAGGACTGTTGGATGGCTTTAATAACTCAGACTCCAATAGTTAGTTCAATTCTTTGGTAACATGTATTTCCTCCACTATGGACTTACAATAGGGCTTAGCACAAATAGGAAGGTGATTGCCAGTTTCAATGGAATGCATTACTCCTTTAATCTTACCAAAATTGTACGTATGCTTAGCAACAATGTCGGAGATTCTTAAAATAATTGAAGTACTTGGTTCTGCTGCTCTTTAGTGAGGTGTTTCCCTATTGCAGACCCCACAGTATGAATTCCCTGATCACTTTCCAGCCAAAGACTTGCAAGCTTCCAAATGGTTTAACGTCATATTTTTGAGATAAGGGTAATAATTTGACATTAGCTTTTGGATGTTTTCAATCTACCAGTTTCAGATTAAAAGTAAGGCTTGACAATAAAACAGATAACAATCCAGAATAAGCATAATCCAATACCTCAGGACAAGACAAGAATTCTTTAGAAGAATAATGAAAATGCTTTGGACTTTTAACAAATGTCTTTTGAGAATAGAAGCATGTAAAAAAGTATTAACAACTACCTGATATTGTGGAAGAATAACTAAATTTTCAGAAGGAAAATAGACATCCCTTCTTCTATGTTCGCCATTGTAAAATAATTTTACTTGAGGGTCTCCAACATGATATTGAATGGAATAAGACCTTTTTGACCCCTCTAGCAGACATAATTGACTCTAGTATGAGCATTTTCAGATATAAGAAATGAAACTTTATACCCCAAAAGGGATAGAGAAGAGTCAGGGTATCTAATAATTCCATAAAATTCCTGCAAAAATTGAGTCCACAAAAGTATCTCATAACTCAAGTTATCAAGGATGTTGGCTAGGCTTGTAAAAGTTAACTTTCCAATTTTTAGTAGAAGTGACAAAAAAGCTCCAATTGACTGAGTACTATGAGGTCTTGCAATGCCATATTCTTCATAATGAGAAATTTTGGGCGTTAGCTTGATCCTCTTGATAATTTTGATAAAACAACATTCACCAAAGATCCAGTATCAATTATAGCCTTAGTGTTGACTTGATTCACTCGAAAGTCAATACAGGTGATGGTACTTCCAAACTGAGAGGATAAAGCCAACAAGGAGGGCAAGTAATAGGAAGAATGATCATCTTTAATATACTCTGCAGGGCTTTGATGTTCCTGTTGCATACTCATATCCTTATAAAGGGGGAGAATCTTATTGGTTTTACATCTTTTCTTCTTTAGATCAGCTTCTTTTTATAACAATGGTCCTCAGTATGGAAATATTTGTGACAATAATTACGCTAAATCACTCTAGCATTCTCAGGCACAGCGTAAACTTTAGGGCGATTAGGTCTTGGTGAGTCATAAACTCAGGGTTTTTAAGAAAATTGAGGATGCAATTCCAACAAGGCCTTCTTAATGTTTAAAATACTTCTGAATTTCTTTTTTACGCTTTTAAGTTAAACTTGCATATGATTTCTAGAAGTAAAAGCAGACATAACGGCACTAATCGCATTATCCAAGTTTAAATGACCACATGATAATAAATTCTGAGCTTCTGGATATAATCAATGGGTAAAGTCTTTGATAAATTCATTTTGGTGGGGCTTTAAAAACCATAAAAGTCTGTTTCTGATGGGATAAGGTCTGCTTACTCCTAAATTATTTGATTAACGCTTCCTTAACCTGGGACCAAGTGGATCAAGTCATATAGTGAGGTACCATGATATCCTGAGCCAATTGAGTAAGTTTATTTGCAAGTGATTCATCTTTTGGTGATCCGTGACCTCACTTAGAGCCTTCTCATATAGGTAGAGGAATGAGTTAATGCTGCCTTTCCCAGGAGAGTATTTATATTTGAATACAGGTTTAAAACTCATTGGAGAATTGGCTGTCAAAACACTCACTCCAGGTTGTATTAATTGAGTGGATACATAAGAGTTAAATTAAGAAGCTTGGGAAGAATATTGATGATAGGAACTATCTGCTTTGGTACAAATTTTATTAATACGATGTTCTAAATCAGAATGCTCCACTTTTTCATCCAACATATGAGATAACTCATATATTTGCTCCTGTTGAGCATTGTACTTAAGTTTTAATGTCTCAATTTTCTTGAAGCATCTCTCCTTTTTATTTGTAAGCTTATAGCAGGATGTCAGTGTCATTTGCCCCTTTACCCAGATTATTCAATTTGTTAGATAAAGACTGAAGTGACAAGAGGGGGTCAATTGATACCCCATTGAGGGTTGAGTTACACTCCATGGTTACTTTAAAATTGCTCATGCAAGCAATCCATCATGCTCAAGAGAGAGTCAATTTGCTGAAGGGATCCTAATGCCCATCAGCACCTGGGGGTCCCAGAGGTCCATCCACGCCTGGAAGTCCGTGGGGCCCTTCAACCCCTGGGGTCCACGAGGTCCATCAGTGCTGGGAGTTCCACGTGGCCCTTCACCCCCAGGTGGGCCAAAAGGTCCTTCAACCATGAGAGGACCCATAGTTACAGAGGTTTTCTTTACTTCAATGACTTAGAATTAAATTCCTGACTATAATTGCTCCAATTGGAAGAGACATTTTTGATTTCCTTTTCCATTAATTGACTATGCTCAGAGAGTTGAGAAATACCCTCTCACCATTCTCTCTGAATTTTCTAGATTCGCTTTGGAAATTGTAAATCAACAAATCTGGACTTCGTGATAAAGCTGAATAAGCTGTTGATGTACTTCATTAAGAAGGGCCCAAATATTAGTGATAGCATCGCAATTATCTCTGCTAAAATCAGAGGTGGACTTGAAAAAATTGGTAAAAAAATTATTCAAAGACTGGAGTCCTTCTAGTAAATTAGGCATCCCTTGATGATGCATTCCCACTACCAGTAATAAATGGTATAAGGTAGGGTGTACAAGCTTGTTCAAATATTGCTCGGTGCTAATTACTGGCATTTGGGAGGTATGCAAGACTTCCTGTAAGATAGAGGGTATGGCATTAAATAGAGATAAAGTGGAACATATTTCAAGAATTAGGCCCCCTCAAGAATTTGATTGAAAATATTTTTAAAACCTCAGGCTGTATTTGAAAGTTTGTGGTAAAGCTTAAGTTAGGTTCATGAAACTCCAAGTTGGTACAGAATTCCAAAGTGGAGGGTACTCTTGGGATTTTGGTTCTACTTGAATGGCCCCATTGTAATATACTGCTTTGCTCATGGTCTTGAGCTTCTTCAGGTGAAAAATGAGAATCCAAGGTAATGATTGACGTTTTCACTGGTGCATAACTTAAAGTGCCCCTGTAGTGAGCACCACTTTGGAAGTTTGGATTACACTTTCAATTGGGAAGATTTTCTCTCAAGGTTACTTAACTGGATTCTCCAAATTGCGACAAATAAAGTAAAAACCAAGTTATAAATCGACCTATTTTCTATTTTTGGAGTGATTGAATATTTATGATTTAAAAATGTTTCAGGATCTAATCAAGCTAATTAATCGCTGAGTGATTGAATTTTCTCTCCCTTGATCAGGATGAGACTGATCATTATTATTAACCTTGATAATTTTTAGATAAATTATGCTCCCCTTCTGATAGTGCTGGGGGAATAATTGGACTAAAATAAAAGGAAACAAGATAATTTGGCGAAATAATGACACATCACATGGGTACTCAACATCAAAAATGCTGATGCCTATACCAATTGCCTATACTGACCTTGGATTCTGGAAAAGAAGAACGATTATATAATTTAATTGAGCAACCTGAGTTGTGGGATTATTATCTGAATAAGATTGTGCCTTCCTAAAACTATCACTAAAGATACCATGATCTGGGAAAGACCTTTAAATATATGAAATTCAATCCCAAGTGGTTGCCCTTTTATCACCTAAATTTAAGATACCACGCTATCATGGAAGGACATGAAAAATCAGGTCATAGTGGTTTAAGAATACCAGAAGAGTTGTCAAAAACACAATACTATTGAAATAATATGACTGAAACCTTTAAAGAGATACTTAATTTGTATCTCATCTGTAAAAGTCATGGCGCAAACAATCCTACTTATCAGCATCAAGTGATTCCAATGATTAAGGCGTTTAAGTGGTAAGTATCAATGTTGGTGGACCTTTTCCTCGTGATTTTCATGGATACCAGGACAATAATCATTGCTGTGACCATTTAAATAGGGTAGAAGCCCTATCCATTGCTATTCCCTCTGCGAGAATTACTGCGTTATTCCTATATTGCCATATCATCACCTAACATGCGTGCCCCAAAGTACTTATATCAAACAAAGGAATGAACTTTATTTATCAACTTTTACAAGGGTTATCAAAGTTATTCAATACCAGCCAACGGTTTGGTGTTCCTTACCATCTGTCAACTAAAGGGTCCATTGAGTAAGTCAATGGAACTCTAGTCTCTTTTTCAAAAAAGATGGCATCAACAGACCCATTTTGGTGAAACTTCTTTTTACCTAGTGCTTTGTCTACTTATCAAATAAGTTAGCATCAAATTATAAAAATGTCACTCTTCAAATGTATTTATGGGCGATATCCCTCAGTTCCTTCAAGCGCTCAAGCAATACTTAAGGAAAGTATACCATAAAACTCTGATTTAGTTATGAGAATTCTAAATAGTGAATTATTCGCCTTCAAGCTCAAGCCATGGAATCAGATTGAAGTAACCACCAAAAAGGAGACTCAAAAAACTAACCAACATAGACCTGTTTTGTCTGAGTATTGAATTGAATATTATGTTATATATTACCACTCCCAACCTGATAGATGAGCAAGAAGTTGGGATTTAACCGGTCTGATCCTTATTAAGTTATATTATAAAAGGGGTTAAAATATTCAATTGTCCATATAGATATGAGTATAGTTGTAAATTGTATTCACCCTAGATTTTTGAGGATTCATACTCTTTTGCAATTAAATCTTGGGGGAGTGTCAGGATTTCGCTGAATACTTCCATTCCCAAAACTTTTACCCCATATATTCCAAACAATATTATTGGAAGGGGAACTCAATGAATCTAATCTTATCAAGTTTAACAAGAAAGATCACACTTATCCAATCAGTTGACATCAAAATATTTAATCACTTAGCGATTGAAAAGATCAGATTAATTCCAAAATGCTTCACTACCTAGAGATATACAATCCTTTTGATAATAAAAGATAGGTCTATATACAACATAATAATCACAAATTTTAGAAATCTTTTTGGAGATTCCATAAAGTAACTTTGAGACTTGCCTATCTATTTCAGAAGTGCAACTCAAAAATTTCAAAAAAAGAGGGTTAATTCATCAAATGTCCGCCTTTTCCAATTGGGGTGCCAACTGAAGTGTTGGGTGCCGAATTTCCTCTAAATCACTTAGCTTTTCATAATAAAGAAGTATATAAAATCTCGAATGCTTTTTATAAGTTAGGCTGTTCTACTCTTGTGATTAGAGTTGTTGGAAGGACAAGAATTCCTTTGTCTATTTTACTATTATCTCCGTGGATTCTGCATAATATGATGTTAATGGAAGAGCCTTTGAACCTAAGTCAAGTTTAAGTTCTACCAAAGAGGGAAGAAGTCCCTACAGATAATCCAGAATACCATTCAAGATTAGGACAATAGCCAGGTTGGTGTTGAACCTAATACCTATATTTTGCTATAAGAAGCTCAATAAGAGTAGTAGTCTTCATACTATTACTGGCCATCCATTATATTTGTTGATAAATCAAACAAAATACATATAAGGAGCCTGTGCAGTTGATAAGGAAGCTTTATGTAGTTACTATTTGAAAAGATTAAACAGATAAAAAGTTTTACCATTTAGTGCTCATATCTTAAAAGAAAACTGAGTGCTAAGCACACAGTTATAACAATCAATGCTACTACAGGGGAATATTTTGAGCTTAAGCCAAATATAATAGAAGATTGTATCAACCATGTCTTATAAGAATTAATTATGAAAGCATTGGACAAGCTAGAAACCATCAACAAGAACGCGCTCAACTCAGCGTCACAGGCCAATTTCACTGCATTGGAAGAACAGGTGACAAAGGCTGATGAAGAGTAAAAAGTTGAGAAATCAACAATGACCTCTGAGGGGAAGTCAACTCCTTGACTCATAAGGAGGATGAACTAATCAAAGAAATATTATTTCAGATGGCCATATAAGAAGCATATATAGAATTCATATGATGGATTACTGAAGAAATAGCGCAACCATCAAAATGCATAAAAGAGCTGGAGAATCATTGATGAGATTGAGCGCTAATGGATGTGGAAGAAGCTGATCTAAACAGATGAAACTTCAGTCAGGAAGATTCCACAACCCAGAAATATGCCTAAGTCATTTGCAGCAATTTTGGAATTGAACCCTAAAGTTACTTTTATGATCTATCAAGTTGTTGGGCAGGATTTACCTGCCAATGGAACCAAAGATAAAATTCAGAGCACATTAAAATTACCCTCGTTCTATCAGGATACCGCCCCAGTATCATTACAATTATTTGAGATGACAATAATTTTTTTATTATAACAGCAAGAGAAGTTTAGACCACCCTGCCAGTCTGGATACCAAAGTACACAAATGACAAGCCCAAATGACAGAGGCACTGCTGCTTGAATGGCAGTTATTTCAATGAGAACAGTTTTTGCCAATGTGCGCCCATGGGTCATAACTGTGAATATTAACCCAGCGATGAACCAGGCAAACACAGCCCAGGGCTTGCGGATTTTAGAGCTGGACAAAATTGGGCTGGGTATGGTAATTTAAATTTCGGCATAATAAAAATTGGATTTGGAAAGCAGGAATTTTATTGGAAATAATGATAGTTATCAACCATCAATTTTCTTGGTGTGTTATAACTGTTTATATAGATGATTGATTTGGGGAATAGCTTAGTAACACTCAGGATCAGGGCACTTGAGAATTTGCATAACCTGGCAAACTTCAAGTGGGAGTGGAAAAATAATTTACTATGAACTGAATTTGAAATTGTCAGCAGTGGGCCAAATCACTGTCAGTTTGACCTTGGACGCCCAAAGTGCAGGTTCACAGCATTTTCGATGGTTAGTGTGACAGCGTCTCGCCTGATGGGTGACAAAAACCTCTTAAGGACACTCCAAGTAGGGGCGTTCCCAAGAGGTTGGAAATGGATTCAGGGTAACCAACCCACCTGCACTCAGTTGCTTTGACATCCGTTTAGCCAATCAAGAGGCAACAAATGACAATCCTAGATTTTTGAGGGGAGGGTTCAAGGCAGGTGGCAACAATTGACATTGAAGGTTCATTCTCATTGAGCTTTGTCAATAATGTTTTTGAGGGGAGCTTTGAATTGGTAATAACATTTCCCAATTTCCTGATGCCATTGGTGAGTTTAACCAAAAATATATCAAAGGACACAATCATATTAAGAGGTAAACGCCCGTGGGCTTTGCCCTCAATGTTTTTGAAGCAGTTTTTGAACTGATGACAGCATTTCCCAATGTTTCTATGCCTTTGGCAAGTTTTGCTGATAATTTAACACTTCATTTCTTTTTAATGATTTTGCGTGCCCATCAGGCATCGTTGCTGAGGATTTGAGGTTTTTGAACCTTAGATTTCAAGGGCTTGTTGCCATTGACTTCATATAAACCTTTAGGTCCATGAAGTGACGACTTACAATTATCTCAGCGCAAATTACCTCAATTCACCATACTAATTTATCAGAGGCAACTTCAGGGACCAGGGGTGAAATCTTTAAAGGGAAAGCTGTTACCCATTGTTCATCTTCCACATGAGTGATATCGCCCTGTGAGTGAGAGGAATAGCTACACTACTTGGTCTTTTTTTGTGGGAAACGGGAATATTTCCCAGTCTAAGCAAAGGGAACGCTCCCCCAAAATACATTACCTTTTCCATTTTGCCAGAGGAGGGCACCACCACTGGGGATTGAGTCAGAGCCACATTTTTGTGGTTCTTCAGTAGTTTGATCGCCATTAAAGTAGCAATTTTTTGGGGAGGACGAGGAGCTTCTGGGTGGGTGGCATGGAAAGCCTGGACCAACTTTAAGCAGTTTTCACAATATTGGGCTTTGACCCGACTGTTCTTGTAGGACAAATTTCTTTCAAACGATGAGATATTGGACCTATTGCTGAGATTTGCAAAAATCCATGATGGCCTCCACTTCAGACTCCTCCACAACCTCAAATACAATAGGCTTGGATCTGAGGGGATTTCCCCTTGAATAGGGACAACAGAGACACATGGAAGTCTGAATGTTGTTACAATGAGGGGTCAATTATAATCAGAATGCACCATTACCCAAATCTCTCTCCATCAAGTGGGGACCTGAATATTTGCTGCAAACTTAAGTGAGGGCAACTGCATTTACAAATGTCACATGTCGAGCATGATATGTGAACTGAGCTTAATTTTGTGAGCTGAAAGCCACTTTCAATCTGTGAATCCATTATAGTTGCTTATAGCCTTAATAAGATGCTCCAAAAATAAGGACTGCGTTGACCAGATTTTTGGGTATAATCAGTGGTGGATGGTTTTTCTGGGCGAAGGCATTGGCCAACTGAGAATATGGGTTGTAACCCAAGAACACTTCATATGGGTAGAATCCAGTGGAGGCGTGCGTTCAATTTATTATATGCAAACTGAGCAAGGGTAAGGTCGTCATCCCAGGTATCCTGAGTAGAAGCCGCGTAGCAGCGCAAGTACTGTTCAAGGATCTGATTAAGCCGTTCAGTTTGGCCATCAGATTGGGGGTGGTATGTGGTGGAATGACAGGGTTTAATCTCTAAGATCGCCAAGAGCTCATTCCTGAATTGGCCGTGTACTGATGCCCACGGTTCTGATAATCTTTTGTGGGAGGCCAAACATTGAGAACACATGGCGCACAAAAACACGAGCAGTTTCCTCAAAAGTGATAGTGGAGGAACTAGGGGATAAAAAGGTAAAATTTTGTGAAACAGTTGACAACCACCATCACTGCTGTAAACCCATTGGAACTGGGAAGTTCAACAATGAAGTCTACGTACACCAATGTCCTTGGACCCTCTGTCTGTTGTAAGGGATGAAAAAGAATATCTGCGCAACCAGTCTGACTTGGCCGCGCACAAGTTATGAAATCTGCAACACATGTTGTAACATCTTCTGACAAGCCCGCCCAATTATAGGTACGCTTGATCAAATCAAGTCACTTCTTATTCCCTGGATTCCAACTGCAGTAGGATCATGGCGAGACTGAATCACTTCAGCTCAAAGGAGGGGAGGAACCCACACCCTTGACTGAAATTGAATGAGACCCACAGACAGAGAATACAAGGAATGTTTTGAAGCAGGGAGGGATAAAGGCTCCAAAAAGGTACTTTTCTTCTGCACAGGCTGTTTTCACAATCAAAACTCAAGAGATTAGTAGGGCTTCTGGAGCTAAGTCCACTGTCAAAACCACAGGAGGGAAAATGGATAAGATTTGGTTGGGAGGGATGACGGTGACCAGATCTGCTATATCTGAGTCTACAGGACAATATGTATAGTTATGACTTAGAAGTTGGGAAAACATTAACGCTTTTTTTCACAAACTCATATCAAAATTAAAGCTGCACAAATCCTGGTAAGTACAGGCCAGACGGTGTGCCAACTTTTGTGGTTTATGGAAGTAGAGGAGAGCTGGTGGTTTTTTCTCACAGTCAACTCATGTTGAGCACCCTTCAAGATGTACCGCCAATGGGTCAAGGCCCATGCCAGGGCTGCCAGCTCTTTGTTGTAGATGACACAGGATTTTTCAGTGGAGGAGAACTTGTGGGAGAAATTAGTAACTGAGTGTTTCAACCCATCATGCTCTTATAGCAAGACAGCTCCTACCGCGGCAGATGACGCATCACATGCCACAATGTAGGGCTTAGAAGGATCCACATGTATAAGGATAGGAGGCGATAATAACACCTCCTTAATTGAATAGAATGACTGCTAGAACTCATTTGTCCTGCAAAAGGGGAAGTTTTTTCCCAAGAGCGAATGAAGTGGGACAGCTAACTGGGATAAGGCGGGAAAGAACTTTTCAGGAAAATGATGGTGCCCAAGGAGTTTCTAAATTGCTTCTGCAATGATGGAGCAGGCCACTCGCAGATGGTATCCGCTTTTTTGGGTGGATTGGTGTAGCCATCTTTCGAGACAAAATTGCCCAAAAAAGTTACCTCAACCTGAGAAACTAGCATTTTTAAAGGCTTCCCAAACAGGCCTGCCTTATTCAAGTCAGACACTACTGCTTACAAATTTTTTGCATGCTGTTTGGGAGCGGGGGAGTTATTAGAATATAGTCAATATATACAACTGCACAGGAGAATATGAGATCCTCTAGCATGCTATCAATCATTCACTGGAAAGTTGCAAGAGAATTCTTCAGCCTAAAGGGCATCACTCTTAATTGGAATATACCTCGTTTTGTCTGGATAGCGGTAAGCCATTCCTGACCTTCTTTACAAAAATTTTATTAAAGGCAAACACAAAAGCAAGCTTTGAAAACACCTGCGACTTGGCAATCGCCTGGCCTATGGCTTGCTCCAATGAAGCAGGTAGGGGTCATAGACAGTTAACTTATTGAGGTGCCCATAACCCACACAGGGATGGAGTGACCCATACTCCTTTTTGACAAGTACAACAAGGAAGGCGATTGGAAATGTCTCCTGGAACAATTAACCCTTCTTGAGCATGTCGTCCAACCATGCATTGAGGGCCACATCCTCCTCCGCCATATGCAGAAACAGTGGACAGTTTATGTTAGCTTCTTACACCGTTTCCTGAAGATGTAAATTGAACTTCATATGAGGGGGAATGCGATCAGCCTTAATAGAGTCAAATATGCTCTGATATCCCATCAACTCAGCGAAAAACTCTGGTTGAAGTCCAACGGGGGAAACAAATTTTGTAATCAAAGTATGGTCAAAAAACTTTAGTAAGGGTATCCAAAAATGGGAACTCTCCCTCCACATTATTGTTGGAGAAAGACAGCATGTTTGTCTCCAGATGAATCCTCACACGCTGCCAATGCAACCAACCCACCCCAAAATTACTGGGATCACGAGATTGGGCATATGAGAGAAGCAGTCACAAAAGATAAACTGATGTATTGAGAAAGTAATGGGGCGTCAAGCTTGATAAGATGGCTGAGAGACTGAAGAGGCAACCATCACCTTAGGATCCACATCCAGGTCATTATTAAGCGGTGGGTCAACTCTAAGATCATAAAGTTACCCGCTGTTTCAGTGTCAACCAAGGCTTTGGAAGACACCTGGTGTGATCTAATACTAGTTTTCATTGGTAATATAAAGTAGGCGAAATTCTCTTTATTGGCAGATATGGTCAAGTCCGTAGACAAGGAAGAGATTGCAACTAGATTGAGGAGAAAAATAAGTTCACAAAAGGGTCAGATGCTTCATAAGTCAGAGTGCCAGGGTATACTAACATGACCCTGGAGGTCACACCGACTTTTGGAATCAATACAGATACTGATTTGGAGCTGGGATTCGAAGCCAAGGTCAAAATCAGAAGCTTCTATCATGAAAATCCTAAATTATAGGGTGGGCTGAGTAAATGTTGGATACACTGGGCCAGTGCGGTCATATTAAAACTCCTTCAAACCCTACTTTTCTGATAGGATATGACTACGGCTGCGCCCATCTCAAGGAGAAGCAGGAAATTGTTAAAAGTAATGGACGGTTGTTTATGTCATGATAATAGCAAGAGAAGTTTAGACTGGCCTGCCAGTATGGATGCTGAAGAACCCAAATGACAAGCCCAAATATCATGCACTGCTGCATGAATGATGGTTATTTTAATGGTAACAAATTTTGCCAATGAGCGCCCATGGGTCATAATTGTAAATAATAAACCAGCGATTAACCAGGTTAACACAGCCAGGGCCTACGGGTTTTGGAGCTTGAAAAAATTGGGTTGTGTATGGTGTTTAAAATACGTCACAATAAAAAATGGTTTTTGGAAACGGGATTTTTATGGGAAAAAAGATAGGAAACAACTGTCAATTTTCTCAGTGTGTTATGACTGTTTAAATAGACTATTGATTTGGGGGATAGCTTAATAACACTCAGAGTTGGGGGTACTCAAGGATTCGCCTAACCTGGCAAACTTTGAGTGGTAGGGGAAAACATAATCACTTTGAACTGACTTCAAAATTGCCAGCAGTGGGCTGAGTCTCTGTCAGTTCAACCTCAGATGCCCAAATTTCAGTTCTACCACGTTTTCAATGGTTAGCGCAGTAATATCTCACCAAACGGGTGACAGGGACCTCCCTAGGCCACTCCACGTAGGGGTGGTCCCAAGTGGTCAGAAACAGGTTTGGGATACTCAATCTGCCCACAACTGGTTGCTTTGGCATCTATTCAGTCAAGTGAGATGCAACAAATGATAATCCTTATTTCTGAGGGGAGGGTTCCAGGCTGGCGACAACAATTGAAAATGAAGGTTCATGCCCATTGGGCTTTGACCCTGTTGTTTTTGAGGGGAGTTTTTAAACTGCTAATAACATTTCCCAATGGCATGATGCCATGGTGAGTTTAACCAAAAATTTATCAATGGACACATTTATATTAAGAGGTACGCGCCTGTTGGGCTTTGTACCCAATCTTTTTAAAGCAGCTTTCAAACCAATGACTTCATTCCCCAATGGCCCAATGCCATTGGTGAGTTTTATCTGAGAATTTGACACTTGATTCCTAATTTAATGATTTTGCGTGCCCATAAGGCATCGTTGCTGAGGATTTGAGGCTTTTGAATCTTGATATATATGGCTTGTTGCCATAAACTTCATACAAACCTTTTTTCCATGGGGGTGGCGACTTGCTATTTTCTTAGTGCAGATTACCTAAATTCGCCATACTAAATTGGCAGAGGCAATTGTAGCTACAAGTGGTGGAATCTTTTAGGGGAAAGCTTTTACCCATCATTTGTCTACCACATGTTTGAGATCGCCTTGTGAAACAAAAGGAAAAGCTGCCCTCCTCAGACTTTTTTGTGGGAAATGGGTACACCGCCCAGTTTAAGCAAAGGGAACGCTCCTCCCGGACTTACAGTTTGGATTCAGTGACTGACAATGGCAGTGACCATCATGAATTGCCTAACACTGAATGTCATTATCTGGTTTTGCCCCATCTAAATGGGGACAATTGGTCTTACAATGAGACCAAGGAAGACATAATGATAGAATATTGAAGCCCTAGCCGATTCTAACTGAAAGCAGGAATTTATGGGCATTCAAATTTTTTAAAACAAGATCCCAGCAGCTTTTATAGACCAATACTACCAAAAATCACAGATCCTAGCTGGTGAAATAGTGGTAATGGACTTTGATGCCCAAATCGTAATTATGTGGTGATCTAATCCTAGTGTGATTTTGCACCAAACCATGATTTTAGCACTAATGACTCAGATGTCCACATCTCAGATGGTGGATCATCTAAGAAGAATAGGTAAAACCTTTGAGACACCAAAATGAGCCTTCAAAGGTATCCAGACCTAAACCCAAAAATACTGTGAAATTTGGTGAGGTGAATAAGGAGCAACAAAAAAGAGTTGTGACAAGAAACAAGCCTGAAGTACAAAAATGAGTGGACAAAACGCAAATTCGCTGCCACCAATTTGATAGACATGGTCATTTAGCTGCTCAAGATTAAGGCAAGAAGCCTAAGGAGCAAGTTGCTCTAGTATAGGCGAAAAAAGAAATTAGTCCAGAATTGGGAAAAGGGCCCACGGCCTAAACGTGGAACAATCTGGCACTATGGACATTTTTGTTCCTCCTGACATACTAAAGGAAGGTATAGATATTTCTGACCTATTTCTTGATGATAAAATAATTGACTGCTCTATAAGGTTGTTAATATGGACGTGGACACCATAACCAAAGCCAAAGTGAAGGGAATCTGTCAGACAATTAACGTGCTAAAGAAAGACTTGGATTCTATCGGGAGTACCCCAATATCTATAAAAAAAGTATAGTCCCAAAGGCATCGCCATTCTGATAATATGAGAATAAGAACCACACGTGGCTAAGTGCATAAAGTACTGCTCTAAGAACATCATTCCTGATCCAACCTGTAAACCGACTGATAAAAGTAACTGTGACCACAAATTTGAGTATGTGGGGTCAAACTTCCAAGGTTGGCGGGAGAAAATTGTGCCATCCATTGGGGTTTACTCTTTGTATGGGATTACCAATTCAGCAAATGTGAACCTGATAACGTGAAGCAACAAGGGTCTCATTGGAATTAATCCCCTTCATTTCACTTCAAGTAGCATCTGTTTATTCTTTGTTCCCATTTTACTTATGATTAGGATTAATTGATTAATGTAATGGATTGATTAGCTCTCATTGAGAAGTTTTCATGACATACTCCTAATACGTTTAAGCACGTAATTGGTAGTGGAGAGTGGCAATCATTTCGTCTGGTTAAATTCCAGCAGAGTCTCCCTGAGATGCAACCGCTGAATCATCATTCCCAATTTCTTATAATTCAGAAGGTTGTGATTGAGTGTTTTGTCATTCCATTTGGTTTGAGATTCTGGATAGTCGTTTTATTAGATTAGTGCATCTTGAAAACTTGTAGGGTATAACTCCTGAGGAATTACGCGCTGAGAGAGGCAATAGCAGAGATATTTCTGACAGCCACCATCATATATGATACCTAAGGAGTGTGGACCCCCCATTGGATGGGGTGGTTCCATGAAGTTCGCCAGACTAGTTTATAACTTATTAAAATGTTCAAAAAAATTGAAGAAATTAATGTTTTATTAAGAATAGTACAAAATAACACAGCACTCTGCCATCATAAAAAGCAATGGGCCTTTATAATTGAAAGGGAAGTGAGGGGCGGGGACTTGGGAACATTTCTGACAACTGGACGCGCAAATTTTCCTATAAAGCTAAATCTTTTTGCATCATGGCTAGTCTTGCACATTGTGGATGTCTTGATTTGCAGTTCTTGTTGCCAAATCAATCATTTCATTTGAGGTCCATTATGGTAGAGAATCTCAAAAAATTCTTAACAAAATATATTTCCTTTTAGATAAATTATTGCCAGATCTTTTTAGGTTGATTTTACTGTCAGGACTTCAGCCTCAATATATCCAATCATGACCAGATTTCATTGCAAATTGTTTTGATTTTAATCACATAGGCTTCATCCAAATAAAATTATATGGCAAAATTTTCCCTTTTCACTTTTTGGCTTATTGTACCATCGAGTTGAGGGACTCAGTTGAAATTACACAATTTTCAAGGGTATTCCCTAATTCTAACATTCTCTCCTTGAGAAGGACTCAGGGATGTCCCCCTTCTTATATTGAAAGGCGTGAATCAAACAAATCAATCTTAAAGGGCCGCCAAGATCCTTACAGAATTAGATTTCAAAATTGCAAAAAGTAGATTGATTGTACTCTTGTCAACTAGTGGACAAGATTAGACTACCAAGCACCCAGAGTCTTACTCAAGATGAAATTAGATGAGGTGAACGTATCTCTCCCTTAAGCACAATCTAGGAATCTTTACCTTATTTATCCACGTGATTAATTCTCACTATTAACTAGGGGAAAATGCCGCTATTCACTTAAAAAATACTCTATTACAGTATTTTGAAGGTACCTATGCAGATATAATAGTCAACAGAGTGAGAGTGCGGGCAATAACAAACAGTTGAGCGCCCATCAACATAGTTTCAGCCAAATTAGTGAAACAAATGAAGAATTCACCAGATCTAGAACACTGGAAGGAATACAAAATGGCTAAGCCAGATATTACAATATCTGTGGATCCTACAGTGTGGTGCTACTCCTATCAAGACTTTTTGTGTTACCAGCTCCTGCCATTTTTTGGAAAATCTGAATTATGAAATACTATCAGGACAAATATCCAGAGTATATGGAGTGAATTGTGATTTTGAGGAGAATACCTGACCATTTTGAGCCAAACCCTGCCCTTGGTATATCAATGGGAGGGAGAACTGCCACTAACAAAGAAAAGCAATCTTGTTAACTCAATTTGTAAAGATGTCATCATTCACATCAAATCTAAGTTGGTTGAATGAAAATGGAAGGAAATGTCAAAGTAGATCTTAGAAATTGTGGGATACCCTTGATGTTGAAAATGATAATACTATACTACTGGGAACGCAGATAACTGTTAACACAGGGTTAAGGCTTAGTATCCCAGAGCAGATATATGGAGAAGTCATCAGCCCATGGAGGAAATTGAGAATTGAGCCATGGGTAGTTCCTGGACTCATTATGCTGGAGCATGGGGATTTATATGTGTGCTACTGGATAATTTAAAAGAGAGAAACCAATAAAGATACAAAATTAAGTCATTGCTTTTATGAATCTATTCCTTATGGTAGAAGTCATTACATTTCAAGAATTCAGAATGTTAACCAAGATTGGAGCACTAAAAAAGCTGCTGAAGGAGTTAACGTTTTATTCAATTTGAGAACAGCAGGCTGAATTATATGATCAGCAACAAGAATACTTGTTCTGATTATTTGAGAGATATTGGGAGATATTTTCTCGAGATGACCATAACATGGGATATGCAAAGAACGTGATCCACAAAGTTGACATTGGGAATACACACAGATAAGGATGTGACTGATCTGAAAGTCTAGAGCTTCTGAAGCTGTGGTCAGCAAAGAAATCAGCAAGTAATTGACTTGAGCTCCTAATTCCGTCGTCAAGTCCATAGTAGAGTCAAATCCCCATCTTAAAAAAAGTATGGATCAAGTTGAGTAGTGATTGATTATCACCAATTGAACAAAATTATTAAAAAGGATTAAAATCCACTGCCAAGGATTGATGACAGGCTCAATCACCTGGGTAGTGAAAAACATCCTCAGCAATGGAATTAATTTCATGATATTAAGAAAATTGATTTGCCAGCTTTTCTTTCTCATAACAATCACTTTAGTTACTACGATTTGATTCAAACAGCAAATTTGGATAAGCACACACAGGAAAGATGGGCGACTTTAATAACAAAAATAATACAACATGGGTGAGCGTCGCGGCAAGTGGTGCGCTTAATGGTGCAACTAAGGGCAAGAAACGCCCTGTAGGGGGACCAGGAACCCAATCTGCAAAGAAATTGCAAACTCAGACACCATCTGGGTTTATGGTATTTACTGTAAATCACGCGCAATACATGTACATTCAATTCAACCAACCTTTGTCAAAGGTGGAACATGGGATCAGACTCTTCCTTGGGGATGAATCACCAACCCTGTGGGAGAAAACATGTGAGGCACAGCCCTCACTTTTCCCTCATGCGGTGTACGTAGCCACCAACAACATGGGCCGCGGCTGGATTGATATTGGTTTTGAAACAGCCGATGAAGCTGATGATGCAGCAAAAATCTGCGTGGAAATTGCCCTCCCTGAGGGCAAAAAATTGTGCGCACCGCGCGCACCAGATGAAACAAAGCAAAAACTTTGTTCATCTCCTTTGACTCACTCCCCACCAACCTTCCTCGTAAGGTAATCAAGGTGGAGCTCTGCAAAGGTATTGTGGCCTATGGAGAAATCCAACAACTTGAATTACAGCAATTTCGCTTAATGCCCAACCTGTGCATGGGCAAAGCTATCACTGTAATCAACTTTTTCCCAAAAGTGGAAGAGGATTTATCCAGAATTCCCCGCACAGCAGAATTTCACTTTGCAGATGGGGGCCAGTCAGCTGCATTCCGAGTTACACTGGAACGCGCACCACCCATTTGCAACCACTATGGCTCACTGGGCCACAAGGAACATGCATGCCCTGTAAAAGAGGGCTTAATGGAAGATGATTTTTGTGAAGAAGCTATGGACGAAGATAATGAAAACTTCACCAAAATGACTGATGGCCACCACCCATTCCGCTGGGGTGAAGATGGACTATACTCCATCGTGGACCCAGTTACAAGTAAACAGCGTAAAGCAGCACAAAAAGCTCGCAAGAGAGCAGCGGCTGAAGTGGCGGCACACGCAGAATCCGCCATTAACAACGGACAAATTCAGGAGGATATTTCAGATATTCATAAGCCAACCAATCAGAACAATATGACCAGGTCGAAAATTTTCACAGTAACCAGACTGAGCCACAAAGCGTCATCAGTCATGCACATACTGAGGAACAATGCAACCGCAATTTGGGTGAAAATGCGGTGCACAATGCAACAAATTTGAACCTAAAAATATAAAATCCAATCAACAACCTGCATCAAATCAACATGAGACCTGTGCAGGAAAAGTTGATGCAAATGCAAAAAACTGCAATTCCCTTGAATCATTGGGTCAGATCAAGGGAACCAACAATGGCAGTGAAAGAGTTGGAGTACAGACGCGGAGCATGGCCAAAATGAGCCGCGGTGGGATAGGACCAGAGGGTCCTCCCAACCGCTCCTGAGGCGCCATGGTCACCTCAGTGTCGATAGGGACGTTAAATATCGCGGGAGCCAGGGCTCATACGTCCCAAGCCAAAAAGCTGGCATTCCTGCGAAAACCTCTTGTAGACATCTTGGCCATCCAAGAAACCCACTGCCTACAAGGGGAAGAAGAATCATGGTCAACCAGGGTTGCACCATCACAATCAGTATGGACATCTCACTGTGGGGTGATAGTCCAAAACAACAAAAAATTTAAAATTACAAATTCATCATCAAGCTTGCACGGCCAAGTCCTGGTAGCAACAATCACATGCCAAGATGAAATAATTTCGTTAGCATGTATCTACGCACCATGCACTGCAACTGAGAAAAAAAAATTTTGAAAAAAGTTCTACCCTCACCCTCCTACCAGATATCATCATGTTAGGCGATTTCAACTGCTGGGATAACCCCAATACAGATCGATGGCCTAATCCCAGGGGATACCCACCTGGACACATTGAACATCACACAATGAAGGCATCTCTTGGCTTACAGGATGCTCTTCCTCCCAATTCACCAATCCTTCCCCATATGATAAGACCCAACATACGTGAGGGACTGCTCATATCAATGAGTCGTATTGACCACATCCTCATCCCACAATCCCACCACTCAAGAATCTCTAAATTTACAACAAAAAAGATCATTTTTCTGATCACTGTCTAGTTATGGTGCAGTTAGCGCCAACCCAATCCCACACACAAGTGTCGCCTTGGAGAAAGCTTCACCCAGAAAATATAAGATTGCCTGAGATATCTGACTGGGTTGAAAACAAGGCTACAAACCCAGAATTCACAGCCCCATTCACTTCAGATCCCATCAGAACATGGGAAAATTTCAAAAAAGATTTAATCAACAAAACCTGACATATTGCATCACACAAGTACACCGCGGACACAGCCACAATCAAGCGTACCTTGGTAGAACTAGACCACCTGGAAATAAATACTCCGAGTGGACCATCTAGTACTAAAAAAAGAAATAAATACTCTGAGATCTGGCTATAGCCCTAATTGGAGACGCAAATGAGCAGAAATTTCAGCCCAACTTAACAATCTCATCTTTGGACACCAACACAGAATCAAAGTATTGAACAAAGGTAAGTTCATAAAGGAAGGTGAAACAAGTTTGGGGACCATCTAGTACTAAAAAAAAAGGTGAAACAAGTTTGACATACTTTTTCCACCAATTCCACTCCTGCAGAAACCAGCCCACATGCACACAGGTCCGCAAGACCAATGGCACTGTGGCAACTGACCCTGAGGAGGTCAAGGCGGAAGTACACCGCTACTACACCAAAATTTATATCGCGATATGCCAACAGATCCACAAAAAATTAAAGAATTTATTAAAACTGCCAAGATACAAAGTACACCACCAAATTACAATATACTATCCCTTATCACACGGGAGGAGCTTTGGGAAACAATTCGCGGTGCACCACGTAGGAAATGCCCAGGGCCTGATGGGATACCCTACGAATTTTACAAAAATATTACTCAAATCGCCCCCCTCCTATTGGCGTCATTGAACCAGAGTTTGTTGGAAACACGCCTATTACCAGGAGGCCATGAATCCTACGTTATAACCTTGTATAAAAAGGGTGACAAGTTGGACCTGGCCAACTGGCGCCCAATTGCACTCTCCAACACTGACACAAAAATTCTAACAAAAATTCTAGCAGCTAGATTAGGCGCAATTGCATCTGACGTCCTATCACCCAACCAGTTTGGGTTTATACCAGGGCGTTCAATATGGAACAACATTCACCCTGTTGAAAATATTTTCCAATCCAAAGCAACTGGTGCCCTGGTCTTCTTGGATCAGGAAAAGGCGTATGACCGTGTTAGCTGGCCATACCTAAAAGAATGTCTACATGCCTTCAAACTCCCACCAAGATTTACAAAATGGGCGATGCTCCTAACAGAATCTGCAACCGTGGCTGTATGCGGCCCTGGATTCCTAGCAAACAAGATAAAACCACACAGAGGGCTCAAACAAGGGGATCCCCTCAGCCCACTGCTATACAATTTCAGCTTTGACCCGCTCCTCCGAGTAACTGACTCACGTCTCATGGGGATAACCGCACAAGGACAACCAACAGTCAAGATACTGGCCTTTGCAGATGACTGCGTAGCAGGTATAGCAAACAATGAAGATGCCCAACAGCTGGAACACACTCTAGAGGAATACTCCAAGGTGAGCAATGCATCGCCTAACAAAAGGAAGACAGAAATCATCCTCTTAGGCAAATACACAAACAATTGGGCCACAACATCAGAACCTCACACCAACACTCGAAGAAAAAACCCAATTATATTACCCTTTGCAACACCTCCCACCACCACTCCTGTCTGACACCTTAAAATCTGGCTAGAATCAGGGGGATATGCTAATGAGACAATGGAAAGTAACCTGTTACCACGGGTATCCAAACGCGTCGCCTCCCTCATGGGAAGAACCCCAGGATTAACAGGACGAGTTACAGTTGCTAACTCGGTCATTTTCCCAATACTGTGGTACCAGGCCCATGCGATAGCCTTCTCACCTACCTTTATAACCTCAATTCGCGCGCTTATCCAGGGCTGGCTGTGGCCTGGCTCTCACCCTCCTATACGGATGGAAACACTATTTGGCCCACGCTCAAGCGGAGGCATGGGACTAATAGATTTTGAGATCCATGCCAATCACATCCTAGGTACCTGGATAAAGGAAATCCTTGCTCCAGACCTCCCGCAACAACATTGGTCCAGAGCAGCAAGGACTACTTTGCACAGGCGCTCAAATTAACCAACCCATATAGTCCACCCAGACTACTTTCATACCTAGCCAAGCACCCTACTGCAACGGGTCCACATGGAATCTCCCCTCATTTCAAACATATCCTCTGAACTATCCGCCGTATGGGATGGACCATAGAGAACATGGGTACTATACAGGGAAGGGGACGACCCAGCCCCCAATTCAAATTAAAAAAACCCAGAAAAGCACCCCCAGAGGGATATGCTCGCAACAACCCCAAGCATAGCTAGGATAGAATACCTAGATATGCTGGACATTCCCTATGATTTAAACACACAGAAAGCAATGTGGAAAATGACACACCACCCACTCCTACAACCAAGGATAAGAGCAAACGCCTGGCGCTGTTTGAGAAGGACCTATAGGACGGCGGACCGCTCCAACTCCTTCCACAAAACATGTGCAGTATGTGGAGGGGAGGGATCCCTACATTACCGCCTAGAAACATGCCCCCAACCAAAGCTATATGGCAGGAAGTCGCACGCCTGCTCAAGATTCAAAACGAACAGGAATTCTCGATATCAAAGAGTATCTTCGCGCTCCAGATTGAGTCACCAATCCCATCTACATTCCGCTCCCTAATAATACCCATTGCAATGTGGACAATACACACAATTGCATTAGATGCGTTCATGGGCACGGTCCCACCCATTCATGGGATTATTAACAGATTCCATGTCCACTTACTAGAGCACTTCCAAGCCTGGCTCTATGGATATATGAGACCAAGACAAAAAGCGCTCATAGAATCATGGTTCCCACTCTGGTTCCTCCACACAGACCCTTTCCTTCACACCTGCTCCATAGCAGGGGAAACTCCCTCGGAGTAGTGTACCAACCCCCATACCTGGCAGTCCCGCTGGCAACAGGGGTAACTTGAGTACCCTGGGGTGCCCAATTTTTATATTTCTTAGTTATTCTTTTAGTTTCACATATATTCGGTAATGTCTGTCCCCTGGTCAGCTTACCTCAGTTAAATAAATAAAAAGAAAATTGATTTTCCAAAGGAGGATCAAGAAAAGTTTGCAATAATTACTGCACAGGGAATTTACCAGCCTACCCAAATGCCACAGGTTTTGTAACATACCAGCGACATTCCAGAGGGAAATGGACTCTATCCTCAAAGATTTGAAGTTATCCTGTATTTTATTATATCTGGATGATATCAATGTATTCAGCAGGACCTTCACTGACAATTTGGAGCAATTAAATTAAGTTCAAAGCGCCTGGCAATGGCAAACTTGAAGATCAAGCCTAGAGAATGACACTTCTTCAAAAAGAGCTTGAGTACTTGGGGTGTTGTGTTAAACTCCAATGGGCAGCAACACAAGCAGCTATAAATCACAGCAATTAAATGGATGTCAATACCAAGGAGCGTTTGGGATATTCAAGTATCTCTTAGTATGGTCAACTACTATTTCCAATTAATTTAAAATTTGCAGAATGCGAAGCCATTATCTAAGTATTGAAAAATTTAAAAAAGGATTCATGTGGAACAATGAGGCCCAAGAGTCATTTGGCATTACGCCAATATTTGATGCCAGTCCTGTCTTAAAGTACCTAAGTTTCGATCTAGAATTATCATCCAAACTGATGCTTCATTGATGGAAATTAATGCTGTTATGAGTAAAGTGGATGAAGACGGGAAGAACATCTAGTGGCCTATGTGTCATAACACTAATACCAGCAGAGTAAAATTATACAGTGGTTTAGTGTGAATGCCTCACAGTGATCTATGCATGAGATCAATTTCGAGTTTAAATCCATGGAATACACTTTAACATGATAACTGACCACTCATCTTAAGGCTCCATAACCTGATGGAAACAGAAAGGCGATTAGCCTTATTGCTTTAAAATTATAAGTCTACAATTTTAAGATATTACATTGGGCCAGAGCAGCACATCTAAATGCTAATAAATTATCAAGATTGGCGGCTGTCCAAAATGTCTATCATCAAGAGAATAAGTTATTACATAGGATGATTGAAGGCAATATTATGAATAATCACCAAGAAATTAAAGAGCACTAAAAAAGCAATGAAAAATACAAAGATAGAGGTGGATGATTATACAGGACGATTGTCAATATATGGTTTTTATTCTTAAAGCCATCATAACGATCAGAATTTTTCAAAAGCTGCACATAAAGTCGTTGGCCATGGTGGCTTAAGAAGAACCATGGACCATATTCACCAGTACTACTGGTAATCAATCAACTATGATGTCGCTGACTCTTTAGCTGGTTGTGTGGAATTCCAACTCTAAAGCTAAGAATAATATAACCAGATATAATCTATTAAGCCTTGGATTTTCATGTTACATTGTGTCAGTGGATGTGATGGGACCCCTGATATCAGAACAAGAGGATCAAAATAAATCATATTGGCAATTGATCATCTGACAAGATGGGTGGAAACCAAAGCCTTGAGCAAAGTAGATGCTATAAGCATGGAGAGATCCATCCTGGACTAAGTTGTGTACTGGCATGGATGCCCACAAATTTTATTGAGTGACAATGGAACCAAGTTTGCCTCCCATGTGATCCTAAGGCTAAATAAATTGATGGGAATCTGAGGAAAAGTATTTGTTCCACATCACCAGAAAAAATAGAATAGTGGAATGAGTTATTGGAATGCTAGCCACAAATCTAAGAAAATATATCTCTGAAAAAACTTCCGCCTGGGGAACTTACATAAGTTTAGTTACCTTCAACTATAATATTTCATCATATGCAACAGGAAAAACGACATTTGAATTAGTATATAGACGAAGGGCATCATAACCCCAAACTTATATTCTGCTGTAGAACCAGTATTAGGTATGGGTACTAAACAATACCTAAACTGACTGGTAAGCATACATATTAAACTGCAATTCCAGGCATTGAATACCACCCTAAAGAATCTGATTAAATTGAAGTCAATGGGCGACAAGAACTGACCAGCAATACAGGAGTACCATAGAGGGGATAGGGTAGCCTAAGCAACACCCATGGTTTTGGAAGAAGATTTAAGCTGTATGATTTTTGGTTGGGTCTGTTTGAGGTGAAAGTCAAGTCAGCAACTTATGCCTATACATCTAAGTACCTCATGGATTGTTGTATACTGAACTGGGTCCATACTAAGTATTTCAAGTATTAGATCTAGGGGAGAAATACGTTGCAATGTTTGAGAAGGACCACTGCATCTACTAAAAGTAGGTTAAGTCCTGGCGTTGGTCAAGTCCCAGGAGGAAACTTATGAACCATGTTAGGTGGTTAAGTCTTAAAAATAGACATTAAATCACAATAACTGGTTAAATTCAAAATATGAACACCGAACTAGAGTAGGGGAAACAAAAAGATGGACCTCTGAACTGACTTATAGGTTGTCCCATTGCAAAAAAGAGAAAAGAAAATAACATAAGAAAAAATAAAAATACTATAAGATAAATAATCATAAAGAAAAAACATATAAAGATACAAAATTGGAAAAAATGCGTTACATTTGATTATTATATGCAATCATAAAAAGCATTTGGTGATGTCCCCTTATAGTATTAGTAGGATCAAACTGCGTTGAAATTATGTCCACTGCAAGCAGTTCTGAGGCGCTGGAAGAATTTAGCATAATGGTAGAATCAGGAGTGGTTAAAATAGATATTATGGGAGTTGTCCCTAAAAAAAAGATCCGCTCTGAATAAAAATGGAGAGCTCAGCCTGGGGAATACAGGGAACAAGGAATTTTAAATTCTTATTAAGAAAATCCTTTAAACAACAAACTATCATATAACCCTGACCTGGGGGATAATAGGATTTTCAGAATTTTTATTGGCAATATTACTTGAATTAGGCTGGTAAAGCATTGGGACCATGGGAACCGCGCTCTGTGGAGGTGGCAGTGATGAGGACACAGAACAGGCCGAGCCAAGAAGAAGGACTGACTAGAGATGCATTGATCTAGGAAAGGAGATAAAACCAGAGATTTTCAATTTAAACCATGCTGGTGGACTCAGTCAGAATTGAAGCAGTTTATACTCTCAGAAAATCTTCATCACTGGATAATCTGGTCAGGTAGGTGATCCGTTAAGATTTTTATATTCCCACATTAACTAGCTTGATCAATTATAATTATCTGCTTGCCCACTAGGAGATTATCCTGCTAGTGGATGTGGGAGTTATCTATTATGTACAATAATTAACGTTCAGAGTATTATCTTGAACAAATATTAGGCAATACAATTGGGTTGATCTTCCAGATTGATATACCAGATTACTTATTCCTCGTTGGGGTGATCCCAACAATAAACAAGTGATTGGGTTATCAATTTTATAATTGACATTTTAATTAATTTGTAGGAGTTGATCAGGTCTATTCACCAATTGAAAAAGTGGTTTATGTTTGCTGGGAGAATAATGCTTTTACAATATTATTTTTTAACCCATTCTATCTTTATTTCTTATATTTTAGACTAAGAGTTTAACTCCTTATGTTTTTCAACTTTTACCTGTTATGTTAAGTTACAGAGGATCATCCTGACATTGGTGGTAATTCACTGAATTACTTTAAGGCAGATTATCTTGCCCACGTGCCTATGTTCTTATAATTTACAGAATAATTATTGAGGATCAAATTCTTACTCCCCACCAACAATCTCCCAAAATCCACCCATTGATTAAGAAGCAATCTGGCATTGTAAATCAAATCTCAGTTTATTTTTATATTAATTCCCTAACCTATTTTATGCTTTGCCCTTTCACCATAAAATATTTGTCAAAGGTTTAGCCCCAAAATCCAAGCCAATAATGTCTACCATTTTTTAGGATAACTATGCATGGCTTGGTACTTTAGTGTGACTTTTTTTAATATGACGAGAATGCGAAATTTTAGGGATCTTCCCTTTTCACTTAGCTAGGTTTTAGATGTTTGTAATAAAAAACTATTGACTATGCTTAGATGTTTTCTGCCTTTAGGATTTTTTCTTCATACAGTTCCTTATTTGATTATATCAAAAGCTCCTAACTGTGCAGTTGTGGTTGACGCATTAGCCTAATTGCAACAATTGTCATCTGTTTTATAGCAACTTTTAAGTTAACCTTTTAGGTATTGTGAACTTCTGTATATGGGTAATAGTCCCATTAGCTAAGCAGGTTGTTACCTAATAAGGGTAACTCAATGAGGGTTGAGTGAAGAAGTTGGGACACGTTCTTTTTTAAAATTAGAAAAGTCGCACTGAGAGGCAGCAAAAGCAATTGCTAAGAACCAATAAGGAAGATTATTGTTTCAAGTGACCCTGGAGGGTTAATTCATTGGCAGCAGCCGGTGTTTCCATTGGGGCGCCAACCAAAGAATTAGGCGACAAATTCCCTATAAATAATGATTTTCTATATAAACAGAAAAGAAAAGCCCATTTTTTTAATTCAGACTGCTTTGCTCTTGTGATTAGAGTTGTTGGAAGGACAAGAAGATCGTTTATCTATTTTACTGTTTTCACCAAAAACTCTGCACGATGAGAATTGATGGGAAAAACCTCTAAACCTGAGTTGAGGTTAAGTTCTACAAAAAGAGGAAAGAAGTCCCTGCAGATGCTACAGAATATTATTCAAGGTTAGACAAGCACCAGGTTGGCGGTGGACCTAATAGCCTTATTGGCTAAAAAAAGCTCAACTAGAGTAGTAGTTTCATACTATTACTTCTCTGCTTGATTATTATCAACAAATCAAACAACGCACATACAAGGAACCTGTGCAGTTGATCAAGGAACTGAAGAGAGTTACTATCCAAAAAGTGAAAATAGATCTCAAAGATTTACCATTTAGTGCTCATTCCAAAATTTAAAGTTGAGTTCCAAGCTATTAGTTTTAGACAGCCTCTATGGGATCGCTTGGGAGCAACTTTCAAGAATTTCACACGGTCATCTTACATATCTTACATTATGCAGGTAAAGCTCATTGCTGAGTAAATGAGCTTACAGACCATTTAAATGACACCCTACTCTGCATCATCAGTGAGATGCTAGACCACTGTGAGGCAACTTTTCATTGTGTAGGTAATGTGACCCTTAACTACAGCTTGTTAAGTAATATCTGAAGGCAGAGGCAAAATGGCACGCCGTGGTAAAGGCAAACAATTTAAAGGCTCACTCCAAGGCTGGACAAACCATATGACAGCTGGCGGAGGATCTGGACTGAAACTTTGTTCACCTCTCAGGAGTATTATTTAACCACTTCAATCATATTTGGTACCTTGAGATTAGCATCCATCTCACCCATTAAGTATATTAAGTCTCAATGAGAAACTGACCCTTGCTTTACAATTTTCCAATCAACTGTATGTGGATATTCTAAAAAAGAATGACGTGGCAAAGCCCAGGGCTTGAGTATCACACTTCTCGCTGAAGAAAGTGTCTCTCTGAAAGTCAGACTTGCCATGACAGAACCAATCTTTGACAGATGTGAGAAATATTTTAAGATGAGCATAAACACATTTTCAACAAGTTAGACCAGTTCCAAGAAGAGATCAAAGGCGAACTATGTAAATTCCTAATGGGGCCCCTCCCAGAAATTGAAGGAGTTGACTTGGACGTGCCTGAGTCTAGCCAAATGGACTCAGATTTGATAGCGATGGAGCATTATTGAGAAAAACATTCTCAGTGGTCCTGACCTCCATACCCAAACCTGGTAAAAACCCAAACTGCTATTCAGGAAACTTTCCTCTGCGCTGCTCCTACTGCTACAGACAGCCACAATAAACACACACTCGCCTTATGCCAGCTGCAAGCCCATCCACATCAATCCACTTAAATTTAGCTCAAGAACAAGTGGGGCTGACTTAACAACTGCATCGCGAAGCCTCATCCAAGCATCTGAAAACGCTAGTGGTTTGGGGCTAACCCCATCAACTTACCAAAGTTTGACAAGTGGGGAAACATACACACCTTCTTGCTAAATATTTGAAATTAGTATGGATGCCATGAGCAACAAGGATAAACTGGTGATGCTCATGAACTCGTTGGACTTGAAGAGTCAGGAACTAGCATGCCCAAGATCAACGAGACTGGGATGTCCTAAAAGAACGTAAAGAGAATTTGAAGGAGTTTGGCGGGAAGTAGATGATAAAAACCAGAAAGGCCACCTTACTCAACATCTCCTACAAGAAGAACAGAGATCCTTGATGTCAATTATCGCTTCTATCTAAAGGCTCAGGTACTATATGGTGCAAAGGTCTTAAACAATTATGACAAGCAGATTGCCTTGTAGAATACCTGCAAACTGTAAAAAGAGCCTGATCAAGTCATTCTCCCCTGTAAACAACAAACTAAATGTTTTTCAAATGTTGAATTATTTTTGCTGCTGCGCTGTGATATTTGGTGCACATAAGAAGGGATATCTAGATAATTGGAAAAACCAGATCAAGCCTCTCCATCAGGACGCTGAAGAGAGCCACACAACTACCATCAGACCTATAAGAACTGACATCCGCCAGATCATGTGCCACCGTTTCATGGCAAAGGACACTACGCCAACCAATGCCACTCCAAGAGTCTAAACCCAAAGTGCATCATGTGGGAGCAGTTGATACCAAAGACCAGGAAAAAGATTGGGAAGAGTAGAAGTGGGACATTCTATTTCCGCCAAACTCCAACTTATCTCTAACCTTAATATTGACAACTTGATGCCCTTGCCCTCACTATCCATCATTGCCTATGATGTACTAGTGGTCACCACCTGCTCCTGTCAAGGGGACTCAGTCCAGGCAGCTAAAGTGGTCTCAAAGCCCTACACACAGAAGCTGTAGCAGAATGACTTGCCAGTTGCTTCCAGAGAAATTCCAAAGCCAGAAGGTGTTAGCATGACTTTCCCTTGGAGAGTTAAAGAACACTAACCCTTCCTCTGCAGTAAATTACAGTCCTACTTGGGTCAGGCAATAATCTCAGCGTACTTAAAAATAAACAACATTGATTACTACTATTCTGGGTGTACATACTTTGTTATTGTGTGGGCAAGGTTCAGATCAGAGCTATAGTGGACATCAGGGCCCCTATCAATATTGTATCGACCAAACTAATAAAAAATTGATTATTGTCTGATATTGATCATTATAATGCATATTTAATGGTGGGACCCAGCTCAACTACCTCACTAGGGGCCTACAGTGCACTGTCTATAAGGTTTGTACCACCCATTATGGCAGCGCCTGTAATTGTTCTCCTGAACACTAATTGCAATATCCTCATTGGAATCTCCTTATGAAGATGTACATCTAAAACTAACTTAAAGAATAATCTTATGGATTTAGACAAAACCTTCTGTTGTATTACCAGAGAGGGGATATAAAGATGAAGAAGCAAGTTCCGCTGTTTTTTAAACCTAGACTTTTAAAGAATAATCATACCCATCAGTTACCAAAAAGGGCATGGTTGCACTCATTATTTCCCACACCAGATTTATGAATTGGACGGCATTCTGTTGAGGGTGGCTAATATGTGACCACTCCGCCTAGCCATCAAGCCATAGTTAAAATAAATATTAGTCTGAAGATACCACCTTTTTAATATGTAGAAGTATTTGTGCCCTTCACCTGCTCATGTTGAGAACAACCAAAAAACTAGGGCTTATTCTTTTGGTTCATGGATATATTATCATGCTACTAGCTATACTATATCCATACCCAATCAGGTGAAATGGAACCAAACTATTGCCTTCCTCCACATTCTACTGATGGAGGAAGTGAAAAGCTTATACAAGTTTGGAACACTAAAGTAGTTTTGGTTGGTATAGATTTTTTGGGTCCATCCGTTTAGTCATATCTTGTGAATCTCTAGCTAGTTTTGAGGAAGAGGAGAAGGATTAGGCAAAGGCCATTATAGAAAAATATAAAAATTGTAATGGACGACTTTAATTTGGGATGCACTGAGGACATATTACATCATGTTTAAAATGGGAGTCACCTGCTGACACGCCTCTAATCCACCCGCCAGTTTAAGGAAGCAGATGAGGTCAACCACAAGGTCTTTCAGCGGTCCAGAAAGAAATGCTATTACTGTCTTAAAATCCGTGGGCGTCGCTGGTAATAATCATAAAGAAAAAGAATGAATCTAACCTAGTGGTAATCAATTACTGTTGACTCAACAATTTAACAAATAAATAAAACTACCCCTTCCAAGGATTGATGATGCGCTTGAATAACTTGGTGGAGTAAAGTACTTCTCAGCCATAATCTTATTCCAGTTACTGGTAGATAGAGATTCCATCTTAGGAACAAGAAAAAATGCGCCATTATAATGACACAATGGCTGTTCCAATCAATGTGAATGACGTAGGAGTTATGTAGTGCCCCTGCCATGTTCTAAAGGATGATGGAAAGCATACCAGGGGGATTTAAAGATTTCTTGCATCTTAGTTTACTTGGATGACAAAAGCGTCTTTTGAGGATACTCAACGAACACTTGCAGCTCCTGTAGGAAGATTTCCACTGGCTCACCGCCAATAACCTAAAAGTCAAGCCCTAGAAATGCAACTTCATTCGAGAACTGCTTGAGTATCTGAGTTTCATTATCAACAATGAGGGCCTGCAGCCTCATTCGGCCAGGATAGAGGCAGTAAAGAAGATGAAGACGCCAACCAGCAAAAGGGACATTCAGTTTTTTCTCAGAATGGTCAGCTACTACTAGCGGTTCATATAGAATTTTACAAAAATAGGGGGCTGCTATTCCCCTATTGGAAAATGATACTCCATTCAGATGAACGCCAAATTGTAAGCTTTTCTTCAATCAACTCTGCACCTGCCTCACTATGGCGCTAGTAACCATGTACCCAAATTCGAAAAACTGTTAGTTATTCAAATGGACGCCTCCCTCAGCGCTGTAGGAACGGTGTTATCCCAACTCAATGATTAAGGGGTAGAACACCCCATAGCGTACTGTAGCTTGATGCTGGATGTACACAAGCGAAACTACACCATTACCATAAAGTCATATATAAAAGCGATCTACGCGTACAAACAATTAAGGCTTAAGTTCACTGAGTGCATTTAATGCGTTAACTGACCTCTCCTCGCTGCAGTGGCTGCAGAAACTCAAGGAGCTAGAGGGACGTTTAGCTTGCTTTGCGCTGAAGTTGCAGTCATATTACTTTGAGATACAACATCAGCTGGCGTGAAGCATCAAAACGTTGATGGGCTATCTTATGCCTACAATCACATTGACCGCCAATATGGCAAATGGCCTCATGACAAGAATTTGGACAAGTAATACAATAACGAACCAAGAGAAGTACAACGCGCCTAAATTGACTAATAAAGAATACCACCGTCTGGGACCATCTAGTACTAAAAAGAATACCACCGTCAGGGGCAAGAACTCTTCACTAACAGAAGGCCACTAATGCGTCATGCCATGACCAACCAAGCATATAGATCTAACTATCAGAGCCCACTAATTCAATACTATGGTAGATTCAATAAGATGTATGAATAGTTGAACTGACGCTGCCACTGAGAATCAATGCACATAAATGTTCAAAAAGCCCTTGGAAGGGACCGTGAGTGCCAAGAAGAAGTGCTATATTGTAAAAGCACAAGATACCAACTTGTAAGGACAAACTTTGCCTTTCACACAGTGTCAATTGATGTCATGAGCCTGCTAACCACCAGCGGAGGATTTAAATATATTTTAGCGGCAATTTATCGCCTTACAAAATGGATGTAGCCTAACCAATATGTGACTTGGGGGAATCTATGACTTCAAAATTACTTTTAGACCATTATATACAAACATGGATGCCCCAAAGCTTTTCATAAAGATAATAGTACGAACTTCACTTCATAGATGATTGCAAAACTTATCAATCTGATGGTTGGTCTGCAGGGGTTCAGTTACCGCCCTATTACAGCTAAACCAATGGCATTTTGGAGTGGATCAATGGCACCTTGGTTGGCATCCTACAAAAACTCGCATCAGGGAAACTGACCAGTTGGAACCTTTTACTGTCTTCCGCTGTCTTCTCATATAACATTGTATTACACTCATTCTTGAGAAGGTCACCATTTTAACTCCTGTTTAGGTGACAACACACCTTTCCACTGATTCTGTACTCCTGCGTTCACAGAGAAAACGTGAATCCCTGTTAATACTTGGAGGATCTCTCTCAAAAGCTTATTTGTCTTTAGACTGAGGCATAATAACGCACTGACCCAAAAAATGGCATTAATGGAGTGCGACAATCAGAATCGCCATCCCTTATCTTGCTTAGTGTAGGGGAATGAGTTTTTTACTAAGTTAAACACGGGTTCAGTAGGATAAGTAGGCTGGAACACATCTTAAGGAGCCATTAGAGAATAGAGAAAACTTTAAATGAAATTAAAAAACCCATCAAAGAACGTATTGTCAAATAAATACATTCCAAGCTCTTAAAGCGTTTCAAACAAGGCGCAGAGACGCCAGGTCCCTGCAATCAATAACATGAACTTCAGCCACTGGCAATTTGTTACTCCCTTATGTTTGAACAACTGGTATGAGTGTTGGTATCTGGGTTTGATCAGCCATAGGATATAAAGACAGCCCTGTTATTCCTAATTCCCTATAGACCTCACCTTTACCCTTGCACCTATATCTACATCTTTTAGCAGTTAATCCCAATTGCTCCGCTATCATATATGTCGCTAGAAATTTTGACATAACATTAAGCTTTTGTTTAGTATAATTTGTATAATCCTAAATTTTAGTGATTAGATTTTATCCACTCTCTCAGTCCCTTAGACCAGTTCCATTCCCTCAATCAAAAATAACCAGAAATATTTATTTAAATTTCTTGAGCATCAACCTTTGAATGATGCCTGTGAAGATGTTACTAAGACTGAACAAACTTTACCAAGAGGTGACTGAAATTAGACAAAGCAACTTATATTTCAGACAGCTTAATCCACCAATATTTGCGGACCATAAGGAGGAGTCTCTTGAAGGTTTGGGGGCTGGGGAGTAAGTTGACTGACTAAAGGTCAAGTGTTAAAAGGGTTGTCCCAGAATCAAGAGGGATATATGCAGAAACGCACATTCTGAAGAATAACATCAACATTGGATCTCCAAATTGGCAGTACCTACTGAGACTACAGAAGCAATAGAGAATTTATTATTAGTAAAGGCATATAGTTTTGTAAAGATTATGTTTACTGAAGGTACAATATCATCACACAGTTGTAACTACTTAAAGTGTGAACATATCTGTTATTAAATTTCCCAGTTGCATCCTAGAATTGCAATAAATAGTAACCTAAGGGTTTTTTTAACCTATACGGATGCTGCAAAGCTATGTAATGCTCCTGCTACCTTACAACGGTCCATGGAAGGTATATATTGGGTGACCTTTAATCTTTTGTGTCTTGGTGTACCTGAATGACATAGTTTTTGAGAAAGTTCAGCGAACACCTACAAAATACAGAGGAGGTCTTCTACTGTTTTTTTAAAACATGGCATTTAGGCGCCAGATTTTGAAGGCACAGGCTACTATACTAAAAATACTAGGGTATTCTTTGAGGACAGTAACCTTAGTAGAATTTCAGAGAAAATCGCGTTTTTGGCAATAATTTTTCTTTAGAAAATAAAAAACACATGTAACATCAGATAAAAAAAAGAATTATCAGCTTACTATCCTTTCTGCTCAAAGTGCTAAGTTCTTCTCTAGCAACGTATGGAAAAGAATCCCCTATACTTAGATTTAACCTAGATATGCCACTTCTTCTAGCATTCCTATTGGTGCAATTTAAATATACTAATCATCACAAAAAGTGGTTGACAAGCAAACTGATAATCTAAATTAGGCTTTTTGAGCAAATCACTGGGTTTGGTAGATTTCCATTGTAGTCACGATCAACTAATTACAGTAAAAATTCTATTGTATGACCCCAATAAAAGATGAATCCTCCTACTTAACATCTTACACCAGCATGTTGAAAATAGAGGTTATAGATCTAGATAGTTTGGAGCAGATATAAACGCCAAGGCCAGGAACCAAAGCAACTATTAAGTCAAGGTAATAGATTTTTCACTAGTAAGTAATATACGGATTTGCCGCACATATAAACCCCTGGTGGCAAGATATAAGCACCAAATGAAACTCAAAACAACTTTGGCCACTCCTTATTAAGTCAAGATCTTTTTTCTTGATACTCCTTTTACAATTGAATCCTATCTCTAATTATAAGTTAAATATATAGAACGTTAAATAACTATTGCATTAGATGATGGTTGTTCAAACTACTTGTAAAATTTCCCCCATTTGAACAAACATCAGAAAAAAGAGGAGTGGGGGCCAGATGAGCTATTGGTAGTTAGAGGCCAGAGGAATAGAGTGTAGGTAGTGCTTTTCCAAAACTTAGTGCTATAAAACTGGCGTTTTTGCTGAGATATGCCGTAATCAATATTGCGCAGGTTTCAACCCACTGAGCAATAGGACCAACAATATGAGGACCATTGCCCTTGAAACAACAAAAATACACTTAATTAATAATATGGAGCACTTGCCTCCACTATACTTCTTTATTATTATTATAATACAGCTGATCCTCTCTGTTTTTCCCGCTCTAAACTATTAACAACCTACCTTCCTCAATCATCTCATCCCGCTTGTATGGTAGCAACTTTGGATGGTACTTCTTTCATGGCTTAGTAATTCACTTTGCTGTATCTCATTAAATCCGCCAGTTCTTCATTTATTAATTCAAGATTGCCCAATTCAGCTGATTTCCCAAAAACCCAATATCGCCTCATTTTGAGGCGCTCAATTAATCATACCTATAACAACTCGGCGGATTCCATCCATTCCACCATATTGGCTTTGGGCTTATCATCCATTCATATCAGAATTGCAACATTACCCCTCCTTGACTGGACAATAAGGCTCCTATTGCTAATATGCCCGGAGGAACTTTGCATGCACTCAGTTGATGATCTGACTGCTAGCAGGGACCTTGATAGTATATGCATCTATCCCTGTCTTCTCAATGACTTCGAATGGCCCAATCCAGATACTGGCCAGTTTGTGCTTCCAGCTGAACCCATGTTGATCATGGAATAGGACCAAGTTGCCATCTTTGAGCTGTGCGAGGCCACTTCACCATATCTGATCAGCAGCCTGGATTTTAATTTCTTGGGTAAGCTGAACGAGTATGCTTCAGTTTGTAATTTAATCAGCATATTTGTTAGGATGGTCAAATAGCGTTGCAGATCCATTCTGCCAGTGTCCTCTACACAGACATACAGAAGTGCAGGCAAAGCGGGATGCCGTCCATAAAGCAATTGGAATGGGCATTTCCTCATGGAAGAATGGTAACTAATGTTGTAGGCAAACACCATGGTAGAAAGGAGGGTACTCCAATAGGAGGGCCTATGAGTAACCAACTTCTGGAGAATGTTCACCAGGGCCCCATTAACCCATTCAACCATTCCATTGGACTTAGGGTGATATGGAGTTGTTAGAACCCCGCGAATGGCCATCATTTCGTTGAGTTTGGGAAGTATGTGAGAGGTGAAATTAGTGTTGTTGTAAGTAAGAATAAACTGCGGGCAGCAATGACGCTGAATGATACATTCCATTACAAACTTAGCCACAGTAACTGCGCCCAGATCCTGAATGGCCATTCCTCAACCCACCGGGTCAAGTGGTCAATTTCCACCAGGATATACTTAGACCAGTTAGCTCCAGTTGGCAGAGGGCCGATGACATCAAGGGAAACTGTATGCCAAGCAAAGTGCGGCTTTACTAACTGATATGAGGTCTTCCTGTGAAACGGCTTTTCCACTCGGCACTGGTGACAGGAGGAGATAGTATCAAGCACATCAAAGTTCATGCTTTCCCAGTAATACTGAGGTCACAATAATTCCAATATCTTGTGCACACCACCATGCCCAACTGCCCTATGTGCACTGATGATAATGTTAGGCTGCATTGAAGGTCATGGAAAATTCACCGTGGAATCACCAATATGCTTATACAACTCACCATTCCGCCGGAAAGTATTGTCTCACATTTCATTTAACTCCTTGATGAATTGGGGCAGCTCATCATTGTACTTTCTGCTGAGCATCTAGTCATAAATAATATCGCTCAGGTCTGCTGTAACTGCAATAGTTGGTAGTCTTACCAAGCAATCAGCATTCTGGTATTTTGCTCCTGGTTGGTGAAGGATCTCGAAGTTGTAAGCCTGTAGTATAAGGGCCCATCGTGCTAGCTGGCCCTCAGGCTCCTTAAGGTTCTGCATCCATAGTAACGAGGCAAGATCTGTTACAACTTTAATTTTTACACCATGCAAATATACTCGGAAGTGCTTATAATTGTAAATCGCTGCTAAGCACTCCCACTCAGTCACAGTATAATTACATTTATGGCTATTCAGAATTCAACTGCAATACGCCATTGGGTGCTCCCCCTCCTCATCTTTCTGAGACAGAACTGCCCCCACAGCGGAAGGAGATGCATCCATCTGTACAGTAAGCTCCTTTTCAAAATTTGGGTAACATAGCACTGACGCCCCAAATAAAGCTGTTTAAAGGTTATCAAAGTAGCGTTGACAGTGTTTCGTCCATTCAAACGTGACATCCTTTTTTAATTTCTCAAACAGCGGTCCTCCAATACAACTAAAGTTAGGTATGAAGCGGCAATAGTAGCCAACCATCCCTAAAAATACTTGTATATCTCGTTTACTGCTTGGTGTAGTCATCTTCCAAATGGCCTCCTTCTTAGCTGGCTGGGGCCTCAGCCATGTTGTATCAACTAAAAACCTGAGGTACTCTAGCTGATCCTTGAAAAAGTTGCATTTCCAGGGCTTGATTTTTATGTTGACCTCAGCCAACCAACGGAATACCTCTTCCAAATGAAAAAAGGTGCCCAGAAAACGTGCAGGAGGATACTTTAATTTCATCAAAGTATACAAGAACGCATGACAACTTCAAGTTGCCAAGGATAGTGTCCATCACCCGTTGGAAAGTAGCAGGGGCATTACACAGCCCTTGGGGCATATGAGTTGGTTGAAAAAGCCCTTTTGATGTGATATTGGCACATTTCTCCTGTTCCGCCGCAGGTAACTCAATCTGCCAATAGCCAGATATTAAATCCATTGCAGAGAAGTAATGAGCTCTTTTAACTGGTCCAATGCATCATCAATCCGTTGCAAAGAATATGAGTCTTTTCTTGTAATGCTGTTGAGCTTGCGGTAGTCTACTACTACCCATTTAGTACCATCCTTCTTTTTTGACAATTAGGACAGGGGAAGCGCATGGGTTCTTCGATAGTTCAAGAATTCCTTGCTCCAATAGTTTATCAATTTCTGCTATGACAACTTCTTCCACTTCTCTAGATCAGCGGATTGCCGAGATCTGATTGGGGGATGATCCCCAGTGTCCACTCGATGAATCACTCCTCAGGCGCACCCCAAATCATGATCATTGACAGCAAAGATCTCTTTGTATTTTTAAAATAAGGCTTCCGCTCAATCCTTCTGATCTTCTGTTAATCCTATTAATTTTCACGCGGTACAACTGCCATTACACTAGGCTGTGTTTCAATGGGCAAAAAGAATTCATCCAGTGAACCAAACTCATGAATCCTAAGGACCTCCTCAACTGAATGAAATGGAGGAGTGCAACTACTTGATGTCAGCGGATTTACATTAGTTTATCCTGAAGATTTGCTACCAAGACCTTGATCTCCCCATGCCCTGAAATTATAATGCCAGGGGCCATGTGGGGCTCAAGCCATGATTGTTTTAGGGCCCAATGACATCCTTATATAGCCCAGCAGGCACTTCCACCTCTAACTCAGTGCTTATAATTGCTTGGTGTCCAGAGGGAATAGATATAGGGCCAGCAGCTCTAAGCGATAGCCCTTGATATTCACAAAACATGGTGAGGAAGAGCCTGGTCTTATTTTTGTAAATGATAGTGAAATGAAACCACCCCATCACCATATGCAAGATTAACGTGACTCATGTGTACAGGATACTTTGGCATTCCGCTGGAAGTGAAGTAGATTGGGATCCGCTGCCCCAGAATTTCAAATGTCTCTGCTGTCATATCAACAACAGCTCTAAAGTGATGCATAAAAGCGGTACCAATTAACAGGTCATAATTATAGTTTGGGTAACACTATAGCTGGGGCTACAATGACAATTGACCCAAACTGCAAGGGTAGCGCACTGTATGCTCCTTCCAAGAATGTGCTTTTGCCTGCGGACCCATACACCATACGGTGCTCTACATCAGGCTTCAATGCTAACTTTGACACCAACTTTGAGGACACTATGTTGATTGGGGCACCCATATCAATTTTTGCGTGAACTCGGATTTTTGCTACAACAGTGTCACAGTAGTTAAACTCAGAGTAAGATGCATCTTTTTGTTTTAAAACATGGACATTTAACTGATCTCTTATTCCAAGGAAGCTCATAATACCCTTCCCCAAGCTAGGGTATTCTTTAACAATAGCGTCCACAGGGAGGGCCACGTTTACCCCTTTTAAGAGAATCGCATCAGCTAATGGATCTGGTTCATCAGTAGGAAGGTAATCAAACAAATGGCAAGCATATGGTTTTAGGTGATCCTGGGAGCCTGCTTCTGCCATATCCAAGAATTGCATTTGTGTCAGCACACTTACCCTCCAACTGGCTGCTGGTATAGAAAAGCATCATCATACCAGAAAACATCCGCTAGCTGTGTAGGAATAGGTTCAGGTGGGATGTTTTGAGTCATAATAGCGGAGGTAGAGAGTCCCATCTATACTCTGCTCTGACTTTTCCTAACATTACTGCTTATACAATAGGTACTAAACACAACAATTATGACAACTCCTAGCCAGGTGCCCAGGGCGACCGCACAAAAAGCAATTAACCCTATGAGACCTGCGTCCTTGAGTGTTGTAAAATGGGCCACCCAAAAAGGTGGAATGGTATCAAACAGTATAATTAGGCCTATCCTGGGAGGTGAACTGCTGTTGGCAATTTGGTTGAAAATGAGGCTGGTGATGATAATAAGGCCAGGGAATGCCAACCGGGCGCTGAACAGGGAGGGATGATCCCTCCATATAAACAAGGCTAGCAGCGGAGGCAATAGGGTTCCGCTCTATACTGGGTGGAGGGAAAGTAGCAGATAGCTGGCATAGAAGTTGAGCAAGTTTAAGCAAAGGTACATCAACCTCTAAATATGGAGCCAAAGCATTAAAAAGCTCTCAGTATGGTTTCATAGCAGAGGTCAACGCAATGCTTATGTCACATTCAGCTAAAACTCCTGCCCCAAAACACATGGGCTTTTGCTGAGAATTTATCAGCAAACGCAGTGAGGGCCTCATTATGTTGAAACCCAATGGTTAAAAACTCAGTCTTCCGTTGTGCCATTTTTTAAGTTCCTCCAAACAACCACAGCACAGTATCCTTCTCTTTTTGATAGGTAACAGAACTGTTTTAAAGAAAGCAATTAATTTGGTTGGCGCTTCCAACATACAAAGTGGACATTAGTAATTTGGCTTACATTAATCTGAGGCTCTTCTACTGAAAGCTCAAATTGTTTAAAGAATCCATGGATTTTTACATCATGGTCAAATAGAGGCAGATTGTTGATACAGTATTCTTGCAGAAACTACTTTTCTAATTCAGCACAGCGGCTAGGGCAAGCTTGAGTTCTGCATATTCAACAGTTGCAGTGTGTTGAGATGATTCCTTAGTAAAGCAAGCCGGATATGACATGACTAGTGACTGAGGAGCGCTTATCAGTCTATGTGATTGATCAATGGGCCCCCTATAGTGAGCACCATTGTTATTAGTATTGGCGTTTTTGTTGAGATACGCCATAATCAATATTGCGCAGGGTTTGACCCACTGAGCAAAAGTACCAACGGTATGAGGATCGTTGCCCTTGAAACAGCAGAAATAGACTTTATTAATAATATGGAGCACTTTCCCTCACTATACTTCTTTATTTATTATTATAATACAGCTGATCCTCGCTGTTTTGCCTGCTCTAAACTATTAACTACTTACCTTCCTCAATCATCTCATCCCGCTTGTATGGTAGCAACTTTGGATGGTACTTCTTTCATGGCTTAGTAATTCACTTTGCTGTATCTCATTAGTTCCGCCAGTTCTTCATTCATTAATTCATGATTGCCCAATTCAGCTGATTTCCCAAAAACCCAATATCGCCTCATTTTGAGGCGCTCAATTAATAATACCTATAACAACTCGGCGGATTCCATCCATTCCACCATATCAGCTTAGGGCTTATCATCCAGTCATATCAGAATCGTGACACTTAGCATTATTCAATTAATAAGATGGCCCTTTAGTAGGATCCTTCAGAGTGTGACGTCTGTAGATGTCTTCTCTATGATCTCAAATGTCCTTTCCAAATATGCTCTAGTTTGCTGGCCCATCCAAACCCATGGTTGTCATAATATCAAATCAATATCCCTATGACAAAAGTAGATAAGGTCTGACAGTCTTCAATATTGCATTCTATAGCCTTGACCTTTCAAACAGAGAGTTCAAGTAAGCAGAAATTTTTAGTTAGATTAAAGTATATGAAGCTTATCATGATTTTTATTAGGACTAATATTCTCCTCTGCCACACATGAATATAGAAGTGGGGAAGTGCAGGTTGCTCTCATGTAGTAACACAAACGAGGAATTCAAATGGACAAATGATAAGCATTGTTGTAAGAAAATATAGCGAAGGTAGAAATGTCCAATTAGATGCTTTACCTGTAACAAACTTATGTGAATTACCCCTAAGGTTACCATAACCCATCTGATGATGTTGGTCTCCAGGTGATAGGGCTAAATAGTAACCCACGTATGCCCATTAGATCATCTAGATTATAAATCATTTAGTATTTAAACATGATCCCATTATCCGTCAGCAGAATAAGGGTCATCACGCTAATGAATAACATCTTTTAGAATTAAAGCCATAGACATGGCTTCTAAGCCCCTGAATGACTTGGCCTCCACCCAATTAGTTAGGTGATCAATGGCCATGATAATATACTAAAACTGACCAGGAGTACCAATCATCGGTCACACAACTTCCATGGAGACTGTGTGCCAAGCAGAATTGGGTTTAACCAATTGATAAGATGTGGGTTATTGATAGGGAGTTTCATCTTGATATCCATGGCACAAGCTGAGGGCCTCATAGTTATAATAGGACATGGATTCTAAATTATAATGGACTATAGTTGTTAAAAAGTTAATTTATATTTACTGAGGCTCATTGCCTTATGTTTGGAGATGATCATACCCATCCATTCAGTAATACTAGGGAACAAAAAATGGTTGTTCCTCAATAACATTTATATAGTTTTCCACCTTCCACAAGATTATCTAACCTTTTTTTTATCCAGTATTCGTGAATCTCAATAGGCTATTACCTTATTGTGGAGTAAACATTTTTGGTAAATATTTCATCATCATTATATGCCAGAAAGGCTACAGTAGGCACCCATGAGAATATGTCCTTAAATTGGTGCTTGGCACCTGGTCATCGCTGGATTTCAAATTTATATGCTTGTAGTTTTAAGATCCAGTGGGACAACCATCCTCCATGCCATTTTTAGGTTCTACAACCAGCGCAAAGAAGCATGGAGATTACCACAGAAAAATGTACACCATGGATATAAGCCCAAAATTACTAACAAGCATGAATCACAGCAAAGCACTTTTTGGTAACAGTATAAATTTGTTATAATATTCAGTGTCCTACTTCACTAAGCAATGTATTGTTCTTTCCCCTCATTATCAAGCTGTTAACACCACCCCCTACGGCAGTGAGGGATGCATCCATCCAAATAACAAATGGTAATTGAAGTTTGGATATATTAGTATTAGCACTTGGTTAAGGCAACGTCATAATTGATCAAACGCGCACTGAAAGTTTTCCATCTAAATAAATGGAACCTCAGTTTAGAGAAGGTGAAAATAAAAACTCACCTATTTTGCTAAAGCTCTTCACAAACCAGTGATAATAGCTTACCATCCCCAAAAATACCTGAAAATCACGCTTTGAACTTGGTTGTGACATTTTTTTGTAGCCTAAACTTAGAAGCCTGGGCATTTAGCCTTTTTGTCATTGACAAACCCCAGATACACAAGTTGTCCATTGAAGAAGTTACACTTATGAGGTTTTCTTAATTGGCCTGGACCAACCGGCGGAAACCTTTTTCTAGATGCTGCAAATGATCTGTAAACGTGCAGGAAAAGCATTTATATTATCTAGGTGCACTAACATAAAGGAGAAATTTAAATCTTCAATATGCTATTCATAGCGCGCTAAAATTTGCAGGGGAAGTATACAGCCCTTGTGTCATCCATGTGGTATAGTAGAGACCCTTGGCAGTAATCATAAGACAATTACAAGGACCACTTTTGGAAGATCAATCTGCTGGTAGCCAAATATTTAAATTCATGCCTGAAAATTATGCACAAAGCCTAAATGGTAGAGTGCATCATCTATTCTTTGTAATGGATAATTATCCTTAAATTCACTTTTAGCATTTGTACTAAAGAAAGTTTATAATAAAACTGGAACAACAAATCGTTTAGACATTTCCCTCCAGATTAAAGCCTTTAGGAATTAGATTGATTGTCACTTAATGGACCCCTGTCCTTAATGGACAAGGATTAATAAAGTGGTTTAATAATCTTCAAATGATGAGCCTCATTTTAGTATCCAGGGTTGCAAACCCAAAGCCCTCATACATTGGGAAACAAGTATCCAGAAGGCGCTCAAAAAATGATCATGGCTCAACATTATTAATGGACAAGGTTTGAAAGATACCAAGCAAGGAAGACTTAGGCGCCCTATCTGCCACACAACAGAAACAACATCCTATAAATATTTAGAACCTTCTACACATAATTATATAATATCTACTCATAACATTTCTATACCCTTTTTGCCTATTTGCTTCATTAAAACAACAAAATTTCATATCCCAAAATAGTTGGCAACATATTGGACCATGCAGAAGAAAATTTTATTGTTTCTCTACAGCCATTTTTCCTTTCAGTGCCATCCCAAAAGAATTTAAGTATTCTATTCCTTACTACTTTGGGCAACCAAAGATTTCAATTTTTGTCTTTCTCCTTGAAAAAACTAAAAGCTACATTTAGAACTTTTTTATAATTATTTATTACACAATTGGACCCATCCTTCTTTTAACAATCAACGCTGTGAAGGTCTAAGGACACTTTGAATGCATTAACGTATCCTGTTTCACCAGCTGTTTGATTTGTTTGTTGACGATCTCATTTACTGTGAGCATCTATTAGAATGTAGGAAAACTTGTGTTTGATCATTAGTTAGATATTAATTAGTACATCATGTACACAACCCAAAATAATTAGTACTTAGAAAGAATAAAACTTTAAATTCTTTAAAAGTGAAGAGTTTAGTTATTTTCATCTTAAACTAACTCAAAGAGGTGTTCCTGAGGTACCAAGGAAAAAACTGATTGGCATTCAATGATGCCATGCCCAAATTCGCCAAATTACCAAAATTACAAAATCTTGACACTTCACAAACTAATAAATTGTAAACAAAAGTAACTAATTGGTGCTTTTCAATTTATATAGGGTAGAAACTAAAGCTATTCAAAACACTTAGATTTTTACCATGGTAAAGAAAAATTTTATATGGTGACAGGCTCCAAATCAATTATTTAAATGGACAAAAAACCTCTCTATATAATTTTTAAGATTATTTTAAACTTTTTTTTAATTCTCATTATAATATTATGGCCCATCAGAATGTTTTGTTTAATTATCCTGTGATAGAATGCCCTTGAATTTAAAATCTGAGTTGGGTATAACCAGGTATGACCCCAGCTTTGCTGATCATTCTTTTGAAACTAAACCATTTTTTAGGCTTTGATCCTAGTCTAAGTGAAGCTTAACTCTAAGGTTTCTATTCAGTTGTTAAAACAATGTTAAATAATCTGTTATCGCTGTTGACATCATTTTATTTTTACTTTTATCAATATTTAATGAGGATCTAGGCCCAAAAATAACGCTAATTTATTAATACATGTTTATTGGGCCTATAGCCTGAAAGCACTAATAAATTTGAAATCACTGGGCTATTTCCCATTATATTGACAATCTCACAACCATAATATAGATAAATTTCCACAAGTGATCCACTGGCTGATAAGATAGGAAAAAGTAATTAAACTGACTTAGTATAATCTTGATGCCATGCCTGAGGTTAGATTCAGTGTTTATCTCCTCCAGTCAAACCATTAACCACCTTATGTAACTTATTATGGCTTACTATCTTCTTGTTTCCTAATGTCAGATAATGTATAGCACTTAGTAAAGTAACCATTATTTATCTTTGTTCAGCTTTCAAAGATGAAATCTGATCACTCTAACTTTGAACCTGAGCTGTACCATCACCTCCTATATTCATGAATCTACTCCACCCTTAAACGTGGTAATTGCCCATCACTCATCATAATACTGATCTCCACCTAGTACTTTAAATAGTACTATTTACTGAATAGACTTAACCTCTTATGCCTTGAATATATTAAGGATTAATGTTCCCTTGGGCCTCTGAACCAGCCTTAAGCTGGTAAACCCATCATATTACATTAGGTCCAGGGGAAAGCATCCAACTACTTTTTATCAGCTTGGCCCTTTGACAGAAATGTCGAGGCCATCCTTGAATGCAAGGATAAATAAAGCCCTGATTTTGAGGCTCTGGGGCCTATTTCTTCCAATTGTAAATTAGCGGAAGAGCTTTCCTAGTATCTTCTAAATTGTGGTCTTTTTAAAAAGCACTAGAAAATAAGTCCTCAAATTAGAGTCTCATATAAGGAGGTCAAATTTTATAATAAAAAATACAATAGTAGAAATACTGTTGGTGAGTTAAATTGCAAAACCAACGCACTATAAGCTTCTAGAGATGTTGTCATTTGAGGCCTCATGGGACCATATTCTATTTTAATATATGTCTGGCGTGATAACAAATGAGTTCAATAATTTAGTGGATACAATACTAATTGGTTCTTTACTGGCTATAATAGCATTTCTTTTTTGAACTTTTTACTGTAATGTCAATGTAGGCACACTCAAAAATTAATAATTAAAATCTATATTGTGGACATTCAACGTACCACTAAGTATAGATAGTTTTTAAAATCTTAAATAATCAAGGCAAGGCTTCTCTCACTTTCTAATAGTCATTGTCAATTAGACCCCTTTCTAATTAGGGGGTCTAGTCAAAGGTGACCGGAAGCTCTTGTTATTACAACTGTTGAACATTAAGCTTTAATATATACTTTCTGCACCAATTTTTAGCCTCTCATTCTTTCTATGAGAAGGTGGTCATCACTACTATATCTTCAACTATAACTTGAGGAACGCTGGAGGCAAGCCAAGTCTATTATCCAATTATTAAGCAAAAGATTTTTCTTGAATTGAAAATTCAACTGGAATTATTTTTAAAAGTACCAGAATTAGAAATCATATTTATAATCAGCACCATCTTTTTCAACTTTTTATCATTTACTGGGTTCACAGAATGAACCTTTGGTTTACAAACAGGTAAGGCAACGACTAGCATAATGACTTTCTTTTTTTACAAAGATAATGATTGACCTGATTGATACCAGACCTATCAGAACTAGCGCTTCAAGTTTTGTTCTAAGTTTTATCTATGGATTTAATCCAATTGCATGTTTTTAATGGATCCCAATGACTTTAAATGGGTGCCTTAATGGTGGTGGCGCATAAACGTAAACAAACTACCATATGAGTAGTATCATGCTTCTCATATAACTGGTATTATAGCTTAATACAATTCTATATAGGGCTTACATGCATTGAAAAGAGCATATGAGCGTAAATGTTATTGATAATGGGAGACCCAGATAGCGTTGATGACTTCAGATAAAAATGATCAGCAAGTTTTTTTCTCAGTTTCATCATTGTCAAAGGAGATATTGTTTAAATTGTGTCTTCATGTGGTCATCCTTTCAACTCCACAAAGCTCTTTAAAATTAATATCTTTAGCGTTAAGTATGTCGCGGTGACATTCTTTAATCTTGTCTTAATTAATTTTCTTACATAATGATTCCATAAAGTTCAATATTATATACAGCTTAGCCTTCTAGGATTGACGTCCATATTGATTAAAATAACTAAAAATGTGCATTAAATATATTTATCAAAACCATCTAGTACTAAAAAAAATATATTTATCAAACCAAGGTAGGTTAAGAGGACTTACAAGAAATGTTTTTCTTAACTACATAGTCAACAAGCATGCATTAATGATATTTGATTTCCTGGATATTAAAATTAAGAATAGGAGTAAAATTGACTTTGAGCTGCTAGAGCAGCACACAAAGAAGGGGTTAAGATAGGGCGGGCAGAGGGGCAGCAGAATTGTAAACTAAGTTTATCAGAGTCTTTCAGGTAATATGAACCTCAGGATATGGGGGAGAAGTTGACATAGTATCAGATTAGGTGTAGACACGCATAGTTAGAATGGATGTAAGATGGCAGGAACATTGCAAATAACAGCGCCTTTTTTGTTCTCATTATCAATTTCTGTCAAAAAGGATTTCTATTTTCTTTAGATATATTTGTGTGTTGTTCACTTGTCTGACCCTAGAGGCAATTACAAGATCATATTTGATATCTTTTTGAACTGGTTCATCATTGGAAAGTTGGTGGGGTTCTAACTATATAATGAGTTTCAACATGAGCTATCTTTTGATTAACGATCAGGAGTTCACCTTTCATATTACAGTTCTCACTAAACAGTGTGTCAGAAGACAAACTGTTGAAGAAGACAACTTATATAGAATTAAGATTTAATCTCCTATGCCAACTAATAGTTCAATTCCTGACCCTAATTTTTTCAAAGGCATCGACCCTTAAATTAGCTAATGAAGGGAGAAAAGTGCTAGATGAAATTAAAGCTAAGGTGACAAAGAGGCAACCTCTTGATTCTGGAGGATTACCATGACACATGGTAAGACGTCTTATCACGAGCTTCTTCCTGAAGTTCAATGAAATCTTGATTGTTGGTCCAAAAGGAAAAGTCCTGTGCGCAACATGCCCTATCACCATACTAATCTCCCAACCTTCAAATAGTTAAAGCATTGTTTTTTCGCTTATATAGGTTATATATATGTTTTTGTTTTTTAAGATTTTATTGATGTAATCAGCAAGCCTTAGTCATCTCAGTGGTTTTGGCTCCTTGCTGTATTTTTATAAAATCATAACCATGTCTGACTTTGAGAAGCTTAGAGCCTTCTCCTTTAGTAGTCCCTGATATCTATAGTCTTGATAGAAAACTGGTGCTCCCTGCCAAGTTTTCTGAGTTGCCGTTATAGAGTGAGGATGTAAAAAGAAGATGGAAACTAATATAGAACACAAAAGTTCTAATATAATGGGGTTATAAGAATTACCATTTGGACCAGAAATGCTAACTTTAAAGTAGACACCCGTTCCAGCTGCCCTTGAGTCTATGTCTGAGTCAGAAGTAATTTTCCCTTTGTAGACCAAAGAAATAGATTAAGAATTGTCAACCTCAGCCCAACCGTACAAAAACTGCTTGATGGTTTTTTGTGCCTGAAGGGCGTTCTAGTCAGGTTAGAGCATCAGTCATTCTCTTCACCATGAGAGAACTATATTTAGCTCCCAGCTTACCCGCCACAAAAGTGGAAACCAGAACAGTTAATACCTTGTCAACTTTGTCCACTTAGCCATTTATCACATCATGAATTTTAGGACTACCCCACCAAGAAGAACTGCGCAATTGGACCTGATTCAATACTTTTAAACATTATCCTTTAAGATTTACTAATCTGCCTCTTCCTTAGTCCAAGTGAATTGATATTCTATTATCAAAAATCAGCGCTTAATTAATAAAGTTTAATATCATATCCCCTTATTGGATGAAGGAGCCTTTGTGTAATTACAGAATCAACTTGAAACCAAAGTTGACGAGACCATATCTGAGTTTTACTTTAGGTCAGATAGACTTTTTTGTTGCTCTTGGATTGTATTTCCATCCTCAAAGAAAAGTGTGGACAATATTTGCACAATTTAAGGAAGCCTTGCAAAAAGTTTGTCATAGAGCTCAAGGCCCTGCTGGTTCAAAGGGCCCCTGGCTACCAAGGTCCTCCCAGACCAAGGGGACCCACTGAGATTCATGGGGCTTAAATGGGATAGTGGACCTATAGGGCCCATGAGATTACCAAGTTCCCTGGGCCTCCAGGGTCATCAGCTCCCCTGACCACCGGGGCCACTTGGAAACATCAGCCCTCCTGAGCCATCTGGAATGGAAGGACCTCCCAGCCATCATGGGGAATCCGGGAATACTAGCCCCCTGACCCTACCATAACTGAACCTGAAAAGACGCTTCTTGATATAAAATGAGTAAAAGCAAGAATCAAGTTGCTCAACTTGGATTTCATGTTGCAGCTGTTGCTCATAATTGTGAGGTAGATCTTAAAGGCCAACCTCTCGAACCCAATTAAATCTGTAAGCCCTGGATGATGAGCTCATATATATTAATAGTTTCCCAAATGTATGGTGTTTGATTAGACTGCATCTATTACTAACTCATCCAACTTACCAGTTAAGTCAAGGCTATTAAGACGTAACAAATCTCCATCAAGACTAACATGAAAGCCAAAAAGCTATCAATTGAAAGGGTAGAAGGATAATCTTACACAAAAAGGCACCTTTACCACAATAATGACTCAGCATATAGATTTTTAGAACGATATGAACAATTTAAGAGCCCATATTAAGTATATGACCCAACAGATATAATCATACTGAGTTCCTAATTTCAGCTCCTCTTGCACAAACAAGAATTAAAGTTTTATCTACACCTGCTTCTACTATCTTTTAGCCTTAAAATAAGGAAAAGTATATCTCTAATGAAAGAAGTATTGCATTGTTCCTATATGTCTATGAAAGTGCCATGGAAGAGGCTACTGATAGACAGAAAGTAAGGTATATACCCACCTGCTTGAGTCAAATCATCAGGAATTCATCATTTTCACCTAAAAACAATCAAATATGTAGCCAAGTCAATACTATTTTACTAAAGGAATTCAGAAGAAATCAGATTATCAAACTGTGGCCCAGGGAAGACAATTGAATCACGGTTTACAAAATATTTTGCTTAAGAGATTGTCATGGTGGATGAGACTTTAGTCATTAGAATAAGTTTTAACAAATACAAAATTGAGTGAATAAGGTATTCCAACGAATAGGACCATCTAGTACTAAAAAAAGGTATTCCAACGAAAAAGTGCTTTACTAAATGGAGATAAGTTAATATAGGCTTTACTGGTATATGATATAGAAGTAATATACTTATTATCTCAGGGCTTGGACCTTTTGCTTCTGTTCACGTCAAACCTCAACGTACAGGTTCAACCAGATGAGTTTGATATAAGCGACGCTTTTTCATTAATATCTTATTCTTAGACATAGGATTAGATGGAAAGGGGGTTTCTTAATACTTTACACATCATCAATTTAAAAACTTACCCAAGGATGAGGTTAGTTGTTTTGAAAAAAATTTGACTTCAATTTGGAAAATATCCAGTTATTTCCTAAATAAATTGTTTTAGTCATATATGTGGTATACTTAAATAAAAATTGCCCTGTGCAACTGACCTAATATTTTAGTAATTTCAGGATGTAGACATAACCAAGTATAAATATTTATATACTTTTAGTAATAATATTTTTGTGACTAATCAAAATAATAAATTAATTATATGTCCAAAGTTGAGGCTTTACCCACACCAAGGTAGACCTAACACAGATCCTGCCCTTTTAAAAGCAGGCCTTCATGGGTATTCACATTAAACATGGGGAATCACCAATTGAGTTCACCAATCAATCTTACTATGAGGCACAGGCCTTGGGTACCTCTGATCATATCCATCTAGATGACTCCATTACTTCTGCCATCTCCACCTTGGCATCTTGTCCAACTTTCAGTTTTGTATTGTCGCTGTTAAGACAAATTTTGATCATTTTGGATTTCAAAAAAGCTCTCATATAGATCCTCACCAGCCTACTTCAGAAAGTTTTCAGCCCAGTTTTCTCATAACCGATTTCTTAAAGTCAACGCTCTTGAGAATAAAGGCTTGTTATAAGAAAAATAAAATGCACCTATTTCAGAAGATGTTACAATACCGCCAAAGAATGCTAAAAAAATCACTGATGATGAGGAAAAGCCCCCATCAACATGAAGGAACAGGCTCATCATGTTGGCAACTACCTTATACCTCAAGCATCTACTTCTCAGGCTATTATTTCTGCTGCACATTATACTAGCAATATCCTTGATGTATCTACTAAGAATAAAGACAGTGATTTAAATTACTCTTATTCCTTCTGTGTGCCTCTGACTTCTTTATTTACCCTACAACCACAATTTTAGGACTCTGTTGCTAAGGTGGAAGTTTGAGTGCACAAATATAAGTTCAAGCCATTGTCAACACCAGATATTTAGGAAGTATAATTTTCTAAACTGAGGGAGGATACCCAATGGTAGAGTATAGACCCTCTACTACTGCCTCCCTGAATTCAATCCTGGTAGAGAAAAATTTTGGGTAGGGGAAGATTATGACTTTGTTGGTTTTGCGCACCAATGCCCCAAACCAAGGTAGTGAATAGCAAAGGCGGTCCATGGAGTTCCTGGCCTATCATACGCCGTGTATGGAGGTTTTCTGGGTTTTATCCTCCTTTCTCATTTTCTTCACTTCCCTTCATCGGTGTGATAATGTCCTCAGGTTGGCCCTAAAATAAAAAAAATAAAAAAATAATTAAAATTTATTTTTTTATACTGGTTAATCATATTAAAGTTGCGCCAATCTCCAACATAATGTTGAGTATGAAACTTTGCCCACATTACATCGGGTCACTTAGTGCTTATCCAGCCTTATCTATATATTTTTGGAAGCTTCAATGAGTGGCCCCTGTTGTAGTCCTTGAGAATCGGAGCTATGACTTATTATTAGGAACATAGTTTGTAAGTGAGCAAACAGGGATTATCCACCTATCTGGGTCCTATTTTTCTACACTTGGGCACCATGTAATTCTTGTCTTTCGAGCACTCAATTACCAAGAAGGAGTATTGATTAAGGGTCTGCTTTATGGAAGTTGACTGAAATTCATGCCAAATTAAGTACCATTTAGCAGGACTTCTGTGAAATGCCTCCTCAGTCTGCATAAGCTCAGAAAAATTGACTTTATACTCTCCTTCTCAAGTGGTAATGCCACTCAGGAGCATGTAATACTAGATACTCATATCTAAGTGCTTATTCCCCCCAGTCGTATACTAGAAATTCGCAGAGTAGATAATCCATCTATCAAAGAGGTATTTCTCCTATCCAGGCATCTGGATCTGGCCTATTCAGGGACCATCTCAATTTTGGTAGGTTTTTGACCCCAACCTCTAATGTCATGGGGAAAAATGATCCTATAGCTCATGTTCACCTGTTGCCTGTAGAAGAATTACATAGCGTACATAAATTTGGTAGCCTCTGATATTTTGGTCTTAAAGTCTTCTTACTATAGCCATCATCAAATTTAATATCAAATTAGACCATACCAGTGTCTAGCAAGAGGCAGCTGAGTACCTTTTAGCCAAATATTACGATATCTTCTCTTCTGACCCAACAATTTTGAAGAATTGACTAGAGTGATTCACTGGGTAGATACTGGAGATGCTCTTCCAATATGGACAAACTTAAATAAAAAAATAAAAATGGAAGAAGCCCAAGTGACTATCAATTTATAATAGCTTATGGAGGCTGGCCTATTAAAACCTTCACAAGTTCTTAGGTTTGCCTCTGTTTTTTATAAAAAACAGGACCCATTGCAATAAGATATAATACCATAAATTGAACTCACTCTTACAAAGGGACAGCTAAACCTACCTATGATTGGCAATCACCTTCAGATTTAGCGGCTCACAGTTTTATTCTCTAATATGGATCTAGTCAGAGAGTACTAGAAGATAGACCTTGACCAGAAAGACCAAGAGAAGTGCATCTCATCACTAACAAGGTCTGTTTAAGCTGAAGCAAACGCCGCAGGGGTTATGCAACACCCTTCTATGGGCTAACGAACCATGGATAAAATATTAGGAAGATAGAAATTGTCCTGTGTCCTATTGTGTTTAGATATCAACGTCTTCTCCCAGATTTTTGGTCACATCTCAATCTCCTTTGCCAAGTGTTTGACCAATTGTAATCATCTTCTAGAATTTAAAATCATCAAATTGCACCTTTTTTAGCGAGAATTAAAGTATTAGGGTCTTAAAGTAACAAACAAAGGCATCCAACCACTGCCTGATAAAGTTTAAGGCCAAACTTGAGATGTCCCCACCAAGAGTCTAAGAGACATTTAGGGTTTTCTGGGATAATGGAGTATAACCGTCAATTCATTCCCCATTTTGCTGAGCTTTGTGAAGCCTCTAGCCTACTTATTATAGAAGAATGGTCTTTTTCACTGCGAGCTATCACAACAACAATCCTCAATATGCCTTACAACTGGTGCTAATTAGTTCTCCAGTACTGATACATCTCAAAATTAGATAAGTCTTTTTTTCTTCTTACTGAAGCTAGTGATGTTTCCATTGGTGACATTCTGGCACTACAAAATGACAATCAAGTAGTCTACCTGATCATAATTAAGAAGAATTTCAAAGTTGAATGGAACTACATCATTGACAATTGTATGTGTTTAGCGGTAATTCTATCAACAATCATTTCTGTCTTTATGATACGCACCTTACTGTACTAACCATTCATGAATCCCTTCACTGGTTACAATAAATGCGTGATTCTGATGGTCATCTAGCTCAGTGGGCATTGTGATTATATAATTATGATTTTTAGATAGTTCATTGACTGGGTGCCATACACCAAAATGCTGATGGTCTTTTGCATTTGCTAGTCCTGACTGTTTTATCTACTGAGGAAACCGCTTATATGACCTCCTTTATCATTTTGTTTTGTGGCTCTTGGAATCTCCTGATTTTAGAGCGTGCTTGAATGCCAAGCTTCCAATACTCATTTAACCAATGGCATGATATATAGTTTAGTGAAGAAAAAGAGGCTGTCATATGTCCACCCCTCTAATTGGACTAAGGTCATTATGAAGGGCTTACTATCATGTGACATGGGCGGTGCGGAAATCTCACTAATGGTTCAAGTCTCAATTTTTCTGGGATATAATGTGCAACTCAATCCAAGATGTTTTGAAAGCTTGTATCACTTGTTGCCAGCATGATAAACACAACTAAAGTTCCAACATTAGTAGTTGCTTCTCTTACATCTTTCCATATGGCAAGCATCGACGTGATAGGTCCTCTGCCTACAGGAATCCACGTTCACCAATATATGATCTTGGCTATGGACCACCTTACAAAAATGGGGAAAGGATGTATCCAATCCTACAGCCACTGCTTGAGCAACCGATTTATTCCTATACTGGAAACTCTTTGCACAGCATGGTAGGCCAAGGGTGCTCCTATCCAATTCAAGGTCTAAATTTCACCTCAAAGATAATCTGGAAATTAACTTCTCTATTCAACAATCACTAAGTTTTTGCGAACCATACAGCCCCTCCACCAATGGTGCTTTAAGAATAGCTAATGTCACCTTTACTCATTCAAGAAAGATGGCTTCTACTGCCTTTTGTAATGGAATCATTTTATACCTAGTGCCCTGCTTGCTTATCAGGGCAGCTACCACAAATGGAAAAATGTCTTTTTTTAAAAGCGCTTTATGGCATGGAACCTCTATTACAAACTAAATTAAATCTTATACTAATGTCAACAAATCCCAGATTTTCCACAATCACTCGGCAAGTCTTAAATGGAAAATCTCTAACTAAAGTCCTGGTCCATGGATGCTTTAGTACATATGATGACCAAGGAGATGGTGCAAATAAATTTACGATGACCCTCTTTGCTGGTGTACTAATTAGGGAACTTAGTAGTGTTTTATTATATCACCTTAGAGGAATAACCAGCAAGCTTGTGACATCTTGGTCTGGTCCATATAGACTCCTTTGTAAACGTGGTTCAGAATTTCTATTTGTCAGCGTTGATAAAAGTACAGCCGTCAACTGGATACATGGGAAATTCTCAGAACTTTACACCCCTATGACGGTACCTTGAGGAAGCATTGTTAAAACTTAAACTGTGAATGAGGTTAGATCTATATATGGTCAATGATATACTCCGCCTACTAATAGTTCAATTTCTGATCCCAATTTAACAAAGGCATCAGCTCCTAAACTATTTGATGGAGAGAGAAAAGATCCAAATGCATTTAAAATTAGGATGACAAAGAGGCCGCCCTATCAATTCTGGAATACTACCATGACACAAATTAAGAAGTCTCATCACGCGGCTCTTCCTCAAGTTCAAGGAGATCCTAATTGTTGGTCCAAAACTGAACATCTCATGCGCAAAAAACCATATAACTCTATTAATATCCCAGCTTTCAAAAACGAAGTATTGTTTTTCGCTTGTATAATTAATTAAGCTTGCTATCTTTAGGATTTATTGAGGTTATTCAGCAAACCTTATCATCTTGGTGGTTCTGGTCCCTTGCTGTACTCTATTAAAATATAGACATGTCCAACTCTTAGCAGTTTCAAAGCCTTCTCATTTTCCAGGCCTTACTATCTTTTTGCTGACATATTAATTTAATATTTTATTCCTTAAGAAGTACGTTGAGCTCAAGGAATTGGTTCATCATACAAAAGGTATGGGAGCTAATGCTCCATCAGTATTAGTGTTAATTGTCAAGGAGGCGCCAATGAAGTTCAATATCTTATATTCTTTATATACTAAACAATTGTGTTCTAATATGATTTTGGAAAGGCGCCGGCATAGCGTCTAACTTAAACTGTAATTAAAATACTATTAAATTTTGTTTTGATGGGCCTAATAGTTGGATGCGTCAGTTTTGTTGTGTCGCGCTACTTTTACCTTAATGTAGGCTTTTATTGGGTACAATGGTGTGTTATGCGCGCTTGTATTGAGCAGCTACTCCATGGTTATTGATATATTAACGGATAGTATACAACAGGTCATCAATGAGATGGTCAGACATCCCTCCCATCTTCTAATAGGCGTCCTGAGTTTGCTACTGGTTATAAAAAATGACATTGTGAAGGTTAGAAAAGGTGTCATACAGCCACCCTAGTAATTTTTATACCATTGTTGTGCTTTCATGAACACGGATATACCAATAAAGTCAAAATTTTAACAGCCAAGAATCCTTGGACTTGGAAAATAAAATGTGAACTTATATTAAATAAATTCTAACAGATACTTTTAGGTTGCAAGCCAAATAATACCAATCATTGATGGTCATGTTGTGGAATAGATGGTAGTTGTAATATAATTATCCTGATACTTATATTTACAAAATTAATTAAATATCTTGGTTTGCATTGTTGGAAGAAAGCCAGTACCCAAGAGAAACCATTTGGATATCTCTTGAAGATGAGCTAGGGAGAAATTTGGCAGCAGGGTTACATCTTGTAATCTAAAATAACTTGAAGAAAAGCTCCACCATAGGAGCTTTGCATCCTCACTTACTGAACTATTGATATGAAATAATTTGTGGTCACATCGCATTCATCCATAGGTTTGTGGGCATACTTGCTGTCAAGGCCAAGGGCAAAGCAGTTTGGGTGAGAATTCAAAGTAGTAAGATGATGCTCAGTGAAACAAGATGTGAACCATTATTTAAGCACCACAATGTTTTGGTTGGCGCAGAGGTTCCAGATTTTTAATGCATAGGTGTCATGTAAATAACAAATAATTGAGACTAGTCTGCCAATCAGGTTGCATGAATATCCAGAAGGCAACCCAATATGCCCAGGACATTACCATCCAAACAACTTTTAGCAGATGGATAGAAGTGAGTAGGGGCGGTGAAAAGTAACCACCATACCCAACATCCCAACTAGCAACCAAACTATAGCTGCCAGGGTGGCAGTGGATTCCGCCGCAGGTATCTCTTCAGGAGACACGGAGGGCCCAGGATGCACTGAGTAATCACTGAGTGGGGAGCAAGTGGTGAGGTCGCAAAACCTCGCCCAGTGGGGAGAGATGATTTCCAAAAAATACAGGATGACTAGACGCCAGAGGGCGTCCACTAGTGGAGATATCCTCAAAAGGCTGCTTGCTTGGTAATCCCACTTGCTAAAGGGCGCAGCAGCATCATAATAGCCACTAAGCCTAGTCATTGTGCAATCCTGGGAACATAGTTATGGGTAGTAGCAGCGACAAACACAGGCAAAAGTTTTATACCTGAAAGTTGGAATTAAATGGGATTTGTTTATTTCAATCAATAATCTGATAATTGGCCAAAAACCATATCAGTGAGGAATGGTTGTCTTAAATCCTAGGGGCTTGAGAAAAAATGGGTATACATGCACAAAATATCATGACTCAATCAATTTTTGGCAGAATGAGATTTTGCAACTAACTTGATACTGAATTGACCAGATGCTGGCCATCTGAATCTCGCTCAATTTTTGCCATTGGATTGTTCCTCCAATGCAATCCCACTTGGAAGACTGGTGAAGCTTCATTCAGTGGGAGACTGATTGCACCCATGGCCATGACATGGGGCCCAGTCCCATTAGGTATTGAAGGAATATATTGCCCTTAATTTCACTAGAGTTGGACCCCTCAAAATATTGATTTTTCGCCTCAAAGGCGGAACCTAATATTATCAATGTAGTTGGACCCATCATTTGATTTAGATCTTTCATCTCTTTGGCAGATCCCAAAATTTGTCTCTGAGGTTAGGTGTTTTCCACATTCCTTTGGACAGAATTCTCTTGTCGCTGCCACATCCACACAGACTCCTGATCCACTGGAGAAGATCTAGCGTGGTCAGATAGGGGACAAGGGGGCAACCTTGAGGGGGTACGCCATCACCCACCTCTCATCCACACATGGGCTAAATTTCCCTGGGTTATGAAAGGGACAGCCACTTTCTTGGTCCCCTTTTTGATGAGACTGGAATGCCTTGCAATCAAGGCATAAGGGGTGATCCCCTAGAGTTACAACGGAAGTATAAAACACAAAAAACAAGAACTGTATGAAGACAGCTCATGTAAAAATACAAAAACCTCAGTTATCACCTGCAGTCTTAATTATATAAAAGATAAAAAACTATAGTATCAAATACTGGCAGTGGTTTTCTGGATTGCTATGGATAGACTTAGTTGTAGGTTTTCTGGGAGGCTACACAAGAACAGATCCCTATAGATGACAATCCCTCCTAGATTTGTTTTTCCAATTACCAAAGTTCTTATTAAAGAAATTAGTTGCTACTAAGCAGGATTTGCAAAGTCATAACTGATGCATGATATTCAAAATACTTCTGGAAAACAATTGCTTAGAGCTCAGAGTATTTTTATAATAGTAGTATAAGCCTATTGTAACCAAGGGACTGATGGATGGCCATGGAGAATATATAGAATACTATTAATGATTGTTTTATGCCAACGTGAGGATAAAATAAGTGTAGTTCAACAAAATAATATTTAATATGAATACAGGCACGCAGGGAAGATATTAGCTAAATTAGGGATTCATGAGCAGCATGTATGGGGATTACGGTTTGGTCTTCTTTTTATTATTATCAGTAATCAGAGGCGCTGAGGCGAATTAACCATCAGTAGTTTAGCACTACATTTAGCAACTATGTATTAAAACGTGGGGCGCAGGGCGAGGTAATCCATAGTAATTTATTTAGGTTAACATGGGCGTAGCATAAAGCAATCAACCCTTTGTCTCCATATTTGAAGATAAATATTAAGTAAAAATATATAAATGGTTGTTCAGAACGTCATAATAGGCTACACCCAAAGTTGCAGATTATAAAAATTCTCTATATGAATATTGGCAAGAAAATGGGTTACAGGATTCTTAAAATAATATCTGAAAGCGCAGCAGATCATAACTACTGGGAATCTAGACCTTAAACTGCCAAGAAAAGAATTGCACTGCTTACTCAAGTATCACACCAAGTTGCAAAATGTTCATGATGTTGGTGCCTACAGTAAGGTTAAAAATAAGTCAAGGAAGTGCTGTTTGACGTGAAAAGTATTTAAGTGAGAGAATTTAAGAACACCAGAGAATAAATAAACTAAAGTCAGCAAGTCTAACTACGTTCACATTATATGTATGATAAAAAACAAAAGAAAATAGGATGACTACCCAATGCAGCCATCCATGAGAGTTCCGTTTCAATATGTGTAAACTGGACGTTTCAGAGACTATTTCTACAAACATCAGAACTAAAATATAAACTTAAAGAAGTTGAAAGATTAAGTTCCACTAGTTAATTGGATCAACCTAAACAAGGAGGGTGAAGATGAGACGAAGAGTCTGCCAAGAGAAACACTAGATACCTTATTTAAAGAGTCCTGAAGGAGGTGATATTTTATATGGTATTGAAAGCATATTGAGGGATAAAAATTTCGAATTTAGCTACTTCTATCAAGCATTAAAGTCAACCTTAGTCATTGAAAGTTTTGATGATAGAGAGCAACTAGTAAAGAAGACGTTTACCAACAATAAGCAACTCATCAAGGGATGTTACAAAAGGCAACAAGCAAGGACTTTCAGAAGAAGCTTAAAAACCTCAAGAAAACTATGACATAATTATTCATCACTGAGAGCACTTTTGGAAAAATATGGCTAAAATAGAAGTTGATCATCTTCTGGGTATGGGTATAAACTTTCTTGGATACTGATGGCTCAGTCAACATTATGTCCTCATAGAAATCATTATTATGTTTTACCTGATATCAACTATAACATAAAATAAGACTTAACCAGATATGGTCCACGCGTTAATAATCTACTATGCGTTACCCTTACGGTCTGGATGTTTATTGCTGCCTTAAGTTTCACTTTTGGCATATGTTCCTTAATGGATATTCTATTGCCAATAAACAACAGTATAATAGGGTGAGGATTGCTACCCTATGGAAGATGAGGATTAAGGTAGATATCATCCTAAGTAAGAATATTTTTATAGATTGACAGAATCATACTGCCAAACTCTATCGCACTTAAGATCAAACTAGTCTTTCATCAGCTTCAATTCCAGAACTACTTATAACATTACTATCTATTCCACGTACTGTCCCAATTTTTATGTTAAAACCCCATTGGCGCCGTGTGTATCTATTCACTTGGGGTTGGGTTTAAGCTAGCTAGCCAATCACTTTATTCACACTAGATACTTAAGAAACATCAGAACTAAATGTCCATTTCTATCGCTGCTGTCCCACATGGCCAATTAAGTATATTGATATTTATTTGTATTAGATAAAACACATGAAAAATTATCAATGTATTCTTTGACTAATTCTTTGTAATCTTAGTAAGATAGAAAGTCAGCAGGTGTTGACTCATAATAATAGTGATATAATCTTACCAGTGCAGTGGTATAGAGGTATTTTCAAAGTAGATAATAAATTATGTTTTTAGCAGTCAATTTATCTATGACACTGACCCACCGTTGAACTAAAAAAGGCCACTACAATCTCATAACAAGAACTCAGCTTCTCACAGTATTTAGTGGATACATTAATTTTTTACATGATTTTGTCAGTCTTATAAATTACCAAATACTTCTAGTGCAATATCAAGAGTCAAAACCACAAAAAAGCTTATAAGCATTATTGAGACTGGGCATGAAATCTGCTTTATTGAGTATGATCTAGAGTGGAGAGAAAAGATATTCTACTACAGTCAATGCTTTGAAAGAGTTCAACTTTAGGTGCTAATGAGGACATCTTTATTTTTGAAGAAAAGAGGATTCTGTTAGCTGATAGGTATTAAAATACTACCTAGAACAATACTCGAAATTTATATCCTGGAAGGTCTATAAGATTGGAAGCTTAGAGTACTACCAGGATTTTAGGAATTAAGATATAACAAAGATCAAGGAAGTGTTAGGGAACATCTTAAGAAGATTAATTCAAATGAAGAATGACCAAGTGATTGATCAAACAGAAAAATACCATCTTTGACATTATATTGACCTATACATGCTTTAGTATGATTCAATGAGTTTAAAATAAATTTAATGAACAAAGGGTGAAGATACTTATGACTTATTAGAAGTTTTAATAATATCTTTTCAAAGTTTAATAATTAAAAATTATGCCATAAAGAATTACACCAAGCGAACAAGGTAGCAACAGCCCCATTCAAGTAAAAGCCTTATTCATGATCTAACGCTGAAGAAAAGCATAATTCTAGCTGAAATCAATTACTACTGAAAGACTGGCCTTCTATGAACTTTGTTATAAATGGGAGCCACATCTCTTACTTAGGCTCAAAAATGATAGAGGCCACAGAGTCATCTTGGAAAATAGTAGATTGATAAAGCAATAGTGAAAGATTCAAATTTTTATTAATACAAGGATGGCCGACCAGGGGACAGACACATCTGATATGTAGGGAAGAGAAAAAGGAAGACAGAAAAAAGGAAGAGAGCGCAAAACAAAGGAGTTCAAAAGATATGACTTGGCACACTTGGGTGTGGCTAGGAGCCACAGGTGGTGGATGGCTAGACCTTAAGTGGCATGGCAGCTCAGGGGCTAGTAGGGTGTACCGCCTATGGAGACTGTGAGGTTTTCAATGTCATAACGAAGGAACCAGATTGGAATCCAGTTGCCCATCCATTTCTTACATTTGTGTTGGAGTGAGCCAAACTGCCAGGCTTGGAAGTGGTCAGCCAAATGGCTGTGGAACCTGAAGATGGCTTGGTTTAAGTTGTGGAGGATCCCGTTAAAAGCGTCAAGGGTAATTGTGTGAATGAACCATATTGCAATACTCACAATTAGAGCCCTTAGCGTTTGGGGGATGGGCGAGGTCACGTTGAGTGCCATGATATCACGGGATAGTCAGAATTTAGCTGTTGGTGATTGTTGTAACAAGTGCATCACGTTGGCCCAGATATGCGCGGATGGCGGGCACTCTTCCAGGCGGTGTGCTAGTGTGGTGGGTCCACCGCAGATGGCGCATGTCTTGAACATTGAGAAAGTACGGTCAGCTGTTCTAAACATACAGCGCATGTATTGCCACACTGTGGAGCACACTTGTGGGGATAAGAGGGGGCAGGTGATGAGGTCCCACACCTGCTTTTGGGTGCGCAAAACATATGGGACATCTTGGTAATCTAGGTAGTCAATCCGGGAGAGAGGAAAGGGTGGTAGTGGGGCAGGCGCGTTAGACACCGTTTGTCCCCTGTGGAGCTGAATGTAACCAGTTTGAGGGTGAATGTCTTTGGATTGCTGTGAATAAGAAGCTCCAATCTCCTTGTCTTAGGTTGTATAGGAGGCGTTTAAAGTACTGATTGGTGTTGTGCGGTCCAGTGGCGGTTGGATGTGTTGCCAGGTACTTCATCAAAGTTACAGGGTTGGAGGGGGACCTCAGATGTAGTGCCCTTGCGAAATTGGTTTGGGCTGCCTTAGCCCAGTGGGGGAATGGTGGGTTGGGTGACGTGAGAGCTACTCATGAGCCTAGGATTTGAGTTGCTCTTTCCGTGAAGTTGAGCAGCCCCATTATGCCTTTTTTCCGTGGGCCGTACATGGTATCCAGCCTGATGGGTGCGCGGTATCCAGACCATAGCCAGTTCTGCAGGAGCTTGTAGACTGCGTTGGTAAAGGTGGCGGAAAAGGGAATCGCGTGGGCAGCAAACCATAACTTTGACAAGATAAGGGAGTTGGCTAACACAACTCTTTTGGTTAAACTAGCTTTACTCCTCCGCATACATGTCATTATTTTTGTAATGTTCAAAATGTTGGTTTCGATGGTGTCAAGTGCATATCCACCAGCTTCGAGCCATATGCCCAGATGACAGACTAGGTTGGTAGCGGGGTGGTGTGCAAAGGGTAAACACAGTGGTTTTACTGGCTTGAATTGTTGTTGTGTGGTTGGTTAATTTGTGTGGTGGTGGGAGGGTGGGGCCCAGTTCAAACTGAATTTGCCCATTACAATTACCTCTGTTTTCTGTTTGTTCAGCATGGCGTTACTTACTGACTCATACTGGTAAATAATGCGCTCAATCGCCCTGGCATCCCTATTGCTTGAGACTCCAACAGCGCAGTCGTCAGAAAAGGCTAGCATTTTGGTTGGTAGTTGTCCCTCCAACCTGATTCCAGTGAGCTTTGAGTTTGCAATGCGGAGGAGGGGGTCAAGGGTAAAATTGTATAGTAGGGCGCTAAGCGGGACACCTTGTTTAAGGCCCCTTTGGGGGGTGATGGTGTCGGTTAGGAAGCCTAGGCCTCTGATTGCAAACCTGGCTGAGCGCGTTTTGAGGAGCGCCCAGTTTATAAAGCGGGGTGGTAGGTTGAAGGCCTTTAGACACTGTTCTAGGTAACCCCAGTGCACTCGGTCATATGCTTTCTTTTGGTCCAGGAAGGCAAGGGCGCCTGTGGGGTTAGCTTGGCAGATGTTGGCAATTGTGTGGATGTTATCCCAAATTGAGCGATTTGGGATGAAGCCAAACTGATGGGGGGAGAGGGCTGTCTGAGCAATGCAACCCAGACGTTTGGCTAGGATTTTTCAGTTAGTATTTTGGTGTTGGTATTGGTGAGAGCGATTGGATGCCAGTTGTTTAGGTCTGCCTGGTCTCCTTTTTTGAAGAGTGTGACCACATATGCGTCTTGGCCGCCAGGTAGTAGGGATGTCTCTTCCAGGCACTTATTCATAGTTGTCAGTAGTATTGGTGCAATATATTCAAAATATTTTTTGAAAAATTCATATGGTAGGCCATCAGGCCCAGGGCATTTGTTGCGTGGGGTTGATCTTTATTACCTCCCATAGTTCATCCTTAGTGATGGGTGCTACAAGGTCTGGTTGACCAGCTATAGTGTCAATATTAGCAGATGATAAAAAATTTTCAATCTCTCTAGGTGGTGCAAAATCCGCCATGTATAGGTCAGTGTAAAATCAGTGTAATTCAGCTGACATTTCCGATGGTGTGGATGCCAGTGTGTCATCTGCTTAATGGACCTGTGTGCAAGTCGCCAAAGTTGAGATTGGTTTAAAATGGCGGAAAAATTGGGCTGTGTGAGTTTTTTGGATAAATTATATTTTGATTTGTAGCATACTTCAGTGCAATGCTGGTGTTTTCTAAAGAGGGGGCTTACCTGTGTGGATAGCTGGAACCACAGGTGGCCCCATTGGGGGTGTATCCCTTGCGAGGTGTTGTTTTCTAAGTGTTGAAGCTGTATGATAGCCTTGTTGATTGTTGTGGACATTGCGGCTGTTTTTCTGGAGTTCAGGTGGCAGGCTTTCTTGGTTGCACAAGCCTTGAATATTTCCCACTCAGTGATAGGGTTCCTGTTGGATGTTCACCTTTCTTGCTGTGTTGTTAGAACTGTCTTGATCCAAAGTTTAAGCTCTGGAAGATGGATAGTGCTCAAGTGAACTCTGTGACAGGTTGGTGACTTTTTTTATTTTTCTGAGGATTATAATGCTATTGAGACCATCCGGTGGTCAGAGAAAGGGATAATTATTGTTGTAAAGTCTGATACTCGGTGCCAGAAGTCTATAGGGGCGAGCATCAGGTCAATACAGGTCATTGAGACCAGCTGGTTATTGTTGTGGTGGGGCCTCGTCATGTTGGCCAGGGTGGGGGCTTGTTTGGGAATGGTGTCGCATAGGCCCAGCGTTGCCTTTATTATGCATAGTTCTGTGTGGCTGCGGGGTATAGCCTTAGATTTGGGCCAGCAGTCAGTATTGGTGTTGAGCCAGCAGTTGAAATCTCCCGCGAAAAACGTTGCCTCAGGGAATTAGATTGAGAGGATATCAGAAAAAAAATTTTTGGCGGTCATTCAGATCATTTGGGGCATACACACATGCCATGGCAAAATTTTCTCCGTTCCACTCATGGTCCGCTAGGAGCAGCCATACCTCCAGGTGGGAGGATGTGCTTTGGATATTTACTGGAGGGTCACGATTTGTTTGAATTATAATCCCACAGTGGTATGTCCAAAAGGATTTGGCTGGAAGGAGCATGGTTGACCATGACTCCTCCTCCCCCGGTGGATAGTGGGGTTCTTGGATGGCCAAGACGTCCACAGGGATATTGCGCAGGAAAGCCATTTTTTTGGCCCAGGACATGAGGCCTTGGCTCCCACAATGTTGAGCGTCCCTATGTTGATTGCGGTAGTCCACACATCAGGAATGCTGGGGAAACCCGCTGAGGTCGCCCAGTTCCTTATCATGGGTCATACTATGAGTATGGGGCCGATTACCTAGATTAGTTCCAGTGTGTTGGTCGGCGGTCTTAGTACTAGATTTTTTTAGTTTCTTCTGGCTCAGATTGCTCCGTGGAGTTTGGGTTTGTCGTGGGTTGGCTTTTGCCCCATCAGCAAAAAAAATTTTGCCGCAAAAGATTCAAATTTCATACCACATATTTATTAAAACCTGAAGTTTAAGAGAATCTCAATACCTTTATACCATAAACCTTGATTTAGGGTACTGGGAAATTAGGTTGTTACCTGAGGATCTCAAGAGAAATGCATTAGTATATAGTGTCAGAACAAGTGGGCTGAATTCTAAATATCAAGAAAAGTTCAGGGCAACTGTAGCCTCGGGCGCAAAAATATTAAAAAATCTAAAAGCCAACAACTAAATGAAAAAACTTCTTAATCGCATATTTCTTTAGAATTCATAATTATGATATCAGCAACCAGAATATTTGGCAAGAAGAATGCAGCTTTATTTACTTTGAGAAATCATAAGGAAACAAGGTAAGAGTTTTGGTGAAAAATTTCAAGAAATTTCAAGCCGCCTACCCTTATCTGCTACTCGTGGATTCTGTGACATCTGGTTGCATATTTAAGCTAATAATATATGATTGCTTGGATAAGGTTTGGACCCTGACATTGAGAGGTTTTGATACTTTTATTTAGGAATCATCCCATCACAACAGTATTGTACAAACACTTAGCTCAGTTTTAATTACCGCCATCTGAATTTTTTGACTCTTAAATTTAATATAGGATCCAGACAATGACTCCTTCTAGATCTTGGTAATTGGGAAATTGGTTTCAAAAAATTGAATTTGTACTTGATTTATACATTCCACTGAGTGACCACAGCAATTAATTGTTTATTTTACCAATTATATTTGACTTAATAGGGTCCTGACCATTCTGTTTAGCAATTTTCTGTCTCTTCTACATAGTCAATGATAATAATAAAAGGGACTAAATCACCTTTCTGGAAGGTATGCATATAGGCACGATAACTTTAAACCTATTGGTCAAGCTGGTGGTGGTAGCAGCAAAGAGTTTAGGAAGCCAAGGCCTAAAGCTAGATGATATCTTTAGCTATATTTATTATAGAAAGTTCAGGTGCTTTTGGAAGCGGATGGATCTAACATGGCTTGCACTTTGTAGGACAATTGAGGATTTCTTCCAAACAAGGCTTGAAGGAGTAAAATTTTAATAATCCAATAATAACTTACTCAGTTGGCAAGAATTGCACTAAGTAGGTATTGTGGACAATGTAGAGGGTTGATTGGGGCCATTTTCCAAAGGGTTGAGGCTAGAGTAGCGTTTACTAATTCTATCTTTCCATTGGTTCAGAATAGTAAGGAGTGGAAACACTTGAGTGTACCTCATTAATTTGTTAACCCTTGCACTATCAATTTGAAAATTTTAATCATTATTAGAGATAATTATGTCAGGGTAACAACGTTGTGTGATGATTTGATTATATAGAAACGTGGTGGTAGCTTTTTATAAAGAAGAGGGTAAAAATGTAGCTTCAACCCACTTCTAAATGATCAACAGCAAGAATGAGGAATTGATGGCCATTGAATGCTCAAGGTAGTAGGCTTACAACATCAATATCTACTGTATGAAAGGGTTAAAAGGTTAGAACCACTGGATGTTAGGGTTGTGGATTAGGTCTAGCCTGACTTTTGTATAAAATACAGGACTCTAAGACACTTTGAATTGTGGAAAGCATCCCTTCCCAGTAACACTTGGCCTTGAGCCATCAATAGGTTTTCAAAATTCTTCCATGGCTGGCTTGCAGATGGTTTTATATATAGCACCCATGCAAGCAGAAGGCCAAATATAGGGTACCATTGTTGTGATACTAATTTTTAAGGTTACAATCTCTGTTTTGAATATTTGCCAACCTTTTCTCTAAGCCTCTTTGATTTTAAATAACTCATATTCTAAAGGTGATGTTGGATTATATGATCGTAAATTCAATCTTCCTCAGGTTCAGTTAAAGTTAGTATGGGTAACTGGGATAAACAATCTAAATTCTAATGCATTCACCTGAATTATGAGCAATGAAGAATAATAATTTTGGAGCTCAAAACCCATTGGGGCCAATTTCCCTTCAGGATCTTCTATTAGCTAGAGCCATCGCAATGAGGCATAGATAGTAATTATAAAAGAGTGTGCTCCATAAACTAAGGTTGGAAATGCTTAAAAGTCTTTATTTCTTCCAGATACTCACGATTGTTACATAACAGTTGCGTTTGGCTTTTAGCTAAAGATTTGCTATAATATGCATAAGGATGGTCAACTTTAAATTCATCATGCTGGGTTAATAAACCTTCTATAGCTATATCGTTGGCATCAGTATATAATATTATGGTTTGTCAAGATAAAGAATAATAAGAACATGTGCTGAGTAAGAGCTACACGTAGTGTGTCAAAGGACTGCTGCTGTTCTTCATCCCATAAGAAAAGAAAATCCTTTCTTTAACAGATAAACTAATTGTTACAAGGTATCTGTAGAGTAGGGAATGAGTTGCCAATAAAATCCAACTATTTTTCAGAAAGACTTTTACCCCTTGAAGGTACTTAAGTGATGATATTTTGGAAATGGTCGTGACTTTTTTCTCCATTGGTGATATTCCTTACTTACCATGTGTCCCAAAATTATTTCACTTTTATAAAAAGGATGATTTGAGGGTTTTAACTTTAGAGAATCTTATTGTAACCGCTGGAAACCCTTTTTCAGGTGTCCTAGATGGGCAGTAGAAGTTCATGAATAAACGGTTATATCTTCAAGATAGACTAACACGCAAAAATAAATTAAATCACCCAATCATTCATCCTTCGCTCTTTGGAAGGTGGTAGGGGCTCCAAATAGCCTCTGCGGAATCTTTTTGGGCTCAAGTCGACCTTCTCTAATGATAAGGGCACATTTTTTGCGATCTTTAGGGGATAAATCAATTTTCCAATAGCCATTGGTAAGATCTGTTGCTGAGAAATATTGGGAATCAGGCATTAGGCTCAATAATCATCTATATGAGGTGGCGATAGCTATCCTTTTAGTGGTAGAATATGTTCAGTGATAGTCCAAAACTTGATTTCCACCAACCTTTTCTAAAAATAACTGGAGCGGGGATGCTCAAAGTGCTTTTGAAAGGTATGATTTGTCCTTCCTTTTGAAGTTTTTTCATCTTTAGAGCTACTTGAGCCTCCTCAACCTTAGACTTTCAATAAGCTCTAGATTTGTACGGTGGATAATCTTCAGTCTCAACTTAATGGATTACTCCAGAAATCTTCCCATAGTTATTTGGTCACAAGGAGTAGATCTCCTTATACTCATTAAGGAGAGATTCTACATCCTAGCGTTTGGTGGATGTGAGGCTATCTCCAATCTTGCTTTCGACCAGAGTTATAGTTGGTAGTGGGCTAACCCTAAATATTGTAGAGATTTAAAACTTCTTACATTGGTGATATATCAATAGGCAGTTTTGCATAGGTGATTTGAGTGCTAACGATCTTTAAGAGTATGATTAGTTTTATTAACTAAGAAAATGGAGATGAATTTTTCATATGCATGGTCTAAAATCCCAGGGCTTTTCAGCGCTTTTTTGATAGAAGGATTGTGTGTCTGCATAACTTCAAGACTTGGTTTGATGGAACGTGAATACGGATTCCTGAGTCCAAAATAACCTGAGAACCTGATGGTATAATAAAGGATAGGGGCATACAGAGGTATTTAGTCCTTGGCGTCTACTGCTTCAGGGGGCAACTTAGTTTTACACCCCAGGTTTTAATACTCTATTTTAATATAGAGGTGGGATACTCAACAAAGCAAGTATACTTCTTTAAGCCCCCATAGTTTTGGTCAGTTGATCAAGTATCAATGGTATCTGATATCATAGAAGGGAAAAGTAATTTTCTTAATTATAAAAAATGCAATTAAATTCTCACATTAGTTGGAATCCAGTAAGAAGTTCTTAATTGTTGTTATTTAAAATGATTGCAGGGAAAGTAATCATAAGCTTACCAAATCAAATCGGTATAGCTGAGTAGGCTCCAATCAGCTTGGTGGACTGGGATCCCAACGTCCCCTATTCAGCTTTGTGGATTAGGTCAGGAGCCAATTTTCTCTGTATAGGTCAGGAGTATATAAAGTTGACCGGAGATCCAGTATCAATTAAAGCCAATAATTTAACTTTATGAATGACAACCTCCACTTGTGCCACTGAAAACCCAAAATGAGAGTTAACTGCTAAAAAGGCAATTGATAGGTAGTTGTAGTAAGGTAGTAGAGGATTCTAACATGTCCAGGCTCAGGGATTTTCAATTTTTTGTACGTTTAGTCAGCTAATATCTGGCTTTTATTAAAGGAGCTGACCATAAGAATTCAACTTGGTAGTGGCCAATATAAAAATAAGAAAGCGGAAGTTCCTTAGGGCCTTGGAGGGATAAAGGACATTATATTTAGCAGGGGCAGCTAACACAAAGCAACTGGAAGTGCTAGGCATCAAACATAAGGAGGGATGCACTTGATTTTTGTCATCAGAGGGAGCTTCTTGCCCTAGGCTGACTGATCTTTTGCTGCCTTCCTTTGGCTAAGTTGGCGGCATTGGCTTATGTTGTTGTTAGTCCGTTTGCATTAGTTGTAATATAATTTGGGGATGGGAGAGTTGGGAGGAGTTACCACAAAGACTTGTAAATGAGGCTTATTAGTAGGATGGAAGGGTCAAGTAGGCTTAACAGATTATAAGGATCTCTATGATGGCTTTAGCATGCAAAAGAGATGTAAGGTTGTGTTTTACCTCCTTAAGATAAAGCTGGATTTTAGGCATGCTTTAAATACCAATGAGTAGGTGGTAATAGCATCATCCAATGTGAGATGATTTTTGGATCCAATGTCTGGACCTCTAGATAGAACTACTGGAATAATATCGCTTGTTGTTTTCCCCAGTTGAGGCCTTATCGCCATAAATGTCTGCTTCTGGTTGTATAGGGTTAAGTCACTCATGAACACCCAAAGCAGAGCAGCTTTGCCTTAACTTCAGGTATGGCAGGTCATCAAATGGAGTATCATTATGTCCTGTTCTACCCAACAGAGGCTATTTTTTGGTGTTTAAGTCGTTAGTAATCTGTCTTGACCTCCATTGCGCTTTCTTAGCAATACAATATTGAGCTAAATCTTACTTTCCCTGAGATATATTAGTCCTTAAAGAAAGTATGAAGGAGTTATATGGAAGAGATGGTGGACAAACCACATGTATAGTCACTGGAGGTGCACTCTCACCTAAGGAAGAAACATTGTCCCAGTAATATTGTGGATTGGAGAGCATCTACTTGGCTATGCAAGTCGTTTACATCCCCCAATGAATAGATCAACTTCTTTGTGAGAAACATGATTTCCCGTTTTGGGGGCAAAAAATTGGACCCACCGCTTCATCTCATTTTTAAACTGGTAGTGATGTCTCAAAGCTCCAGTTGGTGCTACTCGATATTGAGCACCCTCTGTTCCAAAACATGCACTGCATGAGATAGACCAGTTAAAAGTTCAAGTTGATTATGTTGAGCTCAAGGCAATAATGCATGATGACTCACTCTGTTCAAGTGAGTTGCACAATTCAAGCAACACGTCCAAGTTGAACACCTAGTCGTTGTTCTTACTAAATTAACAAGTTGAGCTGACTTTACAGGAAGTCCACGCCATTACTGGAACCAGAAGGACCTGGCGGCCCAATGGGCTCCTGTTGGCCAGGAGACTATGACAACTGAGGGTTTCAGGAGCCCCAGGCGGACCAGTTATGTGAACATTGTTAATTAGGTCCTTGATATAGAAAAGTCATTCATCCATGGTGGCTCTCAAGTTATTAAGCTGAGTTTTACCCCAGCAGTATTCCATAATCTGGTTATGTAAAATAACTTCTAACTGCCTGAAATTTTTGGAGAGTTCTTGATGGATTAATTGATTTATGTCCATTTGAGATGTGTTACCGCAACATGCATCTCATTGATAATCTGCCAGTATTTTAATATGGCTTTTAAGTTCTCTTCGCCAAATAGGGATGCAGATTAGTAGTGTTGGAGGATTTGTGAATGCAAAGTTTTCATTAACTGCAGATGTCAAAGCAGTTCCTGATGATGGAACCTGGCTACCTGTAACAAGTGGTACAAGATGTGGTACATGAATTAGCGCAAATAGCATTCCAAAGGTCCTATCCTGACCTGCTCTCTGTTTAGAAAAGAACTGGCGGTTAAGCCCATTATATGCGTGGGTACCACAAGGGCTCATTTTCTGCTGGCTCATCCTCCTGGTACAAAGGCTCCAGAGAGGATGAGCTGGAGATTTTTTTTGAAATCTGAGAGATGTAGTTGATACTGCTCCTTGGAAGGGGTGGGAAGGTCCACTTTCATCTATGTGGGTAATATGAGGTCATGAAGAACAGCCATTTCTCCTAATCACATACTAACCGCCACTCACAAAGCTGGGTGACCTCGCAATCTGATAATCCATCAGACACTATATTGTGATTGTTCATTGTAATTTTTCTTGGAGCTCAGGGCCACCTGGCATGGAGTACCGTTTTGCCAGGATGTGGGTGATTAAATCCAACTGCTCAGAGAGGTTAAATCGTCTGAATCCCCAAGAGCAAGGAAGTTTTAATAAGTTAACAAAAGCTAACAATTTAGGTGAAAAAGATCCTCAATTGGCGCTTATCCTAATAACTTCACTATTAAAGTAGCGGCAATCAAACTAGCTGGGTAAAATAGTATGTAACCTTTATTTTCTCTTGAGCATAATTATAAAGGAAATTGGTAAGTACTTCCAGGAAAATATTCAAGCATGTCAGATGAAAGCTCTAAAAGAATTGGGTATCTAGGGATTCTGCAGCGTCTTGGTACAGTTGTACAAAGTAATGATATTTGTTCTCCTAGATCGAGTTTGGACCCTGATATCAAGGGGTTTTGATATGGTTAATTGGGGATTATCTCTGGTAGTAGTTTTGATTAAACCCTTGGATCAAGTTTAATCCCATCATGAAAATTGATTCAAAATTTTATTGGAGCTGGAATCTTGACAATTATGACGAATTGCTTTAATACTAAATGATTTTAAATCTTACCAGAGTTCCTGTATTGTAGTAAACTGTTGAAACCCCTAGGGGAAGGGACTAGGTTTAAAGGATGCATTAAGAAGCACAAGAGTGCTTCTCATCCTTGAGTTGCGTGAAATGCATTAAAAAGGTAACTTGCATGCTGGAAGTGTTCCAGGTAAACCACCCAGAATTGGCATCGAAATTTTAAGGTGACAAATACTTATTAGAAATTCAGGGACCTTTTGAGAACCTTATACATTATATATTGGCTACTACAATGTGTTTTAAGAATAGTAGCGTTTCTACCGCTTGAACTTCTGCCTGCCTGATTTATCAATAGTGTCATGCACCCATTGGTGCTTTCCCATAAGGATGTATCTCACCATATTAACAATGATAAAATTAGTCCCACCCCTTTGATGGAGTCCTTAACGTGAAGTATTAAATCAAAAATCTTGTAAGTCTTAGAGAAGACATCGTGACAGGCATAAATTGGCCATGAAGGCTGAATATCTAACCAAAAAGAATCTTAGGAGTACCCCCCTTGGGTTGGGACCATCTAGTACTAAAAAAAAGAATCTTAGGAGTAGGGAGAAGATTTAAAGTATGTGGCTCACTAAATGAGAGTAACAGTTTATTCAATGTGGAAGCACTCCAAAACTTCGCCTTCAAGGGGCTTTTTAAATCTCACCTGACATATCTATACATTAATAGTAAAATTTGTGCATTAATAGCTAAAAAATTATTTTTATGTTGATTCATTATAGGGTTTTCAATGTTCATAAAACCTTAAAGACTAGAGAAGATCCTCATCAGGCCTCAGAGAGACTTGACTTGCTATATCTTCTCCATTAGTCTTACTAATTAATGCTCCAATAAAGTCTTTTCTAAATCATCAAGGCTATAGCTTCTGCACTTCTCACTTCCATAATCTCTTTAACCAAGCTCTGATATAACTTCTCAGATCTCTTAATCATAATCAGATTTGGGCCACAACATTATTGGCTTTTACTTTTACTATATTATTTTGTCCTTTTTCCAGAACTACTCTCTTGCCTCACTCTGGTATAGGGTTTAACTATAAAACCCTATAGTTGTAGATCCATTATCTCACCGTCACAAGCAAAACCTGATGACATGACATAACTAGATCTGATTTACCTTTTGAAGTTATTTTCTATATATTCTGAGTGGAGCAAAGTATTTAAGGTGGTTATCACCACCGGCTTCTTTTCATTCAACATCACATTCACTACATGTATAAAGCCATAGTTTTTTTTTGTTTTTATCTCTAATTTCAATTCCATAGGATCACAACTTTAGCTTACATGCTGAAATTTATCTTTCCTTTAGTATGGATGACCCTATGATGAGATGTGATAAGACATATCCTATTAACTCCATTTTACCTACATCTATCCTTTGATTTAACAAATTACTTTTTCTGTTCCCTACCCAAATAAAAATATTTAACTATTATTTAATTTAACCGAGGCAAGCTGACCAGGGGACAAACAATACTGAAACTGAAACTCCAAAACTAAACCAACCAAAAAACATGAACTGACTTCCCTTATTTAGCAACAAGACACGAATGAAATGAGAAAATTAACCTACCAGGTGGTATAGCGGCGAGCCGCTTATCCCACCATGGTGGAGGGGGATGGGGGATCAGGAGGATCATCATCAGGCTCAGCATTGTAGAGGCAAATCAATGCTGAGAGAAAGGGGGTTGGGGCATCCGCAGGATGAGGGTTGAGGTGAAGTAAATAGTTGTTAGAATTGACAATTTGGGCTTGGATCAAAGCCTCTATGAGATTGGCAACATGGTGTTCAACCTGGATTCAGGCGTCGGGAAGTTGTTCTAATTTTGCAATATTGGCTCTGGTGATATGTGTGGACGGGGAAAAATCTGCCAGTTCAGCAACATGTTTGACAGCGGTGGTGGCAGTCTCATAGAGGCGTGTGATTTCCTCTTTTTGCAATAGGAAGGAGATCAGGGGGGAACAAGTGGGGTGCAGCCCTTTTTTATATTCTGTGACAGATTTTGCCACGTTTCTGCAAAAATGGCAATTTTTGGGTGAGGCCACCACAACTTTGGCAATCTGGTGGTCGTTTTGGAAAGGGGTAACATTGGGTTTGAGGATAAATTGGTTGGTCAGGGCTGGGGCATCAAAGTCTGAATTCCGATAAGGTTCTAAATTAAATGGATATCCTTGTGGTGAGACAATTTCAAAAAACTTTGTCACTTCATCCAAGAAGTCCCAGAAAATTTGGTTGACTTGGTAAGATGCGGTGATAGGTGTCTGTGGTTGGGCTAGTTTTGGGGCTTGAGATTTTTTGTATTGAACATGGGTCCAAACCTGCTCCCAATTGGTTGACATGGGTGTAATTGGCTGGCTTGGATTTGGGTTGCTCTATTTTATGGCTGATCATTGAGCGCTTAACCTGGTGGGTGGGAGAAGCCAAAATCCCCATTTGAATTCTGTTGGTGTGGCCTCATGGGTGGAGTTGGCCGTGTTTGAAGGGTTTGAATTGTGTTGACATGTTTTTTGTGTGGTCCAACTCATGACATAGGGGACAAATTCTGTGACCATTGTTGATGTGAGCCCAAAAGAAATGGTCAGGTGTGGATGGGATGTAGGCATGCGGTGAGATGTGCTGGTCCATGTTCAACTGGTGGGGGTGATGAGGACATTGCTCAAGTGCCGCGAGGCGCTCAGCATCACTTTGGACAATGAATTGGAGGATGGGTTTTTTGCCATAAGTGGATAGCCCCAACATCAACTCCTCATAAAGTGTTTGAGGGGGAAGGTGTGAGGGTAGGTTTGAAAGGTCACCATGAGTGTGGTGTCATCTGTGAGACGTGTTCAGGTGATAACAATGGGTGTTTTTTATATTAATGGCGTTTCTGCTGCAGCGGCCGCGTCCTCTTTGGTGAGAAAGCTATGTCAAACTAGCCCTTATAGGGGCAGAAGTCTAAAAATCCTACCGATATGAAGGTGACAGTTGCCAGTTTAATCTTCGCTTTGTTGGCATATGGGAAGAGATGTCCATACTCTACTTGGAGGCTAAAGCGGACAGTGGATCAAGGTAGAGCTAAGGGATGGGGGCAGGTTGAGTGGGATTATGTGAGGTGGAGTGTTAAGTCCCTTGGAGGGACATAGTGACTGGATGTATTTGGTGGACTGATGAGCCAGTCTGCACGCGTTTGCCTGCTGGGCGGTAAACGCTAGTGGGTGGAGCCCCACTGCCTCACAATGGGGCAGCAGGTGGTGGATCCAAGGGCATAAATTGGGTAATTGATGCGGTGAGGCAGAAGTGGTAAATCAACTGTTTTCCAAAATTGCATGAAAGTGATGTCCCTACCTAAATAAAATAGGTGAGAGTAATATACATCTCTCCACACATCATGGTCAGGTCTAAGTTTATTAATTTAGGTCTCTGACAACACAAATCTAAAGGCAACATATCTACCCTGAATTGTACCACTATTATTTTGTTCATTTTTATAGGCCACACTAGTGTATTACATAAAAACGGATCAATATAATTGTTTCATTACAATATTTTCCATCAGAAGTCACCTGGAACCTTCTGGTTAGTTTTAGGGGAGTTAATTATGCTCATCCCTGCGCCGTGGATTCAGTGATTACAATAAGTTGCCAAGGCAAACTTTTTGTGGCTCCTTTATACCTATTTTCATTAGTATAAGCTGAGGGTTAGGGAAAATAAGTTTGGAGTCTTGCAACTAATACTGGTCTTGAATAATCCTGGGAGTGTGTTTCTGTTTTTATAATTTCAGAGGTGCTAAGGCAAAATCTTGTAATGCGTTATAATATTAAACTCCCAGGTATACATGCTGAGGATCAGAGTTATAAAGTTGGAGCATTGGTAATTCTATTAGCTCATATGCTCCAACTTGGAAGTGTGTTGCTATGGATTCCATAATTACAGAAGTTTTCAAGGAAATCTTTGTAAGGCCTTTATATATCAAACTGGAAAGGCATACAAGGTGAAGGTTGAGGTTTTTTAATTCTAGCTTCTAAACTAGCAGTAGCATATAGTGCTCTATCATGGGATTGTGTCACTAATACTTCAAGGTTACAGAAGTTTCCAAGTTAAATTTTGAAAATCCTTTTTATACTATATTATTCTTCTCAGGTATACAAGCTGAGAGTTAAGGTTTTTACGGTTAAAAACGTACATTTAGCATCAATTATAAGTGCTACACAACATGATTGTTTCTGTGGCTTACGTGAGTTACATAGTTTATTAATGTAAACTCAGTATGACACTTTTTTTAGACTTACCAGGTTTAGAAGCTGAGTATTAGGTGTTAAAAGGGTGAAGCCTTGCAACTAAAATTGGTTTCTAATTAACCATCTTGGGAGTGTTTTGTTTTGGCTTTCATGTTTATAATTGTTGACATGGCATACTTTGTAATGCTTTTTACACTATAATGCGTTGGTATAAAAGTTTAGAGTTAGGGATTATAGACTGATGATTTAAAACTACCAATAATTCTTACAGTCCATCTTGGTAGTGTTGTTGTAGATTCCATGATTACAGAGGTTGCAAGTCAACCTCTTTAAGCATTTTTATATTGAACTGCCCAGGTTTGCAAACTTATATAAAAAATAAGGTTGATCCTAGAGATAAACTAATATCTCAATGCTTCATTTTGGTAGATTGTCAATATAACACATAGTTACACAGGTTGCCAAAAAAACTTTGTAAGGCTAATTATAATAAACAACCCAGCTGTAAAAGATGAGATTAGGGTTATATCTGAAGTCCAAAAAAGCATTATTAGAAGATATTGTTTAATATTAGGAAAGTGTTGGAATGACTTCCACAATTACTCAGTTTATCAAAGATAATTTGTAAGGCCTTTTTATCGAACTTTATAGGTTTAAAATCTTAGAATTTAGATTTTAAATTTGGAGTCTTGTATCTAGTTTAACTGTTATTGCTTCTTCTTGGAAGTATGTCATAGATTTTATGATCCATCTTAGAAGTGTGTTATGACTTCTATTCTCCATCTTGATAGTGTTCTAAGTTGGCTTTCATGGTTATATAGTCTGACAAAACAAACTTTATAAGGCTTTTTAATTATACTGCCCATATGTTTAAGTTGAGAAATTATGGTTTATACTATTGGAGTCTTGCATCTAGAGTTTTCTTTTAATGCTCCAACTTATAGTTTGCATAGTTGGCTTCAGTAGAAACAGTGTTTGCCAAAAACAAGATTTTAAGGCCCATTTATATTGAGCTATCTTGATGTACAAAAATTCTTATATTTTGTAAGATAGAGCCTTAAAAAATAGACTTAGCTTTTAATGCTCCATCTTATGAGTGTGTGAGCCTAAAAGAGTTTAGAGTACGGTTTATATGTTTTATACATGGCTCTTGTTCTATTTTGTATATCAAACCTATGCTCATAAGGCAGGATTTTTCATTTTACTAATATCTATATTTTCAGTGTTTATACTGTGTTTTTGACAAAGATGGATGATCATAGAGGATACTAGGTGATTAAAAAGTCCCCTACCGTCATAATCTCTTAACAACTTCTACCTGAGATTCTTATACTATGGCACTTAGCTCACCTCATACACTCTGGTTTAAGATTGCTGCCTTAGATACTTCTAAATGTAAGGAATAAAACCTGTTATATGACTCTTAGACTTAAATTTTATAAATCTGCTAAAAAAGCTACATCTTTTTTATTGTAATTCCGCATGAAAGCTATGGTGATTGTTGGTATGAGGGGGGGTGAAATTTGATTTTTTGTAAAAATCCAGAAACTTCTCAGACAAGATCTATATATTATATCTTCTTATGGATTTCAGTGACATCCTACGATATTTTAAAAGTAGAAAAATATAATTGTTTAAATTGAGTTTGGACCACTGACAGTATTGGTAGTCAATTCTTTAAATCAAGTTTAAACCCTGACATCAAAGGTAATCAAATTTTCAGATTGTGCCAAATTCCAATGACACCCCATTCTAGAACATGGCGTAGGGAGGTAAAGAGATATAGATATTGACTATGTACTCAATTCACCACTTTACCTTAGGCGACCTTGATAACAAAATGTTCAATTCTCTTTTTTCAAAACACCTTGTAGTGTACTGACTAATTTTAAGCTAGTTTATCGTTGCTTCCGCCTGGTTAGTGATAATATTACAGGACTAAATCAGTTGGCTGGAAGGTATGCAGGGGTCATGTTTATCATGAGACCAATTTGCTTCTCTGGCAATGGTAACTGGAAAATCTGAGGCTAGAGACTAAAGCTGTATAATATTATTTGTGATAGCTTTCATGGTAATTTTGGGGGATTCAGGTGAGGCATGGTCTAACATATATTGCACTTTGGAGGGCAACTGGGGATTCTTCCATACAAAGCTTGAAAGGGGACATTTTGACGTTTTGCTGATGACTCATTTTGTAAACTATAATTGCACTGAGTAAGTATTGTGGCCAATGTAGAGGGTCATTTAAGGCCATTTTACAAAGGGCAAGATTAAAGTCACATATACTTGCTCTACCATCCCATTAGTTTCAGGATGAGAGGGGGTGTAAACACATGAGTGGATCCTATTAATTTTGTTAAACCTTGCACCTATAATGACCGAAAGTTCTGTCCATTATCCAAGAGGATTATGTTAGGACACTTGTGTTAGGTAATGGTATAATCATATAGAAATGAGTCAGTAGCTTTGTCCAGAGCTGAAGAAAGGCATATGGCCTCAATCCATTAGTGAGATGATTGATGACCAGTATGAGGAATTGATGGCCATTAGATTCTTGAGATAGAAGGCTCACCTCATTGATACTTACTGTATGAAAGGGTTTAGAAAGAGGAACCACTTGATGTTGGGGGCAAGGAGTTGGCCATCTTAGCTTTTACATATTAAGCATGATTCTAGAAAATTATGGATTGTGGAAAGCTTCCACTCCCAGTAGCACTGGGACTTGAGCCATTGTTGGGTTTTTCAAATTCTTCCATGGCTAACTTGCATGTATCATTCTTAGATGATATCACCTAATGGAAGGACAAATAAATGACAACCATTTTGTTGGTATTAGTTTATAGATGTGGCCATCCAAGAATTGAATGTCTACAAACAATTTTTCTATCTTGTTTCAGAATTAGATGGAAATTGCCTTTCCACATCTGAAAAACTTAGGAGATAATAGAGGCAACCTTTTCAGGTTTAATTATAGTTAATTTATGTAGTTTGGACAACTATCCACGTTATAATGTATCAGGCCATAGCAATAAATTATAGAGAAGTTATATTTTTTGATATTAAAAAGCTCATTGTTCCAGACGCCCATCAGGATCTTTAATTGCTTGAGCCATCACAAAGATGCATAATCAGTAATTTAGTGGAGTGGTCCTCATATTAATAGGGCCAGAAATGTTTAATAGCCATTAATCATCCATGAACTCAGGTTCTGTTACAATCTAATTGTGTTAATCTGTATATAAAGTTTTTCTCTATTATGCAGAGGGATGGACCACTAAATTTTTATAATGTTATGATAGCATAGCTCCTATATTGATATCGTTAGAATCAGTTAAAAATAAAAAGTTTGGTCAAAATTAAGGTGTATATGAACAGGAGAGTGAGTAAAAGCTGAACATAGTAGATCAAAGGATTGTTGCTGATCTTCTCACTAAAAAATTTTATTTAACTAATAAGCTTAGGGTTCAGATTTATTTTTAATGTGAGAGAAATTGGCAATATTATATCTGATCATTCCTATAAAACCTGTACATGTTGAAGGGTCTTGGTTGTGGCATTTGGAAGGTGGACTTGCATTTTTCCTCTGTCAGAATTTTTCTTCCTGACTTATATTATGACCCAGAAAATACATTTCACTTTAAAAAGAAAAACATTAGGATTGTTTTATTTAGTTAAGTTTGTCAACTGCTGAAAGTCCTACTTTTGGTGAGCTAGAAGGCAGTGAAATTTTGCAAGAAGATAGCTATGTTGTCAAGGTAGAATATTATGCAGGATTGTGTTATGTCCCCTAATAAACCATTTATTGCTCTTTGAAAAGTAGCAGGGACATTGTATAGCCCCTGCGGCATCTGTGTATTTCTGAACAGCCTTTAGATAGTGATAAGAGTCCTTCTTTTGTGATCATCAAAGGATAGGTCAATCTGTCAGCAACCATTGGCAAGGTACATTGCCAAAAATACTTTGATTCTGACATAAGATGTAAAGAGTCTCTAAACAAGGAAGGGGGTAACTAACCTTCCAGGTGATGAAATTTAATTGTGTAAGGCTTTACATTGAGGGCAAGAAGCTAGGTGGTGCCTACTACCCCTTTTTTAGATAGAAAAGGCCAATTTACTTTAAAAAAATTTCTATACATATTCTCACTCCAATCCCCACCTTCCTAACACTTGATATATTGAAAATATTAAGCTCCTGTGCAGAAGAATCCCTTGACTCTACCAAAACGTTAAAAGTACCCCAGGTAAGTCCAACAATACTGACTCCCATTTACCCAAAAGTCCGGAATTTCTATAAAAATCTGAAGGCGTTTTGACGCTTAAGTTATAAAAATACAATTTTGCTGAATATTATTGAAATTTCTGAACCTGTTTTTACCCTCCCTTTCATTATTCCCCTAATGTCTTGTCCCAATAAATTCATATATTTTCTGAAATCTTAAGAGCTGGACTTCAAAGGTGAAGTGCACCTCAATTTGGAAAAATTATTAAAAATTTTATGGATAGCTAAATTTGAGGGCAACCAATCATGGCTTGCCCATCACCTCCCTAACTTCAGTTCTTGTGACACCTCATAAATTCGCTCTCTCCCTACCTCAGTTCCCATGATGGTTCAAAAGTTGCCCCTCGTTTCCCCAGCACAGACTCTGGAAATCTGCAGCATTAGAAGATACTGACCCAAGAGCTGCAGAACCCAAGGCTGCGCCACAAACTGTAATACCCCTTTTTCCCTATATAAAGTCCAATTGCCCTTACATATGATGGCAATGTCCTATTTTGTTTTATTTTGTTTGGTTTTAATAAAAACCAGTTTCCTTCACCCAATCTTGAAGTTTTTCCATTTTTGAAGAGCTTTTGGTGCAGCATGGAGTGAATCATGACCAGCATGCTCCCAATGAAATGATTGAGCCTTAGGCAGACACAAGCTTGCAGACCCACATGGACAGCATTTGCCTGATTCCCCTGGTGGCAGAACAGAACCCACCAGTTTGGAAACAGAGCAAACTTGGGCTCCCCCGCTCCTAAAAAATAGGTGATAGTCCATGACAAATCAATGGCCTCTATCCTTTTAGTGGATTTATAGTGAGGGGGAAGCCCAAGGGCCTTTAGATGGTACAAGTAGACTGACCTCTAAAGTTTCTTCAGCTCAAGAGCCACTTGGCCTTCGCTTCTTTGGACTTTCATCAAATTCAAGCTTTGGGTGGGGGATGCTCTTCAGTTTACTCAGAGGATTACTCCAGACATTTTTCCATAATATTCAGGTCTCTTAAAAAAGATATCTCCCTATTCTTCCAAAAGGGCTTCTATATCTTGACAATGATTAAAGTAAGTATGTCTCCAATTTTACTTTTTGAATAGGTAAAAATTGTAGTAGGCAGATCAATCCCCAATATTGTAGAATTCAAAACAGTTTACATCTATAATATGTTCAATTAGGACAAAATTTGACATAGTCAATGATTGCATGCCAAGAAACAAGAAGATTTTGACCAATAAGACTTCCCAATAAAACAGAGATAGACTATTTATAGTCAGGATACAGGATCCCAGGGCAGGTCAAAACTTTATTAAAAGAAGGATTGGGTTATGCATATATTTCTAAAACATGATTATAAGAAATTTGAGTTTTAACTTGAGAGTCCACTAAAACATAGAAATATGGATGTATAGTAATGGAATGGGCGCATAAAGATGTATCTTATCATTGGTACTCACATTATCATGGGACAGTTTAGTTTTAATCCCTAAAAACTAGTACTCTATCCAACAGATAGTGGTAGGATACCCAATAAGGCAAGAGCGCCTCTTCAGGGGTCAACATTTTTAGATGGGAGATCAAATAACAGTGGTACCCAATATCCCATAAGAGTGAGATTGCTACTTATGGTTATTTATACCATATAAATTCTCTAGATATTTGACTCCAATGAGTATTTCATAATTACTGTTTTCTAAGGTTATATCAGGAAAAGTAATCAAAAGCTTTTCAAAATATAAGAGGCAAAGCGTAATAAGCTCCAATATCTTTATTGGGCTGAGCTCCCACTATTCTATATTCCGCTCCATGGATTAGACAAGATCCATTTTTATTTAATTAATAAGTTGGGAGATATAAAGTTAGCCAGGAATTTGGCGTCAATTGGCCCAAAACTTTAACTCTATGGACTTATAATTCTACCCATACAACTGAAGATATAAGCTGGAAATTAACTGTTAAAAGATAGTCACTAGATAAAAGCAGCAAGGGTAGCTGAAGTTTTTGTTTAGGCCAAACTTAGGGGTTTTGAACTTTTTTTTAGTTTTCTTAGTTAAGCCTGTCTTTTCTACAGAGCTGACTGTAGGTATTTTTTTTATTTGTCCAATATAATCATAAATCTAGTTTTAGGCCTTTATTGCTTGAATAGTAGGGGCTATACTAACTTCATCTGGGGCGGCTAATACATAAAAGCTATATGTACTAGGCATGGAACTGGTAATTTGAGGCACTAAGAATTAATCATTATAGGGGGCTTTTTTCTAAGCTGACTAATATTTTTAAGAATTATCCAAGGGCATCAGTAACAGATATCCACAGTGTGATTGATACACTTGCAATAATTTCAGTACTGGCTTGGGGTAGGAGATTTGGGAGGCGTTACAGCTAAAACTTGGGGCCAAGCTTTATGAAACAGTATGAGTAGTCTCAGAAGTCTTATAGAGGTTGAGAGGAATCTCCATAAGTTTTTCTCAATATGAAGCAGTGTAATAAAGTTGTGCTTCACCGCCTTAAGGTATAACTGGATACTGTCATGGCTTTGAAAGATGATAAGGCAGATGTAATGAAATTATCTAAGGTAAGTCAATTTCCCACAACTAAAGTTTTGACATTGAGGTATAACTTTGACAAACTCATTGATATAAACTCCCCAAATAAGGCTTATCCCCATGAATTCTGTTTTTGTTTGACAAGGAAATCTACTACCAAATTTCTAAGTAGATTGGTAAAAGCACCAGCCCAAGCGTGGCAATTTATTAAATGGGGAACTATGATATATGGGCAGCTTGGATGAGGAAGTTAGTTAAGTGCTCAACTTTTTTTGTAAGCGTTAGCCATTTCCATTGCACTCTCCTACCAGTACAAGAAAATAAGCAATTACTTCTCTTGGGATATATCTGTTTTAAAAGAAAACTTAAAGGAGTTGCCTAAAGGCGTAGCAGGTTAACAAATGGATGGACACAGGGGGTAAACATTCAGCATTGGAGGATTCAAATATCTACTATAAACATGTTGCTGAATGGAATCTACCTGACTACATAAGTAATACACATTGACACATTAAGGTCAATAACTTGTGGGTAGCATGATGAGCAGTTTTGTAAGCAAAAAGCGTGTCAACTTCCTGACTTCATTCCTTATGCTAGATGTTGTATATCTAAGCTCAAGCTGATGCTGTTCAATAGCAAGAATTTATTGCTCAACCCTTGTATAAAGGGTGGTAGTGCTGCCATGGCTCCAAGTTGACCATGGTGAGCAGTTACAGAGACCTCTGCATTTAAAGGCACCCCATCTTGGATGAGTTAACTTTCTTTAGCAATTTATCCTATCTGGATATCAAGTAGGTGTAATTGATGTAGTAAGGAATTAATCTATCCTTTGAATCCCCAAATTATTACTGTGCTCAGGAGGGCAGTGAGCCAGGTTGATCCAACATTTCAGGGCATCCAGGTGCTCCACAACTTCCAAGAGAGCCAGATAATCAAGGGCTTTCAGGAGGCCCAGGCTCACCTGGCATCGCCATAGGACCATAAAATCAATGGTTCTCTTAGGTTCAACAGTTTAATAAAGTAACTCCTCAATATACTAAGGCAAACCTCCACAAAGGCTCATAGAGCGTCAGTTTGAAATTGTAAATCCATGAAACTAATCTAATTGTGAAGATCAATTTTAATTTTGCAAATATAGTAAGAGTTTTTAAAATAATAAATCTCATCCCCCTTCATTGAGGTGAGCTAATAGTGCTCACATGTCATTTATGAGTTGACAATTCTCCAAATTGTGCTCCGGTACTCAAAAACAAAAATGAAAGCAGAACTTTAATTCTAGATAAGCTGACAATGCAGGGTTTTCAATAGTGAAGAGCTTAAGTAATACTTAATGGTGAAATCTGGTTAGTTCAATAGATAGTACTAAGTTGGATGGATAATCTGGCGCAGGTAGCGCTCAGTGCACCTACTTTAACTTTTCTTAAGAGTTGCACTAGAATATACTCATCACTTGGTCAGTACAGCAATTGCTCATCTTCAATATGCTTTTTCAACTGGGGAAAAGGCTCCATTTTAGAGTTTGATAGAATCTGACAAGTCTGAGACTTATAATTGATAATATTCAGCAGAAGGGATGGTGAGGCCCACCTCCATAGATGCAGATAATAGAAGATTACATTTGCATCAGGTTCCCCTACATGAAAATTAACTGCCCACCTCACTGAGGCAGGTAGTTTCATGGTAGGAAGAAGTATATAATGCTAAGTCACTATTGTTCACAGTTTAACTTTACCAGGGACTTGGGGAGACCTGGCAGGGAACACAGAAATCTATCAGGATGAGGGGGATGAAACCTAATGCTTTAGGGAAGTTTTTCATGAACTTCAAAGAAAAGATATATATCCAATTCACTATACTGGATTTTGGCGGCATCAGACAATCTTTAAAGCTGAGATATTTGATTTAGATCAGGTTTGGACCCTGACAGCGGTGGTTGTTCAAGAGCTTAGATTGGGTTCAAACCCCTGATATCAGATCAAATTTCAGTTTGGGCTGAATTTCCACCAGTGATTGAGAATCTATAAGCTTTTTGTGGCAGCTAATCATCATAGGGCCATTAGATGACTGCCATTGGACCACCAAGCTTAATGGTTGATAGATGGTGTCAGGGCCGACCTAACATTTTAAAACTTCAACGCAATCTATAAGGGAAGGAGCCATTAAGCTTTGAAATCTAAAGTTTTAGGTGACTAAAACCTCAGATATCTAGAAATCTTTTCCAAATCAGGAGACTATTATCAAGTAGAAGGATTAAACTTACCCAGTCAACCAAGAGATAATTTTTACTGCCGCAACTCTATTAAACTGAGGCTTTCTTTTTGGGGACAAACCCAGGAGTCAAGGAGCTCTAGGAAGAAGCAAAATTGGCTCAACTGTTATTAAATATAACCAAATCATGAATGGAAAACTGATTCAATTACAATTTCAGGGATTCAGTTTATCATTTAAACTTGTAATCAATTTTCATAGAGGAAACTTATTTTGCGAATTCAGGCCTTTAAAACTCAACAGTTGTACTCTATATTTTGCAGCCAACACTATGACAAGGTTTATGGGAACCAGAATATTAGCCTTTTTTATTTTTACATATCTCTAGATCTAAAAATTCTGTTGTTCACCAATTTTATATACCCCGCCTACAGTATCTGTCTGATCCTCAATTAACCTGGCAATTAATATCTAATTAGTTGTTATATTTCACCCAATTGAAATATCTGCTATATTAGTTACATGCCTCCAGCTTCCAGTCAACTATCTATCAGGAAAGCAACTGAACGCTAAACATAACAGGTTGTGACAGTTGGGTGTTCTTTAAAGAGTTTAAAGATGACATACAGCTCCACACGGCAGGCCTCAAAGATGCATGCTTAGATCTGGCTATTTGGTTTGTGGGCTATAACCTGGATTAATCACGTTATATACCAATTCTCATCCCAAGTTAGATATTCAATCTGCTGATTTAACTATAAGCGAAGGTATAAACTTACTACACCTTCAAGCCCTTAATGAGCCACCTATAAAAAATAAACCCATAAGGGGATCATCTATCAGACACTAGATACTAATGGCCGGTATTGCCTTCTGAGTTGGATCCAGTAGATAACTTGGGTGGGGGACAACCTGACAGCGTTGGCATTGTGCACCGATGCCCAAAACCAAGCTAGTGAATAGCAAGGTGGTCCATGGCGTTCCTGGACTATCTGAAGCCATATAAAAGGTTTGTCAGAATCTATCCTCAATTCTGTTGATTTGGTTTCCCATTTTCTCTGTTAGTAGGTAGGACATCATTTTTAGGTTGGCCAACATCAATAAATCAATGAAATAAAATAGATATGGATGGCAGAGACTTTTGTCGTCAGCCAGGTGAAGTATACTAAGTCACAAGAGCTTCAACAAAACTCCTCTCCTTAACAGGTTATGGGGTAACCAGCCTGGATAAGGGATGGCAGAGATTTTGGTCATTGACCATATGGAGTATAATAAGCCATCTGAGCTTCAATCAAGCTTTGCCCCTTAAACAGGGTATGGGGGAACCAAATGGGTAAGGTTGGGGGAAATCTTGGTCATCAGCCAGGTGAAGTATACTAAGCTACCTACGCTTCAAGGAAACTCCATCCCTTAACAGGGTATTGGGTAACCAAATGGGTAAGGGATGGCAGAGTTTTGGTCATTGACCAGGTGGGGTATACTAAACTATTTGAGCTTTAATCAAGCTTCACCCCTTAGCAGGGTATGGGGAACCCAACCTGGGTAAAGAATGGCAGATTTTGGTCATTGACCAGGTGAATTATACTAAGCCACCTACGCTTCAATGAAACTCCACCCCTTAACAGGGCATGGGAGAACCAACCTAAAGGATGGCAGAGATTTTGGTCATTGACCAAGTGGAGTATACTAAGCTATCTGAGCTTCAACAAGACTCCACCTCTTACCAGGGTATGGGGAACCAACCTAAGGGATGGCAGAGATCTTGGCCATCAGCCATATGGAGTATACTAAGCTGTCTGCACTTCAACAAAACTCCACCCCCTAACAGGGTATAGGGTACCCCACCTGGGTAAGGTTCCAGTGGTAAGACCCCGACATGGGCATATATCAGATCTTAAGCTCAGGTTGGAAACTGAGTTTCTACCACTGGATGGGGGTGAGCTTCTCACATGTCACTTTAAGCCATCTTGAACAGGTGGGGAACCAGTTGGGGTCTGGTGAGTATAGCAGTTCATAAGCAAAGCTAGATGGGTATACCAGATAGCTATCAGTTGTGGATTGTGGATGGATGGTACAAAGCTGCCTCGGGTCCTGGGTTTCCACCCAGCTTGGATAGCCCATGGTTGTAAAAAGTTGGTCAATTGGTTACCTTTACTTACCCACCAAACTTCCATCGGATCAAGGCTTGAGACCCCCAGGCTTATTTTACTGATGGACCTTTTCTCATCAGATAACCTGGCGCAGCTAGAGTGGATAACCATAAGATACCAGATACCTTCCAAAATGATTACCTGGCATTGTGCACGGTTTGTAACGGTGGAAAGGATGCTGCCACATCAGGTTCAAGGGTAGGGGGAATTGGGTGTGTGGGCTTCACATCCCAATCGGGGCGGAATGGGATGGGTGATGGGGTTACCAGTTCCCAAGGGGGTTTATACGGACCATCAAAATGATTTTGATCTGTCACGGACCCCTTCAGCAGTCCCGTGGGCCGTTGGGGCCTGGTACAGACTAACTCTGGGAATCTAGGAGCTGGGCTGATCAAATCCAAAGTTACCCCCGCCTAAAGTCGGCCCGGCTCTAGGAGGTTTACGCTCTTATGAGCAAACTTGGTCACTTTACAGGGTGAAGGTTGACCCAAACCTGAAAGCAACTTGGGGATGGGAATGCTGGAAGCGGTGCGCCACCAAGCAAGGTTTATAGCCTGTGACGTTAGGCGGTGTTAAACGATTTTAAATTAAGATTAATGGGGTCAAGTTACTTTAATTGTTTAACTTTGGCACCCCGACGTTATAACCTGTATGACAGTTAAAGTAATCAGTTAGCTTGTTACAGGATGACATCCATAATTAAATCGCTTAAGAATTGGTTAGGGGTGTATGAGTTGGCAATCCATCAGTGATCCGTTCAAATTTAAGGTCCGGTACCCTTACTTGCTAAGCTAAGGGCCAGCATTCCAAGGTCAAACCAACCCGCTGCTGCCGTTTGATAAAAAAAGGTTTTAGCCTACAAGATGCCGCACCTGTTTTCCTGTTGTAGGCGTAGCCCATCTTCTAATCACATGATTGATGTGAGACGGAGCTACCGACTTAAACCTTCGTTCGGCAATCGCAGTACTTCTTGTATAAACTTAAAGGCTATCGTCAACGGTACCCTTTTGGGATTCACTTTGATCCTGGATTTAAACTGCAGCCGCCACAGGATGCATCAGCTGCCCAAACCACCAGCCTTTGATAAGGTGCAGGTCGCTTAGGATCCCCGGAGGCCAAACAAACATCTCGGGTAGGTTTAAATTTTTATTTTCGTGACCAGACTTCACAGATCGGTATGGATCCAAGGGTCAACGCAGGTGAGGGGTGGGGCCCAAATCCAGGGTATCGGCGCCACGTGGGGAGCCACTCCCTAAAGGGCGACTTCGATGGCCCTCATAGGTTAGGTAGAGGGCGACTTCGATGACCCTCATAGGTTAGGCGCCGACGGGGGGCAGTGCTCCAAAAGAAACGCAACCTCCTGAGCCACCAAAGCGTCGTAGCGCTGGGAATCTACCGAGCGATGGCCCATCGTCATATCCACATTGATGAGCACCCGCTGGTGGGAAGGCGATGGGAGGCCCTGGGCGTGAAGCATGGCGCGCCACCTGGCGATGTACCTCAGGGCGGCGTTGGGGTCGGCGCGCAGGTCCTTGGCCCCCGCAGTAACCAGGATGGCGGGCATTGATCGCGTGCTGGGGACCGTCTCGTAGGGCGAAACTGCAACCAACCTGTGGTACGTCGCAGAGCTACGCCGGATATCGCCCCACTCCAAGTACTCCACTTCGGTAAGCGGGGCAGCGGGATCCAGCATCCCCCCCACCACATCCAAGAAGGGGACCCGGAGAACCATGGCCTGGAAGGCATCTGCCGACCGGTGAGTGGGGCCCAACAAATTACCTGGTTCGGCGTGGACGGCCCCCGCCACCGCCACCGCCCCCGCGCTGACCCCCAGGATCGCCTTGGGGCGCCTGCCAAAGTGGCGAGCGGCGGCGAGGACGTCCGCCACACCGTCCTGCCGGTTGCGCGTGTACCACGCGGGTCCAAGCTCACCCCCGCCCCGGGCGTGCACAAGCGCAATCCCCCAGCCCCGCCGCAACAGCGGCAAGTAGAACTCCCTGAACTCGGGGTCTAGGTTGATGCCATACGCGCCATAGGCTACCAGGAGCACCGGTTTCGACGCGTCGGATGTAGCGATGGTGGTGATGGGCACCCTAGGCCGACCATCGCCTTCGGACGTCCACACCTTCCCCACCTTTGGGTAAGGTAAGCCGTCACCCAGGGGGTCGCGAAGGCCGGGAGAAGGGCACCTCAAGCGTGCCGATGCCAAGTCAACGCAGTACCGTTTCGGCGGATGAAGCGGGGTTGAGAGCCGTACCCAGGCAACTTGGCTGGCGAAGTTCTGCCGTCTTAAATGGCACGACGAGAGTACCTGAAGGATGCCGGCCGGCCTTAAGGTGCAGATCTCGGGCAGCCCCTCCACTGGCAGCGTGCGATTGGTCTCCCAGTGGTAAACATTTAGCTTGCTGTCCCCTTGGCCGTCCCTGCTGTAGATAAGCAGATGGTCCTTAGCGTAAGCCAATGAAGGTCCAAAGGGTTACTGAAAAGGCTTCGACGTCGGTGATGGTGCCACATCTGAGGTCAAGGGGGCTCGCCAACTCGCCCCAAGGCTGTGACGAGCGCTTATCAAAGTAGGCGGACTCGGGGACCGAAAAGAGCTGGAATCCGGCGCCCAAGTTGGCGAGCACCAGAAATCGACCCTAAAGAGGGTTAGGGCCGCCCAGCCTGCTTACGGGGAGGTGGTCGATGAAGCACTCGACGCCCGCCACCGCCTTATGAAACAACTGGGGCGGGGCCTGGTCGTGCAAATCCAACAGGTAGATCTCGGACGTCGTGAGGGAGTTGGAATTGACGGTCACGAAGCGCTTTCATTAGCTCGCGTACTAACGTACCTGCCCCCGCGTCAACCCAATGTCGACAAAGTTGGCCGAGTTCCCCTCGGTGTACACCTCTCGCACCACGGCTCCCTCGCCCGATACCAGCATCACCCGGTAGGGCCGAAGCTGTGGGTTGGGGATGGTGTAGAGCAGCGTCGCGCCCCGTTGCCGATCGTGGCCCAAAACAAAGTTAAAGGCCCGTTCGGCAAAGTGCAGGACGTCCATCGACCCTCCCGATAAGCCCACGCTTTGAGATGCTTGGCTCGACGCCCTCCTTAAGAGGAACAGGGGGCCCACCTCATGGTGAGGATGGGCAAACGATACGGCAAGGTATTGGAGATCGGCCGAGGCGTTGATCTTGGAGACGGTCCAAAGATCCATCGCTTCGGTACTGAAGCTGACCTTTCTGAAGAGGGGGACGATATCTTTGGGACCAAACAGAGGGATCTTTGCCTCAGCGGAATCTAGACTTTAGGATTACCTTAAGCAGGCCACGCGTGGGGTCGCGGGCATAGCACCCGGTGCCCTCGGAAAAGTAAAGGGTATACCGACCACCGACTTCTAGGAGCGAGCCAAGTTCCGAAGCTTCCACCCCACCGTTTATAAAGGCCGTGGCCTGCTGCCGGATTTGGTTGAGCTCGCGGCGGATCAGCTTGACGCGCCGATGGTGAGGGGCGCATCGGTAAAACAATAGTTCCTGGTCGAGGTACTTCTTCCCCGCGCCAAACTTAAGGTCGAGCCGGCCGAAGGGGTCAACTCGATGGGTACCATGCAGTTCGACCACCGTTTCGAGCCCCCTCGGTGGGACGGGCGGCTCCAAGCCGGTTGAGATCCCGACCGCAGCTCTAAGCCGAGATCCCAACCCACCCTTGGAAGCCGTTCTAAGGTATCGGTGAATTGTACCCCCGCGAGCTCTCGAAAGATATCCAACGTTCAAGTGGATCGATGACATCCGTGAGTTTGGCCAAAATGGCAGCTAGCCCCTAAGCAGCGGAGAGTTGAGTCAGGCTTCAAATTCCACCCACGCCCTTGGATCAATCCTATTGGATGGATACCTAAAAGTCTCCAATTAAAAAATAAACAAGCTTAACCCCCCAATTAAAGCCCTTTAGATCAGTTTCCCACCGAACGGTAACCTATCCCAACCCGCCGGCCTTTTAAACTTGAACTCGAGCCAGCTTAACCCAACCATTTAACCGCGGGGGCCAAAAGACCCCCAACCCCACACCAAAAGGATACCCAACCTTTCAAGCTGGAACCCCGCGCGCAGACGACGCGTTACAGGAAGCAGCACGCCAAAGGTGGGTCCGGTGACGAACCGAACCCAAAGTTAACCGAGGGCGGTTAAGCTAGAGCAGTTCAACCGGACCGGGGTAAAATACCCGAGCTGGTTCCGACCTCGGATCGACGTGGGCATCAACCCCTACAGAGTTACATTTAAACCATCAGGGTTAACTCCGGCTTACGCCTTAAGCGGAAGGGCGAGCTTACGGATGCTAGGTTAAGCGGTGGGGTTAAAGGGTAACCCTCTCACCTTCAATTTATAGTGAGGATCCGTATAAAAACCAGCGGCAACCATATACAAAGGTCGATCATCTAAGCAGCGACGAAACCTGAAAATGTCAAGTATCCGGTTTAAAGTGAGGGGCGTAGCAACCCCACATACACAAACCTTTTAAAATTAAACCGACCGGCCACCCACCCCGCCTAATCAAATTAGGGGTTTGGAAAAGTCCAACCAAATTAAGGTTCCATAAAGCTGATTAAAAAGTTAAATTGATCCCAAAAAGAACTTTAAAGGGTACAAACTAGACAACCCAAAGCTATATCCTACCCTCTTACCCCCCTATGAACTTTAAAGCGATGTTGCTTACTCACTTTAACTTATCACTCAAACAACGAAGGGTACAGTCAAAAGCCAACCCCGATTTAAATAAAATTATGGGCAACTTTTCAAACCTGTTCGATAATCAGCAAGGTAAATTTACAATTTAGGTGATGCGGATGGGGATCAAACTTTTGATATGTATATCTTATCGCTAGGATTAAGTTCGAGATCCGAGGTAGGAAATGATGCCATAGCGTGACGAGCCCATAGTATTGTGGATGGCCATTAGCAGGTTAAGTATTGATTAGTCGAACCAATTAAATCAACTAAAGAAAAATAGATTAGATGAAATATTGTAGATGGCGAGTAGCAAGTTCAGTATTTGGCAATCGAACCAATTAAATCATCTAAATAGATAGATTCAATGAAGGGTTGTAGATGGCGAGTAGTAAGTTTTGTAATTGGTAATCGAACCAACTAGGTCGACCAAATAAAAAAGATTATACTAGGTATTGTAGCTAGCTATCATTAAGTTTGGTATGTAATTGAACCAATCAGATCAATCAAATAAATAAAGTTGGATTAAGTATTGCCTGACCATCAGTCAATTTAGTATATAATCCAACCGATCACAATTAAGGAGATAGAAATAAATTAGTAGTTTAGCGATCATTGTTAATTTTAGTATGAGACTAACCCATCAAATCAACAGTTTAGATTAGGTATTGCAGATGACCATTGCTAATTTAGGTATACAATTAGGCCAATTGAAATAAAGGAAAACCCATCAACCACTTACACAAGATCTTTGTGGCTGTCATGGTAGCAAAAAGTTAAGTTTAGACCGGCCTGCCAATTGGGATGCCAAAATGCCCAAATGACAAGCCTGAATGCAAGATGTAGGGACTTTGGGGGATGAACTCCAACCCAGCCCCTATTAATAAGGGCCCCAAAGCCCCCAGCGAGTTAATAGGTCATTAAGGCCCAAAGTAAAGCTAAAAATGGAATTGAGATAAGTGAAAAACGGTAATTATTAAATGATCCTCGAGCTATTTATATGACCTTGGTGGATCAGGAAAGGGAATATTCAGATAGTCTCTGAATTGATTGCCGAAGCTGAATGAATATAAATTAATAAATTAATAATACAAAGGGAATGGGTGCATCCTCGGCATAAGTCACTGGTGCGCCCAAAAGGGTTAATTGATTGGGTCAAAGTTGAATGTAAGTCCCCATGGCCCAATTGATTGTTTGGCATCCTCAGCATTAGTCGCCAGTGCCAAATTTACTATTAAATTATAAATTATCGGGGCCAATCCCCAATACTTTGGATCGGGCTTACCCCAAGTTAATGGGGAGCCCAATCTGGCATCCACTGTTGGATTTTTGGTGCTGGAATGCTCGCTTGGTGCTTAGGTTACCTAAACCCAACAATATGGGGGTTTTTACCACCAATATAAATAAATTGAATAAATGTATAAAACCTTGAAAAGAGGTGATTTTTATAATTTTTTATTAAGACCTCGGAGGGTAAGAAACAAACACCCATAATATGTTAATACTTGATAATTAAGGTATCGAGACTCGAGGATCGGATTGCTTGGTACATTCCAAATTAGGAAATATGGCAAATGGGTCTATCAGATGGTTTCAAACTTGCCTTAGGTTAGGAAGCGGCCAAGAGGGGCCAACGATAGGGATTTTGGAACCGTGAGGTAAGGCTTTCATTAATTTTACCCAATCACTGGGTGGGAAAAGATTTGCACTTGGTTGGACCCCCTCTGACTCTATAAAAGGGGCTGGTCACCACGGTGTGACCTGGACCAAGTTGATAGGGGTCAGGGAAGAAGCCTCTGATGGTCGCATGGGATTTGGCTGAGAGCTCAGGGTAACCTGACCCCCCAAACTCATAGAGTTTCACCACATTTTAGTAATAAACTTAGAGCCCAGATTTGCAAGGTTCCACTGAGAGTCATCCAGGGTCTTTTGGCTGGCAAAATCATCATTATAATTTAATTGATCTTAGTATTATTGGAAGCTGATAAATGTCCAATATTTCTCCATTTTTCCCCTGTTTGCCCCTCAACACTATTACTGTGCAGCCTAGAGGGCAAAGGTCTGACATCACCCCACTCAAGAATGTTGGGGGGAGTATAGGGCCATAGGAAGTGGCCATGTACCCAATTGATAGTGACTCCAGAAGTGAGGGATTTGATAGAGTATTCATCCCCTCACTTGTAAGTTACTGAAAATAGCCCTTCCCAGATTGAACCAAGCTTTTTACTTCTTGGGGTGATGCAATTGTGATAATACAATACCAAGTCAGCTACCTGGAAGGAAGGGAGATGGGTGCAGCACGCATTAGCTGCTTCACCTTCTTTTGAGACTGTCTTGGCCAAATTAGTCATCACATCTGCTTGTAGTTGGATGATGTGTTGAGCCAACTGTTTCATAGCTTTCTCTGGGTCAGCTCTGTCAGTGAATACATCTTTGGCTAATAGAGCAGGTACTCCAGGTTCTCGCCTATATAACACCCAGAAAGGGGATATCTTGAGGATGTGATGATAGCTAATTTGGTAAGCCATGAGAGCACTAGGTAAGTAAAGGTCCCAGTGGAGAGGGTCAGAATTAGCTATTTTATGGAGGATGGAGACCAGAGTCCCATTAACCCTTTCTATGGCCCCATTTGTGGATGGGTTATAAGGGGCTTGGAAGAGTTATTGCGCTCCCATGGAGGTAGCAAGGAGCTTCACCATGCGGGAGGTGAATTTCTTTCCATTATCACAAAGGAGGACCTGTGGGCAACCATGCCTCGTGAAGATATACTGGTGAAAGAAATTTTCCGTGGCTTTAGCTGTCTGATTGGGGAGAGCAACAGCTTCAACCCATTTGGTAAAATGATCAATTCCAACCAATATATACCAATTGCTCCCAGTAGACTGAGGGAGAGGACCTACCACATCCAAACTTATGGTGTGGAAGGGTTGTTGAGGCGTTGTAGGTTGATACTGATATTGGGCTTTGAAGCTGGATTGTTTCTTACAGGTCAGGCAGGCATCCAAAACTTCAGCTATGGTTTCCAATATACTTTCTCAGTAATACCAATCCTTCACCCACTCATAGGTTTTATGGGGTCCACCATGGCCCATGATAGTGTGTGACTTCAAAATGACAGGGACTCGCTCCAAAGGCCTGAGATAGGGTAACCACTTTACTCTTACCTTCTTATATAACTTCCCGTTTTCAACCTTTGTGTTGCGGGAGTGCTGAGCGAGCATTTTTTGGACTGGTTCATCTTCATCGGCCCATTCATCTGGAGTCATGAGAAGATCATTTAGCCTCTCCACTTCACTATTGTCTAAGTGGAGTATGGGCAGCCAGGTTAACCCATCTACATTCATGTGGCGCATTCCTGCCCAATGCTCAATGGTCATGTTGTAGGGCTGGAGCTTAAGAGCCCAGCGAGCCAATCGCCCAGTGGGGTCCTTCATATTCTGCAACCACTTTAATGAGGCGTGGTCAGTGAATACTTTAGATGAAGTTCCATATAAAAAGGGGTGGTGTTGTTTGACAGCGAGCAGGACAGCCAGACACTCTTTTTCCGTGATGCTATAGTTATGCTCAGCTTTGGAGAGCATTTTGCTAAAGTAAGATACAGGGTGATCGATACCCTGCTCATTCAAATGAGCCAGTATTGCGCCGACAGCGTAGTCAGAAGCATCAGTGAATAACATGAAGGGATTGCTATAGTCAGGGTGGCGGAGTATTGGAAACCTTTGCAACAACACCTTTGGAGTCTCAAAGGTGGCCTGTTGTTCCTCACCCCAATGAAAAGGAGTGTTCTTAGTTAATAGGCGGACGAGGGGCTCACTGAGCTGAACAAACTTCAGGATAAATTGATGGTAGTATCCCATCATGCCTAAGAATACTTGGATGTCACAAAGGGTTTTGGGCGCAGGCATCTTTGATATGGCTTTGACCTTATCTTGAAGCGGTTGAATTCCCTCTTGTGAGATAGAGTGTACAAGAAAGTCTAGCTTCATTTGGAAGAATGTGCATTTTGAGGGCTTTAATTTAATATTCAAGGACTGTAAGCATTGAAACACCTCATTCAGGTGATCGAGGTGTGCAGTGAAGGTTTTGGAGAACACTGTAATGTCATCAAGGTAGACGATGACACAGATTAACTTGAGGTCCTGTAATATATGATCCATCGCCCTCTGGAAAGTAGCGGGCGCGTTGCACAACCCTTGGGGGAGTTGGGTAGGTTGGAAAAGACCCTCGCTGCAGATGAGCGCACACTTTTCTTGGTCTTTCGGAGAAAGGTCCATCTTCCAATATCTGCTAGCCAAGTCCATGGCGGAAAAGAAGTTGGACCCAGAGAGTTGGGCCAGTGCATCATCAATGCGAGGAATGGGGTAGCTGTCCTTTTTTGTGAGATTGTTCAGATTACAGTAGTCCATAACTACCTGATGACCACCATTTTTCTTCTTTATTAGTAACAGCGGGGATGACCACGGGCTTTGAGAAGGCACTAGCAGCCCCGCATCCAGCAGCTGTTTTAGCTCTGTCCGCATCTGTACCTCTTCAACTTTTGACTTGCGGTAGGGTTTAGAACAGATAGGATGAGCATCCCCAACGTCAATGGTGTGCATCCAACCTTTCATATGTCTGTAGTCATTATCAGACTTGGAGAAGATATCACTGTAGGACTCCAGTAAAGAATGAACTTTAGTAAGCTCCACGGGAGTTAAGTCCTCCAAGATATGAACAGTGGGCAATGTACATATTGACTGGTCGGCAGGTAAGCCCAAATCTGCCATAGACCCGATTCAGTGGACCTGGTTTATGTCCTCAAGGGGAAGCAACAAGCCTCTTCCGATCTCCTGGTGCTTTTTCACCACCATATCCTTCTTGGTAAGGTTTCCGAGCAGGAGGTTAATGGGGCGATGATAAGCAGGATCTAACACACCTGGCAATACTCTAGGCTCCAACGGGCTAACTCCATCAATGCTAGTTAGGTGTAATAAGAAGTTTTGGGGGATTTGCATGGTAATCTTCATGTCAACTATCCTTTGTTCACCCACTTTGATTACTACCTCATCTGTGGCATAGAAAGGGATACCCTCAAGGGCATCCACTGATGGAGGCAACATCTTGGTGTTGCGTCCTGTAGTTGTGTAGGATAGGGATAAGGCGGAAGAGGAAAACTCAACAGTACATGCGTAATCCTTTTTATTGACATCTTCATGGTTGAGAATCAGGGGAACCTTATAGTTCAGCAGGGATAGATAGCCCAGCTTCACGTTGATAATCCCTTCATACTCAAGTATAAACTGAGTCCCAATGAGCATGTCATATGTATTGTTGGTTAGAGCCACCGCGGGGGCTGAGAGGAGAAGCTTCCCAAATTGGATGGATAGAGATGAATAAGCCCAATGGCGCGGGTATTGGTTGGCCCCGCAGTTCCAAACTCTTGGGTTTAATCAATGTCAGGGGCCAACTTGATTTTTTTCATGAGCCTGAAAGACACCACGTTCACAGGGGACCCAGTATCAAGAATAGCCTTAACCCGCACTCCATTAACAACAACTTCTACTTTGGTTAAAAGCTCCCCCAGCTTGGGGGGAAGGGCAAGAACTTCCTTGAGATCAAAAGTAGAAGCAAGGCGGTTGGCAGTCTCAGGGTATTTCTCCTGGATAGTTTGCAGCGTATAAGCTCTCAGGGGGAGGCAGAGAATAGAAGCAACAAGCTGATCCACATCACTGGCGGTATCAATCACCTCCAAGCCTCTCAACACCTGATAAAGATAGGTGCGGTTGGGCACTTTAGCCCAATTCATTCTCTCAGGTTTTAATTTGTCGGGTACTTCACTTCACCTGGAGCTCCTAAGACATAGTGACCGTTATCTTCACAACCCCCCTCAGTCTCCTCATCAGTGGTATTCTCAATGCACATTAGCGCGTCCATAGGGGGTGTGGTACGGTCAGGGCTTCCTTTAGGGTAAGTTAGGTCCTGGGATAGGTTTTTCGACGTATTAACCTTTGTGGGAGGTACTGGATTGGAAATGACTTTAACTGGAGCCTTAGAATGGGCAGGGTCAGGTTGCCCCATGATTAGAGGGTTTGGCTGAGATACGGCTGGCGGAGATACAGGTAGCGTCTTAGGAGGGCGTGGTGTTTGAGCTACATCAGCTTTTGGTTGATCATGGGCTGGGTGCTTTTGGGAGATAGGCGGTGTAGCCTTGGTGACCTGAGAATTTAACCCATGGTTAGTGGGAGCAGGTGGTATCCACGAAATGAGTTTAGGCTTAGGTGCTGACTTTGGAGCCCCATAGATAGTCCATTCTGAAGAAAAGGATGGCCCAGCTAAAGGGGCGTCTGCTTTCACCAACTGAGTTGGTTGAGCTGAAGACGATGAGGAGAACTGTCCCGTCACAGCTATAATCATCTGCTTATCATCATAAGAATGAGAAGCAGGTTGAGCAGGAAGTTCCGCAGGGGCAGGTTTCACAAAGGAGACAGCCGTAGGAGAAGTGAACATAGTGGCCGTAGAAGCTTGGATTTGAGACCCTGATGTAGGGTCAAATTCATAAATATCAGCCACATCTAACAAGGCGTCCCTGATATCGCGTACACTTGTAAATGTGCGCTTTACAGAAGGGAGATGCATTGCTAAGGAGGGATGTGACGCCAAGCCAGCCAAGATAGCGGCAATAGCATCGTCTAGGGGTAGCATCTTAGCAAGCAACAGAGGCTGAGCTTGAGTATAAAAGCGTTCAGTAAAAGAAGCGATGGATTTGCCCTGTTGCAGGCTAAGGCACATGAAGGTCTGTTTTTACCTGTTTAAGCTTTGTAAGGAGCCGAATTCCTCCATTAGTGTTTGCTTCACCTTCGTCCAGGTACTGAGGGTGGCCATGTGTGGCACCATTATCTCTTGAGCACCGCGACTCAAGCAGGGAAGGATGTACCTTAGTTTTTGTGGGTCAGTTGCTCCTTCCATCGCAGCTTCATACACAAAAAGGAAGGTGGCAATACTGCCCTCACCCGGGGTAAACTTATCTCTAAATGGAGTTTTATGAATAAACGGGGAGGCCCTTTAAAGGCCTTGCAGAGAGTGCTGCTCAAGCCTTTTGAGGTGAGACAAAGTACTGGCTAGCTGGAGTTGAATGGCGGCTAGCTGAGGGTTGATCTCCATCGTTTTTGTTATGTTGTGTGGTTACAGGCAGCCCCTGTAGTGAGCACCACTTGTTGGATTTTTGTGCTGGAAGGCTCGCTTGGTGCTTAGGTTACCTAAACCCAACATTATGGGGGTTTTTACCACCAATATAAATAAATTGAATAAATGTATAAACCCTTGAAAAGAGGTGATTTTTATAGTTTTTTATTAAGACCTCAGAGGGTAAGAAATGAACCCCCAAAATATGTCAATACTTGATAATTAAGGTATTGAGACTTGAGGATCGGATTGCTTGGTACATTCCAAATTAGGAAATATGGCAAGCGGGCCTATCAGATGGTTTCAAACTCGCCTTAGGTTAGGAAGCGGCCAAGAGGGGCCAACGATAGGGATTATGGAACCGTGAGGTAAGGCTTTCATTAATTTTACCAATCACTGGATGGGAAAAGATTTGCACTTGGTTGGACCCCCTCTGACTCTATAAAAGGGGCTGGTCACCATGGTGTGACCTAGACCAAGTTGATAGGGGTCAGGGGAGAAGCCTCTGATGGTTACATGGGATTCAGCTGAGAGCTCAGGGTAACCTGACCCCCCAAACTCATAGGGTTTCACCGCATTTTAGTAATAAACTTAGAGCCCAGATTCGCGGGGTTCCACTGAAAGTTAGCCAGGGTCTTTTGGCTAATAAAATCATCATTATAATTAAAACTGATGTTAGTATTATTGGAAGCTGTTAAATGCCCGATATTTCTCCGTTTTTCACCTGTTTGCCCCTCAACATTCTTACTGTGCAGCCTAGAGGGCAAAGGTCCAACACCCACCTGTAGGTGGGTTGCAACCCCTAGTTGAGGCTTCCCCCAATTAAAGGAGAATCCTGAAACCAGAGGCACCACTGCTTGAACAACGTTTAGCTGAGTTGGGAGAAATTTTACCAGCAGCATCAATAGGCCATAGATGTGAAAATTAACCTGGCAATGGACCAGGTGATTATGGCCCCAGGGCCCACAGGTTTTAGAGTTTAAAAAAATTGGATTGGGATGAGTGGTTTAAGTTTTGTCATAATAAAAAAGTGATCTTTGAGAAACAGGTTTTTATTGGATTCAAAAATGGAAATTCAAATGTCAATTTGCTCAGTGTATTACAACTGCTTAAATAGATGGTTGATTTGGGGGATAGCTTAGAAAGGCTCAGTATCAGGGCTCTCAAGATTTGACCTAACCTGGCAAACTTTGAGTGCTGGGAAAAACTAATTCAATTTGAACTGACTTTGAAATTGTCTGATGGACCAAATTGCTGCCAGTTTGCCCTCAGACACCCAAATTGTAGTTTCCCTGCATTTTTGACACTTAACATAACAGCATCTCACCTGACAGGCAATGGGAACCTTCCAAGGCTACCCCATGTAGGGGCAGTCCCAAGTGGTCAGAAACAGGTTTGGTATACCTAACACATCTGCACCCAGTTGCTTTGGAATTTGTTCAGTCATTTAAGATGCATTAAACAATGAACTAATTTTTAAGGGAGGGTTCCAGGCAGGTGGCAACACTTGTCTTAGGAGGTACATGCCCATTGGGCTTTATCTCCAATGTTTTTGAGGGGAGTTATGAATTGTCAACAACATTTCCCAATGGCACAACGTCATTGGCAAGTTTAATTGAGGATTTGACACTGAAACCATTCTTATTAAGAGGTACACATCCATTGTGCTTTGTCCTCAATGCTTTTGGAACAGGTTTTGAACAGACGACTTTATTTCCCAATGGCTTGATGCCATTGGTGAATTTAAAATAAGAATTTAACACTCAATTTCTTATTTACTGAATGTGTGTGCCCATCAGGCATAGCTACCAAGGTTTGAAGCATTCAGACCTTGATTTCTAGGGCTTGTTGCCATCAACTTCATATGAACTTTTAAGCCCGTGGGGTGCTAAATTCCAAAGATTAACAGTGCAAATTACCTCAATTTGCCATATTGATCTGGTGGAGGCAACTGTGGGGACAGGTGGAGAAATCTTTAAAGGGAGAGCTGTTGTCAGTGCAAAACCTGATACTAAAGATATCCCTGATACATCAGTTCTTATTAATGGAATACATGATATATGTAATCAGTTTAAACAATCAAAGATGATAGCAAAATCACATAGCAAACGAATAACAATTCAGAAAAGTCAGACGAGTTGATTTAAGCCTATCAAATCAAATTGAATCGAGCATTGGAACACCTGGGGCCAGGTCTTAGTAGTCCAACTAGGCAGTTGACTACTAGTCTAAGCTTTGGTTATCTAAGACAGGAAGAGCCTAAAGAATCTAAAGCAAGATAAGAATCAAGTAATCCCAAAAGCTAGTTCAATTAAGCTGAAAAGTGAATATAAGCTAAATATTTCTAAAATCGTTCCTTGCAGTCAATAAAGTTAAGATGCTTCTATACACTTTTTTGATTTACTTGTTTCCGATTCTTATTAAGGTACAAGGATCTTTATTATCAAGCATATATCAATCACATAACTCTGAAAAGCCAAATATTTCCTCTAACACAATTTCACAATCACCCACTATCACTGGTATCCTGGCCCTAACAGGGGTTGGTCTAGCTGAAGCTCTACAACCCATATTAGGGCCCAACAGACCTATATTCACAGTCGTTATATTCTTTATCCTCATCCTTTCCTTGTTATACTGAACTCTTAGCTCAGGCATGGCAAGTCCACGAGTTGCTATGCCAGACTGGGTTACAGAGATTCCAGTCCCTGACAGCTGTTACCCAACGCTCATCTACCACATGGGAAAGATTGACCTGGGAGATGAGGGGTCAGCTGCCCTTCTCAGATCCTTTTTGGTGGGGAACGGTAGTACTGCTCAATCTAAGCAGAGGGGACACTCCCCCAGGCTTACATTACCCTTCCCTTTTGCCAAGGGGGGCACCACAAGCGGGGAACTGAGTCAGGGCCACATTTTTGTGGGTCTTTGGCAAAATTGTCACCATTAAAGTAACAATCTTTGGGGGAGGGTATGGGGAGCTTCTAGGTGGGTATCATGGAAATCCATGACCAGCTCCAACCAGTTTGTGCAATCTTGGGCTTTGATCCAACTGTTCTTGTAGGCTAAATACCTTTCATAGCGATGAGATATTGGACTGATCACTGAGACTTGCGAGAAACCAGGATGTCCTCCCTTTCAGCCTCCTCCACATCCTCAATCATGATAGGCTCTGGATCTGAGGAGTTTGCCCTCTCGAATGGGGACAACTTGAAAACATGGAAGACTGGGTGCTGCTTCCAGTGAGGTGGCAATTTCAACTGGAAAACGCTATTACCCAATTTTCCCTCTACCAATTGGGGACCTGAGCATTTGCTTGCAGACTTACATGAGGGCGCCTGCATCTGCAGATGTTGTGTGTTAATCATGACATATGAACCCACCTTGATTTTATGAGCTGGGAGCTGCTTCCAATCTTCAAACTGCTTATAGTCGCTTATGGCCTTAGTTAGATGCTCCCAAACTAAGGACTGTATTGCCTGGATATGTTGGGCATGGTCAGAGGTGGCTGATACCACTGGGTGACTGCTGGACCAACTGAAAATGAGGGGTTATACCACAAGTTCACTTCATATGGGGAAAATCCAGTGGATGCATGCATTCCATTATTGTATGTATTTTGAGTGAGGGGAAGGTCATCAGCCCAAGTATCTTTAGTGGCAGCAGCATAGCATTTCAGGTACTGTTCCAGGATCTGATGAACCCGTTCAGTTTGGCCATTGGATTGGGGGTGGTATGCGGTGAAATGGAAGAGCATAATCTTCAAGATTGCCGAGAGTTTGTTCCAGAATTGCGCCATTAAATGGAGCCTGCAGTCGCTGACAATCACCTGTGGGAGACCAAACATATAGAACACATGGCGCACGAAGAGATGGGCAGTTTCCTCAGGAGCAATAGTGGAGGAACAAAGGTTGAATAGGGAAATTTTGTGAAGCGGTCAACAACCACCATCACCACTGTAAACCCATTGGAACTGGAAAGTTCAACAATGAAGTCCATGGACACTGATGTCCTTGGACCCTCTGCCTATTGTAAGGGGTGAAGAAGACCATTCTTGCCAACTGATCTGACTTAGCTCACGTGCAAAATACACAGTCTGCAATTCATACCTGAACATCCTTTTACAAGCCTGCCCAATTATAGGTACGCTTGATTAAGTCAAGACATTTATTATTACTTGGATGTCCAACTGCAGAGAGGATCATGATGAGCCTGGATACTTCTGCTTGAAGAAGGGGTAGAACCTAAACTTGAAACAGAAATTGAATGAATCCCTTATCCAGAGAATACAAGGACTACTTTGAAGCAGGGAGGGACAACCGCTCCATAAGGTCTACCCCTTCCTTACAGGCAATTTGCGCTGTCAAAACCTGGGAGATTAGGGGTGCATCCAGAGCTAAGTCCACTATCAAAACTATGGGAGGGACAATGGATAAGATTTGGGTGGAAGGGATGACTGTGACCAGATCCGCCTCATCTGAGTCTACAGGACAGTGTGTGGGGTTGCAACTTAGGAAGTCAGGAGGGTCATTCAGCGCTCCTTTTACAAACTCATACTTGAAGTTAAAGCTGCACAAATCCCGGTAGGTTTGGGCCTGATGGTGTACCAACTTCTGTGGCTTGCATAAATAAAGAAGGGCTTAATGATCTGTTTGCACTGTTAACTCATGCTGAGCGCCCTTCAAGAGATACCGCCAATGGCTCAAGGCCTAAGCCACAGCTGCCAGCTTTTTATTGTAGATGGCTCAGGACTGTTCATTGGGAGAGAATTTGTGGAAAAGTATAGGCAATGGGGTTCTCAAACACGTTGTGCTCCTGAAGTAAGACATCCCAACTACAACAGATGACGCATCACACTACTACATAGGGTTTAGAGGGGTCCATATGTTTTATGATAGGTTGTGACAAAAACACCTCTTTGATTGACTCAAAGTCCTGTTTACAATTAAGCATCCAACAAAAGAAAATGTTTTTAACTGTAAGTGGATGAAGTGTGGTGGCTTAATGGGATAGGGCAGGAGAGAATTTATTTAAGAATATGATAGTGCCCAAGAATCTTCTCAATTGCTTTTGGGTCGTTGGAGTTGGCCATTCATGGAAAGCATCCAATTTATTGGGGGGAGTGGCACACCCATATTTTAAGATGAGATTGCCCAAGAATGTGACTTCCTCCCAATAAAACTCTCACTTTGAAGGTTTGAAAAACAGTCCCATCTTGTGTAAAGAAGTCACTACATCCTCTAAGTCCTTTGCATGTTGTTTAGGAGTAGGGGAGTGAGCCAAGATATTGTCTAGTATGAAACTGCAAAGGTGAACTGGAGGTCACTCAGCACACTATTAATCATCCTTTGGAATTTAGCTGGCTCATTCTTTAGGCTGAAAGGCATTACTCATAATTGGAAGATGCCCCGTTTTGTTTGGATTGTGGTAAGCCATTCCTGACCTTCCTTAACCCAAATCTGATTGAAGGAATTAACAAGATTAAGTTTTGAGAACACGCACAATTTGGCAATCGCTTGGCAAATTGTCTGTTCCAATGGTAGAGGGTAGGAATTGTGGAGTGTGATCTTATTAAGGTAACCGTAATCCACACAGGGATAAAGGGAACCATTGGCCTTTTTAATGAATACAAAGAGGCAACCATAAAAGTATCTTTGAACAAACAACCCTTCTTAAGCATGTTATCCAACCATGCATTGAGAGAAGCCACCTTCTCTGCTATATGCGGGTACAGTGAGCAGTTAATGTTCACCACCTGTACCATAGTGTTAAAACCTAATTTGAATTTGTATGAGGGGGAAGACAGTCCACCTTCTCGCAGTCAAAAATACCTTTATAACCTATCGACGCTTTAAAAAATCTGATTGGAGGCCCACAGGAGTAATAAGGGAAGTAATTAAACTGCGATCTTGAGCCTTAGTATGAGTATCCAGTAAAGAAAACTCGTCCTCCATTTAGCTATTGGAGAATGACAACATATTAGACTCAAGATGAATTCTTACATGCTGCCAAGGCCACCAGCCCATGCCCAAAATTACTTGGAACACAAGGTTAGACATCACTAAAAAATAATCGCAAAAACTAAACTGGTGAACTAAAAAAGGCACTGGGCGCCATACTATATATGATGGCTAGAGTCTGACGAAGTGAACATGACTGCAGGACCCAAGTCTAGGGCAAAATCCAACCAGTGGGCCAACTTTAGGCTCATAAAGATACTCTCTGCTCCAGTGTCAACCAAGGCCTCAAAGGTCACCTGGTGAGATCTGATACTTATTTTCATTGGCAATATAAAGTAGGCAGAATTCTGTTTATTGGCAGATACGGTTGAGACCTTTGATAAGGAAGAAAATTTTATGAGATTAGGAGAGATCACAAGGTTTGTGACAGAGGTAGATGATATATAATCTGGAGTGCCAGAATATACTAACATGGACACAGGGCCTGCATCAACTTTTAGAATCAATATGAATACTGATTTTTGGCATTGATCTGAAACCAAGGCCATCTCAGCGGCTTCAAGCATGAAAAATCCCATTTTGAAGGGTAGTCTGAGTAAAAGTTGGAGACACTGGGCCAGTGCGCCATAATAAAATTCCTTCACATCCCTTTTCATTTATTAAAATGACCACTGCTGTGCCCATTTTTGCCGAGGATAATGTAAATGGCTGATAATAATGGATGGTTGATTATGTCATGATTTTGGCAAAGTAAGTTTAGTCTGGCCTGACAATTTGGATGCTAAAGCACCCAAATGGCAATCCCAAATGCCAGAGGTACTGCTGCTTGAATGACATTTAGTTGATCTGGGATAACTTTTACCAGCGTGAAACAAGATGACATAAGTGTGAAATAAATATGGCAATGAAACAGGTGATCATGGCCCAAGGACCGCAGGTTTTGGATTTTTGAAAAATTGGATTGGGATGGGTAGTTTAAGTTTTGTCATGGTAAAAAATAAGGATTTTTTGGGATACAGGTTTTTTATTGGATTTAAAGATGAAAGATGAAAGATCAACCATCAACTTTCTCAGTGTGTTACAACTACTTAGGTAAACAATGGAGTTGGGGAATAGCTTAGAAAGACTCAGTATCAGGGCTTTCAAGATTTGACCTAACCTGGCAAACTTTGAGTGCTGGGAAAACTAATTCAATTTGAATTGACTTTGAGCTTGTCAGCTAGACCAAATTGCTGTCAGTTTGACCTCAAAAACTCAAATTGTGGTTTCCCTGCATTTTTGACAGTTATCATAACAGCATCTCACCCAACGGGCAACAGGAACCTCCCAAGGCCACCCCACGTAGGGGCAGTTCCAAGTGGTTGGGAATGGGTTCATGATACTAAACCCACCTATAACCAGTCACTTTGGCATCCATTTAGTCAGATAACTGCATTAAACAATGAACCTAATTTTTGTGGGGAGGGTTCCAGGCAGCTGGCAACATTTGTCTTAGGAGGTACATGCCCATTGGGCTTTATCTCCAATGTTTTTGAGGGGAGTTATGAATTGGCAACAACATTTCCCAATGGCACAATGTCATTGGCAAGTTTAAATGAGGATTTGACACTTAAACCATTCTTATTAAGAGGTACACATCCATTGTGCTTTGTCCTCAATGCTTTTGGAACAGGTTTTGAACAGACGACTTTATTTCCCAATGGCTTGATGACATTGGTGAATTTAACAAAGATTTTGACATTTGATTTCTTATTCATTGAATGTGTGTGCCCATCAGGCATAGCTACCAAGGTTTGAAGCATTCAGACCTTGATTTTAAGGGCTTGCTGCCATTGACTTCATATGAACTTTTAAACCCATAGAGTGCCAACTTTCAAGGATTTCAGTGCAAATTACCTCAATTTGCCATAGTAATTTGGCGGAGACAATTGTGGAGACAGGTGGAAGAATCTTTAAAGGGAGAGCTGTTACCCAACGCTCATCTACCACATGGGCACGATCACCCTGGGAGATGAGGGGGACAGCTTCCCTTCTCAGACCCTTTTTGGTGGGGAACGGTAATACTGCTTAGTCTAAGCAGAGGGATGCTCCCCCAGACTTACACTTATATACCATTTTTACATCTTATATATAACCTTTAATTGAAGTTTTATAATTAAAAATTAGAAAAATTTTATAGTTTGGCCTCCTGATTCATGATATTTTTGTAATAAGATTTTTTTTGGCTCATTTGTTTAGGAGAAATTGGAATAAATAATTATATATATGTATACTTTGTCTATAAGAAGATCCTTTAAGTCACTTTTAACTAGATACTAACTGATTTTAAACTTGATTTGGATAGTTTTAGAATGAATCTCTACCAGTCATCTGGATGCTGTTGCTTCAGTTTTAGTATAGGCAACTAACCAATCACTTAATTAATATAACTCTCATTTTTCTTAATCAAAGCTAGGTGATAAAATACAATGAATCTATAGAAGCATCACAATATATAAAATATTACAAGATGTTATTGAAATGTACCTAGCAAATACATATAAATTCTTATTAGCTGTTTACTATAAGGTAAAATTTTTATGAATTATTTTCATATAAAACCCAATTAAATAAAGTAAGTGTATCAAAAAGGGGTCAACTAAGATTTGAAACTAGGACCTCTCCCACCCTAAGGGAGAATCATACCACTTTTTTCTTCTTTTAAAAGATTTAGCAGTAGCAGTAACCACCCCACATGACAATTTCCCAAATCTTTCTTTTTGACAAACTTTGAAAAGGTAAGGTTCCCAATTTGACCTGTGAATATTTTTAATTTTTTTCTTTATATGTTTGTTCACGCATAACTTCAAAACTACAAGACCAATTTGGATGATCTTTTTTAAAAATGAGGGTGCTCCAACTTAGGTTCTACTTTACTTTTGTAATCATTTTAAAGCTCCAAACTTAATTTAGAGAAAATGAAAGAAAGTAAGAGGGAAGTGTGGCTTATAAAGATTTTGCCAAGTTTAAATGAACCAGGAAGGGGGCCACTAGCCAGCTAGCATCTCTGAGCATTTCTGGTCAGCAATTTACATCGCTAGCCATAGTTCTAGCACTGATGAGCTTACAGGCCTTTAAACTCTTAATTAATTTATTGCTTCATCGCATATGACAAGCAATCTGGCGAGGAAAGCTAGGCGTGCAGTTTTATAACACATGGTGATAAAGTGCAAAAATTTAGTGATCTGCTGGAGATGTTTAGATATGATCTGAAGTAACTTTAATATTAAACTCTTGCAATGGGGGCGCTCATTTACTGAAATTTTTGCCAATTAGGCCAAGTGTGATATACATATACAATAAAGTAGAGGAAGGCATACAGCTGGATTGGGGATATTTTCAGTGTTGACACAAACAGGTTTTTCAACAGGTGAAGCTCCTCTGACAATTCAACACCAGAAAGGAGAACCTCATCATAGAACAATACTTGCATAAAATGGTGCACTTGTAATAGCGGTATCCAATACCTGCTTCCAGTTTAGCACATATGGGGTAGTCCTTATGTGGGTAGCCTGGGCTACTATGCATCTGGATTTAAACACATGGTGCATGATCCACCAGGTAACTGACCTTTCCTTAGATGTGACCAGATGAGAATTAAGGACCAAAATTAATTCTCTCAGGTGGTAGTTTTTATTGTGGCCTTCAGCCGCCCACTTGTTGAGGATTAATGTTGAGTGGGTTGATTGCACCTGGTTTCTGGTAGCAGTTTCCCATATTCAACTAGTGTAGACTTAAAGAGAATTTTAATGGCCTTACTTTTAAATTTTTTGGCCGATTTGAATACATTCCTACCAGTCAGTTGCAGAATTCCTGGAAGAATTATGGAATCAACATCCCTATAAATCTGGTCAGCATCACGCATTGAAGCTTCAAACGACCAACCTCCTAGCCTCAAAGCCTGATTGCACAACCGCCAGTAGTAGAAGCTGGATTTTTGGGCGGGAAGACTTAGTGGTTTGCAATTCATGCATGCAAGGAGTGGGAGAAAACTGGATCCTGAAGGCCCTGGGCTCTTGCCCAGCTAACGTTCCACACTAAGGTTGGAAAGCGCATGTGCATCTGCACCATTTCAAGTAAGGTATTGGTTCATATACTTTTGGGCGTGGGACTTAAATCAATTAGGCTTATACCTCTTTTATGCTTTGGTTTGACAGGGTATCAAGGGTAATTGACATTGCTTTTGATTTGAACCAGAGGAAGGTGTGAAGCAGAGTCTTGATTTTCTTATCCAGCTTTAAGCTCATCAGAAGCATGTAAGCAACATACCAGAATTTGGAGATAATGAAGACATTAATGACCAGCACTTTTCCTCAGGATTGGGGCACGCATGTTTCCAGAAGAACATTCAGGCTGACAAATCGATAATACCTCCTGTTCAATTTTAAGTAACGCCAGACCCTTATCGTTGAATAAAATTCTGAGGTCTAAGATCTTCTGTGTATTCTGGATTTCACTAGATTGGATGGTGTGCTGAAGTTGGGTAAGCTAATACTCATTGTGGCAGTTTTAACTAGGTTAATCTTCACATTTGATGCTAATTGATAAAGGGTCAGGAGTTCTTTGGCGCCTTGAAAGTCAGAAAGTGAGCTGATACCTACTACAGTATCGTCAGCAAAGGCTTGTACTTTCAGTGGCCACTGGTTGGGGTGGACGAAACCCAGAGTTTCACGTCCGCTTCTGCCAAGAAGATATTAGCTGTGAAGTTGAATAGTAATTGCAACATGGGATCACCTTGGCGGAGGCCCTGACCAATTAGGCTATCATTTTTGAGGCTGTCAGCCATAATCACCTTTACTTTAAGACCTGAATAAAGCGTTGAGATCTAGGAGCAGAAAGCATCAGGGATACTTACCACTATTAATGCCACATGCAATAAGGGCCACGCAGCCCAATCATAGGCCTTATCCATGTTGAGAAAATAAGATAGCCCTGTTTGCATCCTCACATATCCTGCATCATATTCTGGATGGTCTTGATACTGTACCAGGTGGTGCAGCCATTAATGACCTGTTTTGGGCCATACAGAAAGTACGCAGTGCTGTAGAAATCAACATATTTGACAGAATGTATGTTAGAAGTTTTAATCAGCGTTTGAGAGAGTGATCTGGCGCCAGTTCCAAAGTTACCATTGGAGCTCCTTCTGAAACAGGAGCACAATCTGGTCTCCTGGCCCGCAGAAATTTGGAATCTGGTATGAAGACAGGAGTTGTAGAGGCTGGTGAGCTCTAGCGCAATGCAGTCATGATAGCGATGTTGATTTTGGCATACATACTTTTCAGGGCACAGAATTTTTTTCAGTAATTCTTTTAATGCTCGCTTAAATTCATTAATGGTGATTTTGGCGGTTAACTTCTGGATTCATCTGGCGAGCAGCCCCCTAGCACCGGCATGGCCAGGTCAATAAAGGATTCACTTGCTGTTTTTCTCTCTCTTAGTACTATAATAGTTTGGTAATTACTTTTAATCTCACACTTTATTACTGTAGGGCTGTAGGATACTGTGCCCAACATGGTTTCCACCTGCTAGATATTCGGCCTTGGATCTGATTTTCTTAAGGCTGGCCGGGCCCTATTTGGTCATCGTCCCAGCCAACCTTTGGAACCAAAAAGTAGCATTCACACGGCGCTCAGCATCCTGCTTGATCATTAAAGCTTGATAACAATTGTGCTTAATTTGGTACTTGCACCACTAGTCTTTGCTGTACAAATTAGGAAAGCTTCAGGATATCGAGAGCATCCTTCAGCTGCTTGATGTTGGCAGTCATTTGTAGGTTTTGGATTTTTTTAACTTCATGGTATCAAACTTGATTTTCTACTTGGATTAGACCCAGCACTCCAAGGGATGAGTTCTTTTATGACAGTCCAAGTAAGTGACTAGCCAATAAAACCTGATTTCTATATTGCAGCACCAATCCCCATCACTCAGCGTCACTCTTGTGATTTGCCATTCTCAGAGTTTTGGGTGTTCACACTGTCAATTTCCACATGGATGATCATATGCTAACTTTCAGAAGTTTATGCTGACTTTATTCTTAGACGTCAGCAGCTTGAGGTCAAATGACACAAGCGTGTAGTTCAGATGGGAACCTGTCTGTGGTGCTCCTTTGGAATCATATGACCACCTTGTGAGGTTAGTGTGGTCGTCAACTCTTTGTCAAGTTTAAGGCACATCTCCAATTTGACCAGGTACTCTAACATATTTTTAGCCTAATGGTTGGGGCGCTCGCTCAGCAGAATGTATTCAACTCACATTTGTCCAACAGTTCAGGTCTCCTGCTATGAACATAGCTACGTTGGTTGGCACCTTCAGTATATTTTTAAAAAAGTTAAGTTTTTGTGGAACTTTGATAAGGTTTACACCGCAACCACTTATAGGCTCTTTCCAGTTTCCCTATTTGTGGCAGTGGCCACTAAATCCATCTTTTGTGAGTCTCCTCCACAAATATCAGGTTGATGTTCTTGTTCATCTCAATGATGGCCACATGATCCGTCCAAAGGGCTTGATATCTGATCTGAAGGGACCACGGGTGGCATGTTATATTGCAGTTTGGGTTTGGCACCATTTTTGGCTCCTTCTTGCATCTCCAAATTAAAATTATATCAATTATATTATTAATTTAAAATGATGTAGCTTCCTCCGCCTCATCTGAATGCTTCCCATCCCCCAAGAATTTGTGGCCGCTATAATCATTTTAAGTTGCCTGACCCAAAAGTATAAGTTTATTGGGGCTGTCCATAATATGGATTGAGTCATTAATGAAGGTGGTTTTTTTTGCAGCTGATGTCGCTGAGGGTGAATGTGAGGCAATTGGTGCTTTGCGAGGTTAATTGGTGGGCATGGAAATTTTATTGCCATGAACTTTGTGCACTGGAAACTTTGTACCCATCCCCATCTCCTTGTCAATTGATAATGATGATGGTTTAAGCACCAACTTAAAGAGCGCTTTTGGCTCCCCAGATTGAATAAAGTAACAGCAACACTTGCCAACCGATTACCTGACCTGCTACTGGATTTTTTTTGGAAGAATGTGACATTTTTGCTGGGTGCGTTTGGCAGACTCTGGTTGTTTGGCATCTTCAGAGGTTAATTGGTAGTTAGCACTAGGCTTTTTTTGCTGATGGCTTGCATGCTGAATTACTACCCATTTTTTCTTGGCAAGCTTATTTGCCAAGTTTGTAGGATCTAGAAGTGGTTTGCCTTTTTAAACAAAGGTTTGGGGCTGGCTTTTTGCCAGCGTGCCTCTTCCTGAACTGTCCAAATTACTTGTGATGGGTGGGTTGCAACTGGGTCAGAGCCTATCCATTTATCCATGTTGTATACACCTCAGGGTTGGGGTTCATGAAGGGTTATCATCCACTTCAGGTCTCTTGACTGCTTCCCGCTCCCACACTTTCTTATGAGCAACATCCAGCTCTTGATGCTGACGCTCCATATCCGCGACCTCCATAAACTTCCTTGGTAGCCATTCATTTGCTTTGGGATGGAGGAAGGTTTTTGTCCCAACTTTGGTGGCACCACCGACAGGGTCATAGTCAAAGTCACGGGGCGTTTCCCCCTTTTTGTGATGGCACTGCGCCATCATGTGGCTGGTATGATAGCAGAACTGACAACCTGTTTGGAATCTTCCTGTTCTAAATATATGATATGGCTGAGACCTGGCAAGTGGATGAACCGAGGATAGGTGAATTTATTTGATTTCATCCAAGTGGCCAGTTCATAGAGCGCCTCCACGGTGTGAGGGTGAAGGCACTTAGTGATATAATCGCCGTCAGCCTGTCTGAACTACCAAACCTCCCCATAATATGAGAGGTTGGTGTGGATCGCCTCATGTACCCATTCCTTATCCCAATCTTTCAGCAGGTTTTAATGTGTCCCACTGGCAATTTTGATTCAAGTACTAGGTCAGTTCCATTTTCAGCTATATAACCTTATATTGGATATCAACTTCCAGGATTTTTTTCAGCTAAAATTTTCCTGGGATCGCAATGTCAATCTACCCATATTTAGACACCCAATGATAGTCAAAGTCACAATCCATCAAGACCACATCAAGCGCTTGGCAAATTGACATTATAAAGTTGGACCACTCCTCCTCCACCAGCTTCAGGTGGATATGGATATCTCTTTGAGGTATGGCTTAGGTGCTTGTCAATCCATATATACCCCTTTAATAAGCTGAAAGATGTAGTTGATGTGGCTCCCAGAACCATTACACAAATTTTCATCAGATTGAGCCACTGTAGTGCTGTATGAATTATTTTTGGATTGGATTTTGGGGCGTCAGCTGGGGTTTTTTCTTCATTATCCAGCTAAACTAATTCGTCAAGGCTTAGCCCCTGGTTCAAGAATGCTTCAACATGGCGTATGTTAAAACCATGGCAGTTAATACTCCTGTTTATCAATGCTCTGATATCCAAATTTTGCCAGCCAAGGGCGTCAGTAGGCGAGTATCCAAGATGGTACTAGTGAAGGGAGGCTTCAGGGAAGCATTTCAGGTGGAGGTACTGTTGAAGAACGTTCAACGTGATTGAATTATGCTGGCACCAGTCCTTCACCATGATGCTGTCCTAGCCCCCATCAATGAATACTCTTGCCATTTCTGCTGGCACATCCACTTCACTCCACTGGAACGCCTCATGGAAGAAAAACCTTTGGCGGCATAGGGGGCATCAACGGATGGTTCCAGGAATGACTGTTTCCAGTCACAGATGGCCTTGATATGAATTCCCACCTGAAGCCACTCAAACTCAAGTTCAGGTGTCATGACCCCCTCATCGCCTCTGCTTCTTGTGGAGAAATCTCGTGTTCCATCTATTGGTGGGAAGTTTAAGGAGATAACCCCACAGCATCCTAATCAGCCACCTTTGCAAGAGTGGTAAAGTCCCACCAGATATTTTTTTGCAATAGGGAAAGTGAATCCACAGAGTTTATAAATTTGCTTAGTTACCACCAAGTTTGCCCATACTCAGACCAGCTCAATATGGCGCTGGATCAGGATCAATATTTCATTTCCAAGGGGTGAACCTGTTGGCACAACAGTTGATGGCTTCTTCTAGCGACCAATCCCAGAAAGACACCCTGTCAAGATTATGATATGACTGAACAATAAGCCCTGAAGAGTTATGACGGAATGGTGAGAATCCACTGACTAAGGGTGATATTTACAGGTATTGAGAGCCTTGAGATGACATCGATGAATCCCCCCCCTCGGGTTGGGACCATCTAGAACTAAAAAAAAGAGAGCCTTTAGATGAGGAGATATTGGGTTATAACGGTTGTTATTGGATTGCTTCAAATAAGGCGATAAGGCGATGTTGACATTTGACAATTAATATTTAGACCGCCTTAAATTAGGGCAATAGAGAGTTCAAAGAATATCAGCCAAAACCAATGAGAATTGGTGGAATAGAATAGTCTAACTATGAGAACGGTATTGTACAAAGTCACTGATATATAAGCAATATGGGCAATTGAAAAAAAGGTAGTTTTTAATAGTAGAGAAAGAGCAGAACAGCAAGGAGTCATTGTATTCATTAGTCTAAAAAAATGTTGTTGGGGCAATTGCTCCTATTTTATTATATTTTCAGTGTGTTTGGAGGACTGACGATCCCCATATCATCTGTCCGTTGTTCTAGTGGGTTTGACCTGTGAGACCCTTATGGCGGATCCCAACGGTACTGCCCAAATAATAGCAGTGGTGCTCACTACAGGAGGCCCATTGATCAACCACTAAGAAACTCGAAATCTCCAAGTTGCCAGCTATGTCTCATCAAGCCTGCATTGCTAGGAAATCTTCATGAAGCACGCACCAGTCAAATATGAGGAGCTCAAACTCACTTTAGATGCAGTTCTCAAAAAACAGGATGAATTTCTTTAATAATGGAATGCTGTTATGCACCATCTTAATAGCACGTTTAGTCAAATGCAAATTCTGGGACAACAAAACAATTAACTCACCAATTGCTTAGATGACACCACTGAATGACTGCATTGCATGGAGCGGAAATTATCCAATACCTCCCAACCCTCTCATTGGAAAGAGGAACAATGAAAAAGGGGGTACAATACTATGAGGTATATGATGCTGGTTTGAGCTACTACACCCAGGATGGTAGCTCTGGATATGAGTATGAATTGGTGTTTATTTCCTCAAGTGATGGCAGTGCTACCCATGGCATAAGGCCATTCTGCCTCTGAAGCAGTGGACATCCCAACTTTCACTGAACCAGCTTCTCATCAAGAAACTGCTTTTAGATCTCGACCCATTCCTCAGTATGCCCCAAAAAGTCGCATCTATGAGCGTGACAAGAAGGTCAATATAGATAAGCTGCCACATTTGATTGAAATGGGAATATCCATGGATTTTTCAAAAAGTTTGAGTTTGCAGCGGAAGGTGCATCTGATCAATGTAAAGCAAAACTGTTAATATATTCCTTGGATGTTGGGAGTGCTGATCAAGTCACCTGCTACCTCTCAAGCAGCTCCAATACTTATCAAGATGTAAAAGATACTGTGCTTTGACTGTTCAGGGGCACCTCAAAGATGTTGCAGCAAAAGGCGGAATTCTTGACAATTGGGTTCTGCCATAATGAGACCATCATGGAGCTTGCTTATCAGTTTATGATGGAAGCTCGCATGCTGATTGGGGGCAGGATACTCAGTGGAAGTTGATGTGTGCTTTGCAATGACCTCCATGTTGAAGTCATACCATGAGCTCCACAATGTCATTTTGCCAATTCTGGATAACGACGTTCCCCTGCTTAAAATTGTACAGTTATTGAGCCGCATATCCCCTAACTTTCTGCCGCTAAATATGGAATGGAAAAATACTGCCTCCACTGGACCCTCTTATTCAAGGGAATACGCTCATATGGCCCACATTCCGCCTAGAAACCCTCAACCTTACTATAATTCCACGCCTTGTCCTCAGCCAAATGATTCTCAATAGTTTGACTGCCACCCTGGTGCCATTTACAAAAATCTTCAGCAACCTAACTACTGACCTGGATCTGGTTACGCCAAATGCCAGCAATCATCTTACTGACCTGGGCCTGGTTACGCCAAACGTTCCCAAACTTTCCAACCTGGACCCTCTTATGAAACTAAGGACGCAGCTCTTATGGGGGTTAGTTGCTATGAATGCAGTCACCCTGGCCACATGGCACGAAGCTGCCCTAACCATCGTGTGCACTACATGCAACAAGATCAATACTACCAGGGAAAAGAGGAGCGGAGTAGAGATGGGACTCTCTACCTCCGCGATCCCCACCCCAAACATCCCTGAATCAAAAGTAGTATATCCCGCAGAAGTCCCTCAATATGATGATGTGATTTTATACCAGCAGCCAGTTGGAGAGTGAATATAGTGACATGAGCTCAAGCCAAGGCTGTGGCAGATGAAGGACCTCTAGAGCAACTGAAGCTGTACACTTGCCAAATGCTTGATCAAGCTTCCTCGGACAAGCTGGACTCCACCGCGGATGCATCAACTTTGAAAAAGAGTAAACGTTGCCCTTCTAAAAGATGTTATTGTTAAAGGATACCCCAAAGTAGTTGAGGGGATAATGAGTTTTCTTCAAAAGAGATCCAATAATTATCCACATATTAAACAGTCAATATTCTTCTTATTCTGAGTGTACATATGTGATTTTTTGTAGCAAAAAAATAGTTTACGCTATAATAGATACAGGCGCTCCAGTTAACATAGTTTCCACTAAGTTGATGGCGAAGTTGAAGTTAAACCTGATCTGGACCATCAAATAGTGTACGGGACTGCTGGAGAAGAAAGCACTATCTCTGAGGGAGCATACAGTGCGCTACCTTTGTGGTTTGGGTCCATTGGCATTGTAGCTCTGGAGATTGTACTACCAAACAAAAATCATGACTTGCTAATCAGAACTAATTTCCCGCGACATTTCAGGGCTGTCATTGATATGACGGAGGAGACCTTTGCCATTTTGGGGCAGCGGATCCCAATTTTCTTTACCTTTAGTGGAGTGCCAAAGGATCCAGTGCATATGGGCCATATCAAACTTACATATAGTGATGGGGTGATTCCATCTCGCTATTATTGACTAAAAAGTAAGACTTGGACCCTTCCTTAGCAGATATAAGAATACCAAGGGCTACCTATCTAAGCTGCAGGGTCTATATCTATTCTTTCCAGACACCAAGTTCTAGTGAACACCAAGTTAATGATGGAAGTGCCTGTCAGGCTTTATGGGGAGGTCATTGGGACCTTTCAGCAAACGCGGCTTAAGCCTCATGTTGCTCCAGGGAGTATACACCCAGGTCATGGAGAGATCAAGGTTTTGTTAGCAAATCTCCAGAGTGAACAAATGCAGCCTGCTGACACCAAATAGTGGTTTATTTACACTTGACACCAATTGAGGAGGTCCTTCAGGTTTATGAGTTCAGTTCATTAGATGAATTTATAACTGTCAAGTTGATTCCCATCATAATTACAGTGTTACCATGGAAGAACTCAATAGGGCTATCATAAGAACAAAAAGACTAAAAATAAGCTTTATTCAAGAAGTATAAGGAGATTTTTGCCGTCATTGACCGCGATTTAGGGTGTGCTCATGGGGTGGTCCATCAATTGGACAATGGCATTCACCCCCATAAGGTCTTATCCAATCCGCTGATCAAGGGCAGCGGAAGATGTTGTCACTGAAGAGATTGATAAGTTTCTGGAGCAAGGGATGCTCAAACTGTCCAAGGGTCTGTAGCTTCACCCTTTCTGATTGTAAAAAAGAAGGATGGCACCAACCGCATGATAATAGACTACTGGAAGCTCAATAGTATTACAAAAAAGGACTCATACCCCTTACTGTGGATCAAAGATGCTTTGGATCAGTTAGAGGGAGCTTTTTACTTCTCAGCGATGGACTTGATATTGGGTTACTGGAAAATCGAGTTGCCCAAGGTGGAACAAGTGAAATGCGCCTTAATAACATCCAAAGGCATTTTATAAAAGACTCATATGCACCAAGGGCTGTCTAACGCCCCAGCTACGTTCCAACGAGACATGGACACTAACCTTGGTGACCAGAAGCTGTTGTGTGTCCTTATATACCTTTATAATATCAATGTTTTCTCTTAAACCTTTTCTGAGCACCTTGATCATCTAAGCAGTATTCCTCCAGCTTGATGAGGCAAACATTAAAATTAAGCCTCAAAAATGTAACTTCTTTAGCGATCAGTTTGAATACCTAGGGTTTGTGGTAGATTCCAAAGGATGAAACCACAGCTGGCCAGGGTGGAGGCTATCCAAAAATGACTACACCTAATAGTAAATGTGACATACAGGTGTTTTTGGGAATGATCAGTTACTACTGACGCTTCATACCCCAACTTCAGCTGTATTGGGAGTCCGTTGTTTGAATTATTAAAGAAGGATGCGGTGTTCAAATGGATGGAACGTCGTCAATGTGCATTTGATACACTTTGGATGATGCTGGTCATTGCACCAGTGCTATGATATCCAAACTTTGATATAGAAGTTTATCATTCAGATGGATGCGTCTCTTTCCGCTGTTGGGGTGGTACTTTCTCAGAAAGACGACGAGGGAGAGGAGCATCCTTTTGCGTACTGCAGTTGAATTCTGAACTGCCATGAGCGTAATTACACTTTGACCAAGCTGGGGTGCTTAGCGGTGATCTATACATATAAGCAAATTAAAGTCTACTTGCATGGGGTAAAGTTTAAAGTCGTAATGGATCACATTTCATTACGTTGGTTGCAGAATCTCAAGGAGCCTGAAAGGCGTTTAGCTCGATGAGCTCTTAAGCTGCAGGCTTACGATTTCAAGATCCTTCACCACCCAGGAGGTAATCATCAGAATGCTGACTGTTTATCTTGATTGCGCCATTGCCATGATGTCAGATCTCAGCGATGTGATATATGAGAAGATGCTCAGCAGAAAATATGATGATGAACCATACCAAGTGATTAAAGTGTTAAATGAGATGCAAGCGAATACCTTCCAATGGAATGGGGAATTGTGCAAGTGGATCAGCAATTCTATGGTAAACTTTTCGCGACCCTCAGCATGGCCTGGGTTTATTATGAGCGCCCACAAGGTAGTCAGACATGGTGGTGTGTGCAGGACAATATAGTTGTTGCACACCTGGTACTATAGGGAAAGCATGAACTTTAATGTGCCTGAAACCATTTCCTCTTGCCACCAGTGCCAAATGAAAAGCTGTTCTGCCAGAAGACCTTGTACCAGTTAGTGAAACACATTTTTCTTGGCATACGGTTTCCCTTGTTGTCATTAAGCCTCTGCCAATGGGAGCCAACTGTTGTAAGTATATTATGGTGGCTATCGACCACTAGACTAGGTGGGTTGAAGTGAGGGTGATTTTGGATTTGGGGGTGGTCACAGTGGCCAAGTTTGTAATGGAATGTATTATCCAGTGACATGGCTTCCCTCAGTTCATTCTTACCAATAATAGAACCAACTTAACCTCACAAATCATCCACAGATCGAATGAGATTATGGGCATCTGCAGGGTTCTGATGACTCCATATCATCCTGAGTCCAACAGAATGATCTACACGTTAATGGGATGCTGGTGAACATCCTTAGGAAGCTGGTAACCTTTGGACCCTATGATTGGAGTTCCCTACTGTTTATTGTCGTCTGTTCTTATAACATCAGCTACCATTCCACTATGGGGAAGAGACCCTTTCAATTGTTATACGGATGGCACACCACTCTTCTGGCATTGCTTTATTCATGCATAGAAGATACTGGCGGAATAGATCCTCACCATTACTTGAGGTATTTGGTTGACACGTTGATCAAGTTGCAAACAGAATTGTACTCATGTAGCTTGGACAAGAAGATTAGAAATTGGGCCACCGATCAGGTATGGTGTAGTAGGTTGACCAAATTCTAAGAAGGTGAGATAGTTTTGTTCTATGACCAGCATGGGTATGGACGGAAACACAAGCTGGCCAACATCTGGGTTGGTCCATTCGAAATAAAAAAAATTGGTGTCAATGCATATACCATCAAGGACCCAGCAAGTGGTTGAACCATAAATTGCATACACGTGAAGTTTCTCCAAGTGTATAAAATATAGGAGGCTTATTGTCCAGTCAAAGGGGGGGGGTAATGTCAAGATTCCGATATGACTGGACAATAAGCCCTGAAGAGTTATGATGGAATATTAAGAATCCACTGACTAGGATAATATCTATGAGTATTTGAGCGCCTTGAGATGAGGTGATATTAAGTTATAATGGGTGATATTAAATCGCCTCCAAATAAGGCAATAAGGTGATATCAGCCTTTGATAAATATGATTTAGACCGCCTCAAATTAGGGTGATATAGAGTTGAGGAATACCAGCTAAAACTAATAAGAATTGGTGGAATAGAATATTCTAAGCTATGAGAATGATTTCATCTGAAGTCGCTGATATATAAGCAAGATGGGCGATTGAAAGAAGGTAGGTTGTTAATAGTAGAGAAAGAGCGGAACAGCAAGGAGTCGCTGTATTTACAAAAATAAATAAAAAAGTGTTGTTGGGGCAATTGCTCCTATTTTATTATATTTTCAGTGTGTTCTGAGACCAATGATCCCCATATTGTAAATCTGTTGTTCAAGTGGGTTCAACCTGTGCAACCTTATAGCGGATCCCAATGGTACCACCCAAAAATCAACACCCCCTCTACTGCCTACTCCTTTTTCCAACCTGCCTTCAACAGGTCAGATGCAGTTGACGGCGGAATGCAGGTATATGGCCAGTGCAAGGCTTCAGTATCCTTGAACCTGGTTTCAAGCCATGGCAGAGCATACTCAGGGGAGAATGTGGTGTTATACCATTCCAGTGCTACGTAAACTGGAAGGGCATGGTAAGCCCATTTGAGAGCATTCAAAATGTTCATAAAGCGTTTCGCATAAACAGTAATTTTGTCAGTAGGAGGACCAAACTCCTACGCCTGGGCAAATTTAGCTGGTACTCTGGAGTTGGTGTACTCCATCGCTGTTATTTTAATCCAATATTACTCAGCTTCATAAAATGATTAATCTGCTTATCCACTAAGAAATTCATCCCAATAGTGTATGTGGGAGTTATTAATTGTATATAAAAAGACTATTATTAGGAGAAATATTCTCAGTGTATATTTATTGATCTGCTGGATTACAATACACTGAATTGAGAGGTTTCGTTGGGAATAATTCCCAACAATAAAAAAGTGATTAGGATGTCAATCTCATTATTAATACCTTTATTATCTTGTACCATTTGATCAGGTTTAGGTGCCAATTTAATAAGGTACTTATGAATTGCTGGCGAGCTATGCAACCTGTGGTACAGCAAACTTGAGTTAACCTTTTATGGTTTGCAACATGCTATTTATTGTTAAGAGTCCCATTACCTAAGAAGGTTATTAGCAAATAAGGGTAATTTGATGTGAGATGAGTGAAGATATTGGGACATGTTCCTTGGTTCAACTCAGAAGAGGTCACAGTTATGTAGGGAGAGAACCCAATTAATCTGATGAGGAAGATCATTGTTTTGCATGACCCTGGAGGGTTAATTAATTGGCGATGGCTGCTGTTCCCAATTGGGGTGACACCTGAAGAGTTGGGCGCTGAGTTTCCTATAAATTCTCCTTGGTTTTTCTTAATAAAGGAGATCTGATCAAAATAAAAATCTACCAATAAAGCTTTATTAATCTAGATGGTTGTTTTTGTGATTAGAGTTGGAAGGACAAGAGATTTTTTTAACTATACTATTGTTTATCTCCTCAGACTCTGCATGACAAGAAGGAAGGAGAACTGCTGAACCTAATACTAGATTAAGTTCTACAGAAGTGATAGGAAAAACCTCTAAATTGAGAGAGGATATGTTCTACTGAAGAGGAATAAGTCCATAAAGATTTTCTAGAATACCATTCAAGATTAGGACAAGCACCAGGATGACGTTGGACCTAATAACCTTCTTGGGTATCAGATCTTCAACTAGAGTAGTAGTCTCCATACTATTACTTACAATCATAATTATCAATCTACTATTCAAACAATGCACATAAAAGAGACCTGTGAAGATAATCAAGGGAGAATAAGTGAGCTATTACTCAGAAAGAGGAAACTAATCCCGCATTTTTACAAGAAGGCTCCCAAGAGATTAACAATTTGGTGCTCAATACATGGGGCAGTTAAGTTTAGCCCAATTTAATAAGAAGATTGTACCAAACATGTCTTATAATAATGAACTACACAAGCTTTGGATGGTTCTAGAGACCATCAACAAAAATGCACTTAATTGGTGTCACAGGAAAATTTCACTGCTTTGGAAAAATAGGTGATGAAGGCCAAGGAAGAGGTCGAACAAGCTGGGAAAATAAACAATGATCTCTATGGAAAATTCAACTATTTGAAGCGCAAGGAGGGTGAACTAATCTAAGTAGTATTGTTTCAGAAGGCTGTGTGAGAAGCAGATTAATAGATCATTTGCTGGATTACTGAAGAGATGGCATGACAATTGAAGCATATAAAAGAACTGGAGAACCATAAATATGATCTTGTACAAATTGAGGATGAAGAATCTGACAAAAAACGCCTGAAATTTTTTTTGGGAAGAATCACCTACTGAGAAATATGCCTGGGTCATTTGGAGAAATTTCAGAAATGACCTTAAAGGTACTACCATAGTCAATCAAGTTGTTGGGCAGGTTCCCTCGCCAGTGAAGCCAAAGATGAATTTTGAAGCACAATGAAATTACCCAAGTTGCATTGGGATAACGCCGCTGCATTTTCCAATTATTTGAGATGACAATGTTCAATTTCAGTGACTAAAAAAGGCCGTGACTGTCATGAACTGCCTAAACACCAATTTTCAGTATTTGGTTTTACCTCATCTAAACGGAGACAATTGGTCATATAATGAGTCCAAGAAAGCCATTATGGTAGAAGTTGAATCCTTACGCAGATGTCTAATTGCAAGAAGGAAATTATGGGATTATAATTCCAAAAAGATGAGACCCTATTAGTCTTGAGGACTTATTCTACCAGGAATTTTGGATACTGGTTGGTGCAAAAGTGCTAACAGATTTTAATGCCCAAATTATGATGCAAGAAGTGTTAAGGCCCTATCATGATTTTTCAACAAACAATGGCTTCAGCGTTAGTGACACATATGTCCACATTTCAAATGGTGGATTATCTGAAGATGTTGTGAGCCACTTTTGAAGCCCCAAACTGAGCTTTCAAAATGATCCAGACTGAGCTCAAAAAATTGTAAAAATTTGCCTGGATGCATAAGGAGCAACCTAATTGAGTCACTATGGAGAATAACCTGAAGTACAAAATGAGTGGACAAGATGAAGATACAAAGCCACCAATGTGGGAAACTTGGACATATAGCTACTCAATTTTGGAGAAAGATAACCAAGGAGCAAGTTACTTTAGTCCAAGAAAAGGAGAAAAAATCAGTCAGGAGTTTAAAAAGGTCACGTTGTTAAGGATTCAACTACGATGACCAAAGTTACCTAAGATTGATATTCAATATCTCGGTCTAATGAGATTGCAAAATCTATGTCAAAGATATCCAATTATAGGATAGACCGATGATCAACCCTTTGGAGTTATCAACCTTTTCTAAAGGATGATTCTAAGCTATCTGATGAGACAGAAAATTAAAATAAGGTCAGTCTTATCAAACAAAAATCTTATCAGATCTGGTCATCATAAGTATGGAATTAATAATCAGCAATGTTGGTCATCTAATAAGAAAGATCTTACCTCAGATGCATCCCAAAAATCCTCTTGAATATCTACTAAATCTACCCCTATAAATATCCCTCATCTCTAACCAATAAAGTACCTCTATTTAAGTCTTGCAGAGCCTAATTTTGGTCTTTTTTCATACAGAATTCTGTATTTCCAATTGGAATCAACTATAGCAATGGAACTAATAATTTAGTTGCAATTGTGTCGATCTTTGCTAGAGCCACAGAATTAATAATTTCGTAGCCTTTGTAGCACCTGTTTATTGTAAATTCTCACGAAATTTCAATACTGGTGCTCCCTGCCAGTCTGCTTCTGAGGCTACCTGGTGAAAACATACTTTCACAACGATGAATATGTCTAGCGAAGAAAACCCCTCTTCTGAGGAATCAATGAGTATCACCTGATGGGTACACTCCAACAGGCAAGAGATGCCTTCTTCTAATACAAATAATCTGCAATTTCAAGCTTCTATGGACTTGGCCATTGAGGGCCCTGACCAAAATAATTATTAGATTCAGCCGCAAAAGTAGCAGATATGGTTAAAGGCTTGACAAGGGGGCTATCCAGCCTGGTGCTCATTCTAATTGTGACCAAGCGTTTAAAGTTGCTGAAAACATGATGAACTTATACAACTGAGCGGTGTTACATCCTACCAAAGTTGGTTTAGCTAGAACTGAGCAGTACCTCTGGCATTATGTACATCCCACAATTCACCATGTACTCCAGATTTTGGGATTGCATAATTTCGAGATTTAATGCCAGTTGACTCTGGCGCAACAATTTCACTCTCAGTTATCCTCATTCTATGAGATGGCGTCTAACTTTTGATGGGATAATTGGGAAACCATTCTTGATAATATAAAAAATCAACAATATACATAACCAGTTATTGAGAATTGATAATATAACTGTGTATACATTGTCCAAGGAGTATCTCAGCAAGTTAGCGATGTCATTAACCCTATTCACCACCATATCACCTCCCTTGAGGATGAGATTATGAAACAAATGGAACAATTGTGGGTCAAACATGAGGAGCGCTTTGGAGAGCTTGGTGTGCTAGTCCAACATCTTTTCCAAATGGTGGGTACTATCAGAGAAGGTGGACCCACCCTGTTGGTCCTCCTGAACTGGGACCACCTAGTTCCCCATTGGTAACCCTAGGACCTCCTGGTGAACGTGGACCTCCTGATCCAGTGGGTCAAAAAAGCCCACTGGGACCAACAGGTCGAGTTGGGTCGCAAGGACCCCCAGGGCCTCCTGGTCCCCCTGGCTCCTCATTTCCAATGCCCAATTCTGAAACTTCAATACTGCTAGTACCAATAGTACAAGCGTTAGAAACCCAAACCTGAGCCATAGCTCAAGGGTGTTTCTTATCATTAGAAGGCCTACTAATTGACTCTGATTACTCATTAACCAACTTATTGGATGGCGTGGATAATGCTCATCATCTATATGATGCTAACCAAACTACGCAAGAAACCCAGTTTGCAAGGCTAAACACTTCCATTGAATGGTTATCTGCTAGATGTGGACTAATGGAAAACAAGCAGGAAGAGATGATCATTGCGATTCTAACTTGAATCAACAACCTGTGAATGATCATCTTGCTCAATGGTTTCGTAATTTACAGGAGGACCTCAATCATTTAAGGCAACAAGTTGATCAAATTCCCCATTCAAGCTCCTATCCCAGAATCTGAACCCTCTGAAGCTGATCCAGTCATGGTATTGAGTGTACATGTTTTGAGTAATGAGCCCACTACCTTCAAACTTACTTTTAAGAATAAGTTTAATCTGGGTGAAGGTAGCATCCATTCATTTATCTTTGTCTATGAGCGTGCAATGGACGGGGCAACAGATCAACAGAAAGTCCAGCATATTACCTCTTGCTTAAGCTGGTTCACGCAAGAAATCATGGTTCCTCACCTGAAGGTTTACAATACATGGGTTCAAGTGAAGGCTGCCCTTATTAAGGAATTTGGGAGTGGTAAAATTTTTTCTAAGCAAAATCAAGCCTTCATAATTATTCAAATCAAACGAGGAGAGTCTATCCAAGATTTTGCTAAAAGATTCTACCATGTGGTCCAGACTCTTGCTACTTGTGACTGGATTATGGTAGATGACGCCATATCAGCTGTAATTAGTGCATTTGCTTCTTGCACTCAGTTGCTATTACATTTGAAATCCCTTAAACAAAATTTAAAATCTATTATTGACATCAAAGAAGCGCTCATGAAAAACCTAATGGTGTGGTACACCCAACCTCCACCAATAACCCTCGTTCTTATATCCATGCTATGCCACCTAAACCTAAACCTAAACTGAAGAAGGAACCGTGCTTTTATTGTGGTCTCATTGGTCATGTGGTATCTCAATGTTAAAAAACAAGCGGAGGAGTCAAAAAAGAGGAGTCAGCATAGAGCAAGAGGCTCCCTGTGCTGAACAACCTCTTGTGCTTCCATCAAAACCTTTTAATTCTTCTACAGATTGTTATGTGATATCTGCTCCTGGTGATCTTGATGTCCCTGATGAATTAGCCAACAAAGACACCATTTGTTCTTACGCTTCTGTTTATTCTTCTTCTAATTCAATTCAATTGATCAATCCCTCAGTGTTTTTAATCCCAAACTTTGGCACTGATTTGACTTGGGTGGAAGTCATCATGCTTAAGGTGAAAGTTTTGGCTATTATTGATGTGATCGCCTAACAATGTCTTCTCGTCCAGGCTTATATAAAATCAAATTGGCGCCGGACTTAAACTATTCCCAAGACTATGGAACTTCTGGTCCTTCCAACACCAAATCTATAGGAGCTTATTCCTTTCTTCCAATGCGCTTTGGAAAGTTGGTTGTGTTGGCCCCTGCAGTAGTGTTGGACAACAACTGCTATGACCTGCTCTTGTGAACCAAATTCTCATTGATTTTGATGTGATAATCAGCCTTAAGGACAACTACCTTCCTTTAATTGAGTACCAAGACCTTTAATATTACAAGATATTCCCAATAGCAAAGGCAAACTCAAACGATGTGTTTACTTATTAGAATATCCCACTTCTATCTCTCATCTTGAGTACCAAATCCTGAGACCAAGAACTATACTTCCACCTCCTTCAGCTTGTGCCTCTGAGGGAATGCCTTTAGTTCTAACTCTCTGATTACCATTCCCCTCAAAAGCTCAAGTCATAATTGATATGGGAGTACAAGTATTTGTACCCACTGATCATGTGTTAGAGATCTTTGGTAACCAAAATCCCTCTCATTTGGAGGCTTTACCCTGCCCTGGTATTTTTGATCCTTCCTATGATGGGACTGTTTTAGTTCTACTAGCTAATCTCACTTCTTGACCTATGTGATTGAATTGCAATAACCCCATCGCCTTTGTGCGGCCTACTCCTGTGAGTGAAATCTTATCCATCTCAGGATGTGGAGATTTATGTAAATTTGGGCTGGAAGATCCCCCTATAGTTGCTAGAATTGACGTCAAATTTGGGGATTCACTCACTCCAGAACAACAGCATGAATCTGAGGCTCTTATTGAAGAGTATGCGGATATATATGCCTAAGGTCCTGGAGATTTTGGACTAATGAAAGATGTGCAGCATCAGGTGAAAATTGGGGATACTCCCCCTATTTGAGCTCAACTATATCGCAAATCTAAAGTTGAGGAGGCTCAGGTCTCAGTGGAATAGAGACAACTCCCTGATGCGGGGCTGTTAACGCCTTCTAGAGTTCAAGTGCTTCTCCTTTACTACTCATTCAAAAAAGGTGGGGGCCATAGAGTGGTTATGGACTATTGTCAGCTCAATGCTGTTACCCAAAAGGATTCTTATCCTCTACCTCGCATTGATGATTCATAGAGATTATTGTCTGGGTCACAATACTTCTTGGCTATGGACCTTGCGATTAGTTATTAGCAAATTGACCTGGCTCCAGAAGATCGTCAAAAATGTTCTAATCTCTAGTGAGGGGTTATTTGAGCCAACTTGTATGCCGCAGGGGCTTTGTAATGCCCCTGCTACTTTCCAAAGAGCCATGGTGGCTTGTTTGGGAATTTGAAACTTTCTTGTGTTTTGGTATATTTAGACGATGTTACTGTGTTTTCTCGCACTTTTAATGAGCATTTAGCTCATTTAAAGGAAGTATTTGGTTGGATGTGTCATGCTTCACTTAAGCTAAAACCATCCAAGTGTGCTTTATTTAAAACTGAGATGGTGTTCTTAGGTCATAAAGTTAATTATGAGGGGATTTTACCCTTATCTAAGAAGATACAAGCTATTTTGGACATGCCAGTTTCTTAAAGCTTTCATTACACCCAAGTATTTTTAGGAATGGTTGGTTATTACTGACAATTCATCCCCCATTTTGCAGAGATTGCAGAGCCTTTAGTTTACCTGTTACGCAAGGAAGTCACTTTTGTATGGGAAGAATTGCAGCAGCAAGGATTTGATTTGTTGCGCCAAGCCTTAGTGAGTGCATCAATCTTAGCCCATCCTAATTTTTCCAAACCTTTTATACTATTTACTGATGCCAGTGATATTGCTATTGGAGCCATCTTAGCTCAACATGATACCAACCTGGTTGATCACCCCATCATGTACTATAGTAAAACCCTTTCTAAGGCTGAACGCAATTTTAGCGTTACTGAGAGATAATGCCTTGAAGTTTTGTCCGCCATCAAGCATTTCCGCCCTTACCCCTATGGCAAGCATTTCACTATTGTCACGGAACACGCTTCTTTGAAGTGGTTGCAACAAATGAAGGATCCTGATGGTCGCTTAGATAGATGGGTGTTAAAGCTTCAGAATTATGACTTTGATATTCAACATCGTGCTGGATCTATTCATCAAAACGCTGATGGAATCTCTTGATTGCCTATACTAACGTTATTCTCTGCTAAGGAGGATCGGCTTTATGACTTGATTGGTATACCTGAGTTCTGGTATCAGGAATATAAGGATGTTATATCGAGGTTATAATCCTTAACCAAAGATATTCGGGTTAAAGAAGGTTCATTATACAAGAAGTTGGAATCTAAGTGGCTGCCCTTTATTCAGCCCTCTGCGAGGACTGATATTATTATGGTGGCCCACCAAACTGTAGGGCATGGAGCTGTCACTAAGACTCTACAGTGGTTGAAAAATCATTGTTACTGGGATAAAATGCTGGAATCTGTAAACAATGTGTTGGAGTCTTGTCTTACTTGTTAACAACAACGTGGTGGAAATCTGTTGTTTCAACATAAAATTATGGGACCTTTCAAACCTTTCTCTACTATGAGTACCTTTGTGATGGGTCCTTTCCCTACTGCCACTTATGAACATTGATATATTTTGTTATCTATCAACCATTTTACTAAATGGATTGAAGCTATCTCAGTCTCCACAGTCGCCGTTAAGGCTGCGGCGTCCTTTCTTTTTAAGCAAGTTTTCACCAGGCATGGTAGCCTGAAAGTCCTGTTATTGAATAATGGGACCAACTTAATTCTCAGGTGGTATCTGAGCTTACTAAATTAATGGGTACCTATCAGCCATCTACGTCCCCATATAATCCTTCTACTAATGGTGCAGTTGAACGAGAAAATGGTACCCTTGTAGCCATTCTTTTAAAATGGCTTCCAATGACCTTAGTAGATAAAATCTTTATCTGTCTAGTGCAATGTTAGCCTATAGAGTTAGCTACCATCGTATAATTGAAATGTCTTCTTTTAAAGCTTATTATGGTCGGAATACTACCCTTCCCTCAAGTGTACAACCTATACTTGTGGAAGCTACCCCACAAAGTACTGATTTAGCTATGAGGAGACTAGCTGATGAAATCATTCGAGTACAAGATTAGCTTCTAGTTCCCTTGCTGCTACCACCTCAAAGGAGGGAACAAGAACCAACGCTAGTAGACCTACGCTACCAGAATATCAAGTTGGGGATCTTGTACTCTTCTATCACCATAGGCCAGGTGGAAGGATTCAAAAACTTGACACCTTATGGGCTGGTCCTTACCATATTATTTATTGTCAGGGTATTGAATACTCCATTGCCGCTGTTGATACTGGTACTGTTATCAATAGAGTGCATAGTAGATTTCTTCACAAGTATGTGCCCCTTAGGCATGATCTTGAAGGGGCATAGTTGGGGACTCAACTATGATGACTGAAGTTACTCAAGATCAAGATTTAATATGTCAGTATATGAGATTGCAAAATCTATGTAGGAGATATTCAATTCTAGGATAGACCAACGATCAACCCTTCAGAGTTATCAACATTCTCTGAAGGATGATGCTAAGCTATCTGATGAGACAGAAAATAAAAGAAGGTCAGTCTCATCAAGTAAAAATCTTATTAGATCTGGTCATCATAAGTATGGAATTAATAATCAGCAATATCGGTCATCTAATAAGAAAGGTCTTACCTCAGATGCATCCCAAAAATCATCTTGAATATCTACTAAACTATCCCTATAAATATCCTCATCTCTAACTAATAAAAGTACCTCTATTTTTGTCTTGCAGAGCCTAATTTTGGTCTTTTTTTTTTTTCATAATTTTGGTCTTTTTTCAGGATTCTGTATTTCCAATTGGAATCAACTATAGCAACGGAACTAATAACTTTGTTGCAATTGTGTCAATCTTTGCTAGAGCCATGGAACTAATAATTTCGTAGCCTTTATAGCACCTGCTTATTGTAACTTCTCACGAAATTCCAATACATGTGGTCTAGAACAGGAACAACCTGGCACCTCAGTTAAAACTGGTACTTACAATATTATGAATGACAATATATACATTTCTGATTTCTTTGTAGATGATGAAACAATGGACCCAATATATCAGGTTTTTAACAGGGACGTGAACGTCATTACCTGAGCCAAATCAAAGGGAATCAACCCTGAGATTGTGAAGGAAGTGGCTTGACCATTTTCTCATCAGCTAGTGGACAATATTGGATCAGCTGAGAACTAGGAGGATTTACTTAAAAAGAGATTAGATGTGGCAAACATATCTATTCCTTTAGCGCGGTTAAGAAGTCTTGCCATGATTTATTTGTGCAACTAATTCGTTCTCTCAATTCAGCAAATAATGCTGCCATTCACTTAGTAAATAACCTATTTCAATATTCTGAGTGTACCTATGTGGATATCATAGTTAACCAAGTAAGAGTGAGGGTGATTATTGACAGTGGAGTGCCCATTAACATAGTTTTAACCAATTTGGTGAAATGAGTGAAGATTTTACTGGACCAAGAACACTAAAAGGAACATTAGAATAGTCAGACCAGATATTACATTATCTTGTGGATCCTACAGTGCACTTCCGCTCTGGTTCAGATTTCTTGTGGTATCAGCTCCTGCCATAGTATTTGCAAATCAGAATTATAATATATTTATTGTGATGGAATTTCTGAGAGAATATTGAGTAGAATGTAACTCAAATAACACTCTGACCATTCTGGGGTGGATCTTAATCTTGGTATATCAGTGGGAAGGAGAACTCCCGGTGACTAGGAAGAACAATTTTGTAAACTTGAAAAAATGATATTATTCCCATCCAGTACAAGTGGTTGGGCAAAGAACGAAGAGAAATGCCAAAGGAGATCCTGGAAAATTGCAGGATACCATGAGAATGGAAACAACAAGTACTATACCACATGTAATGCAGATAATTGTTAACACAAGTTTAACGCTCAAAGTTCCAGAGAAACTATATAGAGAAGTCATTAGCCCATGAGGTAAATCAAGAATTAAGCTATGGGTAGCACCAGGGATAATTATGCTGTGACACAGAGAAATAAACGTCCTACTGTATAATATGGGAAAGAAACCAATAAAGATAATGAAAAATCATTCATTGAATTTTTGCATCTAATCTGAATGGCAGAGATCAGAAAATTTCATAATTTTAGAATGTTTCCAAAATAGGATCACTGGCAGAAACTGCCAAAAGTGTTAAAGATTTATTGGATCAAGAGCATCTGGATTATCTATCTGAAATAAACAAGAATATGTTTTATGATATTTTTGGGATATTGAAAAATATTTTCCCAAAATGACCATGACCTAAAATGTGCAAAGAACATAATCCATAAAGTTGCCACTGAGGAATATTCGCCAATAATGATGAGATATGTACAAAGGTCTAGAGTTGCTGAAGCTGTAATCAGCAAAAATCAACAAGCTATTTGAGCATGGGCTCCTCATTCCATCATTGAGTCCATGGGTAAGTCTGATCCTCATTTTAAAAAAGAAGGATGTTGCAATTCAAGTAATAATTGATTAGCACTAATTGAACAAAATCACTAAAAAGGAATCTTATCAACTGCCCAGGATTGATGATGTGCCCAAGAGACTATGGAACGCCAATACTTTTTGGTGATGGACTTAATTTCTTAGATATTACTAAATTGTTTTTCTAATGGAAGACTAAGGAAAATGTGCAATCATTATTTCACAGGGACTTATCAGCTGACCCAAATGCCCCAGGGATTGTGTAACGCGCTGGCCACATTCAGAGAGCAATGGACTCTATCCTCAATGACATGAAGCTATCCTGCATCTTAATATAAAAATTTATTTGAGGTGGGTTGACCTTGGACAAATGTACCACACTAAGAATGTTTTCTAGCCAGTACATGTTTCAAACTCAAAAACTGCACTAGGAGTGGAAGCAGTTTGCATCTTAATATATCTATGGAAATAAATGTGTTCAGTAAGGCCTTCAAATCCATTTGGAGCACTTAGAAGAGGTGGTTAAGCGCCTGGCGATGGCAAACTTGAAAATCAAGCCAAAGAAATGTCACTTCTACATGAAGGAGTTTGAGTACTTGGGGGTTGTTATAAACTCCAGTGGGCTGTAACCCCAGCAGCAGAAGATTATGGCAAACAAACAGATTTCAGTTCTAAAGAGCGTTTGGATATCCAAGTATTTCTTTGTATGGTTGGGTACTATCGCCAATTCATTAAAATCTTTTTTAAAATCATGGAGCCATTATTTTACTTATTAAAGGATCCAAAAAAGGATTCATGAGGAATGATGAAGCTCAGAATTTAGTTCAATGAGTTAATCCAATACTTAATAACTAGTCCCGTGTTTAAATACCCAAATTATGATCAGGAATTTTTCATATAAACTGATGCATCATTAACGTTGATTGGTGCTGTTTGAGTCAAGTGGATGAAGACAGGGACATACTCCGGTGGCCTATGAGAGGTAAAAATAACACCAGCAGAAAGGAACTATATTATGACAGAGCACAAGTGCCCCACTGTTATCTATGCCTGCAAGCAATTCTGAGTATAAATCCATGAAACACGCTTCAAAGTGGTTACCAACCACTTGTCTTTACACTGGCTCCATAACCTGAAGGAACCAGAGGTGCGACTGGTCTGATGGGTTTTAAAAATTAAAAGCCTATGATTTTGAGATATTGCATCAGGCCAGAGCAGCACATTAAAATGCTGACGTATTATCAAGATTGCCTGCAGTCCAAGTTGTCTACCATCAAGCGGACATGTTATTCAAAAGGATGATTAAAAGTAATGTTGGGGATGAATCCCAAGAATTCAAATTATGCTAAGAAAAGCAATGGAAAACACCAAGATGAAAAATGGACAATTATTCAAAATAATTGATGGAAACCAGTTTTTATTACTAAAACCTTCATAAAGAGCGGAAATAGTCCAAGCTGCACAAAAAGTGATCAGCCATGGTGGCCTAAGGAAACCAATAGACCATATTCACCTGTATTACTACTGGGAATTGATCAACTATGATGCCACTGACTACCTGGCCTGTTGTGTGGAATGCCAACTCCACAAGCATCATACGAATTTAACAGGATATAGGCTAGTACGCCCTGGATTTACGTGGCACATGGCGTCAATAGACGTGATGGGACTCTTGAGTATCAGTGCAGGAGGTGCAAAATACATCATAGTGGCAATAAACCATCAATCTAGATAGGTAGAAGCCAGAGCCTTGAGCAAAGTGGATGCCATGAGCATGACGAAGTTCATTTTGGATCAAGTGTATACCGTACAGATGCACTCAAGTTATCTTATTGATAATGGAACCAATTTACCTCCTATGTAATACTGAGCCTTACCAAATTGAAGGGTATCAGAGGAATGGTTTTAGTTCTAGTTTGGCCAGAAACAAAAAGAATTATGTAGTGAGTGATTATAATGCTAGCTATGACGCCAAGAAAATTGGTTTCAGGGAAAATTCCACTTGTGGGGACATACCTAAGTTTGGTTACCTTTGCATATAACATAAGTCATCATACAGTTACAGGAAAAATGCTGTTTGAATTACTTTATGGATGAAGGGCAGCATTACTCCCAAATTTGTATTCTGCCATAAAGCCAGCAGCAGATATGCATACTGATCAATACCTGAAATGACTGGCCAGTATAATTATTGAACTTCAATCACAGGTGTTCTATACCACAAAAAAGAAAAGGATTAAAGCAAAGTCAATGGACAACAAGAGCCAACCAGCGATACAAGAGTGCCATGTGTGGGATAGGATAGCCTATTGTGACACCCACGTGTTTGGATGAATAAACAAGCGGGATGTTTTGTGGTTGGGTCCAATTGAAATAATTTTTAAGTCCAACTGATGCCTAAATGATTAAGAACATTATGGATGGTCATGTAGTGATTTGGGTCTATAAAATATATCTCAACTATTGGATCTAGGGTGGAAAAAGTGCAATGTCCATGAAGAATCACTGAACCTAGAAAAAATAGATTAAATCTTAGTGTTGGTCAAGTCCCAGGTAGGGGCCGCTGACCCATGATAACTAATTAATTATTAAAAATATACCTATTGTAAGTCACGGGGAACATCCCATGGATGTTGATTGGGACATCTTCCCATTCCCAAGTAAAAAGACACCAAAGAGGATGGCGGTACCTCTCATTACTCAGGGCGATCTCGCTCATGTAGTAGATGGGCGATGGGTAACAGCTCTTCCACTTTGGATCCCACCCCCAGTACCCACACTCACCTCAGCAGAACTGTTACAGGGAATTGGTGAAATCTGCGCCAAAATTGTCAAATTGAAATCGGATGGATCTAATTTAAGTGGCAATCTGGTCAATGCCCAAATCTCAAATGGCCAGGAAGGCATGAAGACTGAGTTATCAGCCAGAATGCCTGACAGTTCCAATTTGACCAATATGTCAATTGAACAAAGCACCCTTCTACCAAAGTCGTTGAGGATCATCCTTGATGATCAGGTTTGGCATCAGGCGCCACTGACAAGGGCTTAAAGTCCCCAATTGGCAATTTGGGCGTTGCTTCCAATGTGATTTCACTGACCAAATGAACAGCCCAGCGACCAAGCGTGGGTGAGTTGGGTGTCCCAAACCTGTTCCCAACCAAATGGACCCGCCCCTATGTGGGGTGGCCTTGGGGGATTCCCATCGCTCGTCAGGCCAAATGCTGTCATGCCAACCATTGGAAATTTAATTGAGCCTCAGTTTGGACGTTTGAGGTCAAACTGACAGTGACTCGGCCCACTGCCAAATTTTGTGATGTCAGTTCTCAAGGAACAAACTCGCCCATTCCCAAACAATTTGCCAGTCAGGTCAAAATTGCAGGACCCAATACTGGCTTGTCACTACCCCAATTGACCACTATTTAATCAGTTGCATAGCACTGAGAAAATTGTTGGTTTATTTTCTTACTTTTCCTTCAAATAAAAATTTTGCCAAAAAACCAAACAATTTTTATTATCTCTTCTGACCGCATCCCTGAAGGCGTTTCCCTGGTGGCCCATCAGTCCATATACCAGATGGGCTCTACCAGTACTCTTGGTCACTATGGCCCCCTCCATTGTCAATTGGGTTCAGTGAGTCCAATAATTTTGGCTCTACAACCCCATTATCACTAACTTCTGGCAGCAATACATGGGGATCTTATAGCTGTATGTCCACCAATTGCAAGAGAGAATCTGTCTCCTTACCACCCTGATTGAAATGGCCCCATATGCCGAGGACCTCGTTGAGACTATCTCAGTTATCCCACCCCCTGCAGCAAGCCCTCCTGGGTTGGGAGTGGGTTCAGTGTGGTTTGTCATCAGGATCATACTTACCATTATGCTGCACCAACAATTCGTTGTTTCCCAATGCCCTGCTCCATATCAAGTCGTTTGGTTAGCAATACCTCTGGCATTCTGGATTGCTTTTTGGGTGCTTATGCATCCCAACTGGCAGGCCAGTCTAAACTTCTTCTGCCATTTCCATGACACCTATGAACTACAATAACTGGTTAAGTTCAAAAAATGAACTGCTGAACCAGAGTAGGGAAAATGAAAAGATGAACCCCTAACCTAATTATAGGTTAAGTTTCATTGCAAAAAAGAAAAAAATAGCATAATAGAAAATTACAGAAAAATAATATAAAAATACTAGCCAATTTATCTGTGCTTTGCTACAGTGTCTATAAAGTTTCAGATTTTCAATTTATTAATTTATATTATATATTATAGATAAATTAAACCACTCAGCCAAATCTAATTGCTCAATCAAATCAACCAAAAACCACCAATCACTCAGGTAAACCTAACTGAAATTATCAAAACAACCAATAACTAATCACCCCTCAAAGCTAAACTGTGTCCTATCAATTTGACCAAAAGCCATCAACCACTTGGCCAGATAAAAAAACCTATTGAATCAATTAAATAACACCAAACTGCTACCTGAAACATCTCTTTATACTTGAAATCATTGAGCATGTGACTAAACATCCAATTTTCCCCCTTCCCCCTTGGCTATGCTAGGCTAAGGGAACTTAGTCTAGCATGCTAAAGGTATAATCGAGTTTTTTAACATATTTTGCTCTATTTTTATCCTGCATTTATTTTTTGTCAGCAAGAAGGGTCCCATGGTCCCCTTGCCTAAAAATAAAGTGATTATGCGGCATAAAATCCTCTCAAGCCTATTGGCTATCAAGTGTAGTATCTGATATAATATCTGTTTTTAACAAATTAATATGTAAGGTTTCCTGGTCCTCTTATATTGAATAAAGTGAGTATGCGATATATCTTCCAAACTACTAAATCAACTTCTACTTAACTTTCCAAAAGTATTTTATTAATTAGGTGAACCAAATTAGTCAGGGTTTTAAAATATATAATCCTAACATCCAGATACCCATGCTTTGCTACAGTATTTAGTTTATCAAATGATAAGCTCACATTTTAGCCTATAGGCTGTGCCAGTACTACCCTTGAGCCACTCAGACTAACAGCTCCACTGTTGCCCTCATGGATGGTGAGCTGATTTTCCTAACTTTTAATCTACTTAAACTCTAATACTGATTTTTGTTGAGTTTCAGGTGAGCAATTTGGTGAATTATTAGATAATATTCGCCAATTCTCACTCACTCACCCAAATAAATTGAACCCGTCAGACTTGATAGTTTCAGGTATGATCTTATTTGCCAATTTTCACCCACCCAATTAAATAGATAATGCTTATCAGACTCAATTAGCTTCAGATGACAAATTGTGAATTATTAGATAATATTCGCCAATTCTTTCCAACCCACCCAAATAGATTGAACCTATTATACTCAATAGTTTCAGATTTGATTTTATTTGCCAATTTTCACCCACTTACCCAAATAGATTAAACTTATTAGAATTGATTAGCTTCGGTGAGCAATTGTGAATTATTCAACAATATTTTTCAATCTTCACCCACTCGCCCAAATAGATTAAACTATCAGGCTCAATAATTTCAGATTTGATAATATTTGCCAATTCTCACCCACTCACCCAAATAGATTAAGCCTATCAGACTTGAAGGTTTCAGATGTCAGTCAGTCAGTCAGTAAGTCAGTCAGTGAATGTGTCTTATTAAGTAGATCCTATAAAAATATATAAAAAATTCGTTACCTTATTAAGTAATAACTTAATTTTGCATCATCAAAAAGCACTGGTTATGTGCCCTTATGTTATCAGTAGTACCAACTCAGGTTGAAACTGGTTCTGCCATGAGTAGTCACAAGGCGCTAAAAGAAAAAAACATATTAATAGAATCAGGATGGGTTGAAATGGGTTTTGCTGGACGTAGTCCCTAAAAAATGAAGCAAATCATGGGAGAATACAGGGAACAAAGAATTGTAGAAGCCACGCATGAAGATCCTTTAAACAAAAAGGTGTCATATAGCCCTGAACTTTTGTAGATAAGACACTTAAACTAGGCTGGCATGCATGTGGCCATGGGAACTGTGCTCTGCAGAGTTGGAAGCGAGGAGGACATGGAATATAAACGTGCTAAGGAGAACAATTAATCAGAGATGCATTTATCAAGAGATGGAGATGAACCAAGAGAAATCCAATTTTAAACCATGCTGGAGGCATCAGTCCAAAATGAAGTGTCGTATGTACCCAGAAAATCTTCATCACTGGATAATCTGGCCAAGATAGTGGATGCGTTGGGACTTTTTCCCATATTACCCAACTTCATTAATTATGATTCATCTGCTTATCCACCAGGGGATTCCTCCCACTAGAGGATGTGGGGGTTGTCAATTTTATATATGATAAATATTGTTCAGAGAAATATTCTCAGCTAATATTTAATGATCTGCTGGATTAAAATCCACCAAATCAAGGGGTTTTCATTAAGGATGATCCCCAACAATAAAAAAGTGATTAGGGTATTACTTTCAATATCAAAAACTTAACTAGCTTGTAGGAGTTGATCAAGTTTAGTTGCCAAGTGATTAAGGGGTTTATGAGTTGCTGGTGAGTAATGTTGCCTATGATACAGCAACTTTTATTTTACTTTTGAAACACAATCTGTTGTTTATGAGTAAGAGTCCCATTACCTAAGCAGGTTGTTACCAAAAAAGGGAAATTTATAGGGAGTTGAGCAAAGACATTATGATATGTTCTTTGGTTCAACTCAGAAGAGGTCACAGTTATGTAGGGAGAGAACCCAATTAATCTGATGAGGAAGATCATTGTTTTGCATGACCCTGGAGGGTTAATTAATTGGCGATGGCTGCTGTTCCCAATTGGGGTGACACCTGAAGAGTTGGGCGCTGAGTTCCCTATTAATTCTCCTAGGTTTTTCTTAATAAAGGAGATCTGATTAAAATAAAACTTTCCAATAAAGTTTTATAATCTAGACAGTTTTCTCTTGTGATTAGAGTTGAAAGGACAAGAGAATTCTTTGTCTATATAATTGTTGATCACCTCAGACTCTGCATGACAAGAAGGAAGGAGAACTGCTAAACCTAATTCTAGATTAAGTTCTACTAAAGTGATGGTAGAAACTTTGAACTGAGCGAGTTTACTTTCTACTGAAGAGGGAAGAAGTCCCTACAGATTTTCCAGCATTTCATTCAAAATTAGGACAAGCATCAGGTTAGCGTTGGACTTAATAACCATCTTGATTATCAGAGATCAACTAGAGTATTATTCTTCATATATATTTCTACCCGTCATAAATAACAAGCTACTATTCAGATAACGCTCATACAGGAACCTGTGCATGTTAATCAGGGGATAAGAAGCGAGCTATTACTCCAAAAGATTGGCTAATACTGAGTTCTTACAAGAAGGCTCCCAAAAAATTAACAATCACGTTGTGAAGATTGATGACAGCTTCTATCCAGGCTCTTGCGCCCACAGGCTCCAGATCCTCTAAAATGACAGCCTCTATGGTTTAATGATTGAGCGGAAGTTTCATCCACTCAAGCACATCTTCAGTGCAAACCTGAGACAAATTGAAAAATACTGCCATGTCCATTGAGATTTAAGTATCTAGCCAGCTTTTGGTAGCCCAGCGGAGAACTTGTAATCTCTTCAAAGGCAGCAATAGCAGGCTTAATGTTTTTCATAATCCACTGAATTACCATGGATTACGGGAACTAAAATGCCTCATACTGCTTGATATTGTGGGAGGATATACTGCGATGTGAAAGCATATCTTTTTTCAGGGCTTATACTTTATGGACGCCTTGATGATGGCTTGACCATTGTAGTGATTGATCCCTACAACAAGATTTTTTAATTTTTGACAAATTAGTCTGGTTGTCTGATCTGTCATACTTGATTTCTGACATGACTGTTACCACATCAAGGTTACAGCCCAATAAATTGGGTGAGAGAGAAGTTTGAATTTGTGGGGGTAGCCCCCTCCCTAACTGAAATTTGTCAGGGATGCAGCCTAATGATGTAGATGGGTGAGCAGGTTGTTGTTTTGGTAGAAAGCGGCCCTGATCTGACTGAATATTTGTCTGGGATTTGACCTGATGAATTAAATGATTGTTCTGTGTAAATTTTGTTAGATTAAGATCCCTGATACAATTGTAACATCATAAGATTTTTTGTCTGGCACTTTTGGAGTATGTTTGGTTGAGCGACAAGGTTGAGATCTGCCAAGAAATATTCCTGAGACTAATAGACTTAGTTTTTTGCTCTCCTAAAACTCTCTTTGATAAGTGTAGTGGGCTTACTAGGGCTACTTTTGTAATGATTAGTCCAGTATCTGACCAGTAGCTTATTATTATTAATAAAATGGACTGGAAGGGAAAATTTCAATTGTGGGACTAAAGTATGCCAGATAAACTTATTTTAGCTAAAAAACGATAGCTTTGAATCAACATTTGACTTGATATATGTTCTATGGTTGGGGGTATGTTCAAAATCCAGGCAAGTATGAGATCATAGCATGAGTGGGCTTAAGTCATTATAGAGGGCTATTATTTTTGCATAATTTGATCAATGAAATCAACTAAATTTGATGCAAGTAATTATTATAGATGATGATCAATAAATTTAGCATGGTTTGACCAATAAAATCAACTAAATTTAATAAAACAAATTAATAGTATATTTTTAAGAGAAATAAATAATATATACAATGTTTTTATTTTTATATAGAAATAGTGAGGGTTCAAAATGATAATACACAGTGATTTTTAAATACAACTGATAAAAAAGAACTACTTTTAAAATGCACTGTATTTTTTGGAAAAAGGACATGAACTATTTTTTTCTGGTAAAAAGACCCTCCTCCAATTTTTGTTAAAAAACCTCCTTTAAAAAGCCTCTAAAAAGTATAAAATAATTATGAAATTATAAATACTAAAATAAAACCCTTTTTGAAGTAGGTGCCATCTTCCAACCTGACTTATTAAATTTTGCTCATCAATACAAATTAAAGCTTATATTGGTTTATGTCCAAGTCTAAACTTTAAACAACTTAGAATAAACAATGCTGAGTATATTTATTTAAACAACTATTATAAGTCAGTTTAAGATATGGCGCATACTTCAAAAAGGTTTTATTGAATATTTAAGATTGCTCAACGATTTTATGCTTTTCTAATGTTATTTTGTAGGAGGGTCTTTTTTCCCATTTTTATTTTTTTCTATGTTTGTTCAAAAATAACTCTGAAACTACTGGACCAATTAGATTATTTTTAAAAAAGAGAATAATTCAACTTAGGTCCATTCTAATTTTTTAAGGATTGGCATATTGATTTTATATATATAACAAGTTAAAATCTATATATGTTTATGATGAATTGGGATATTGTTTTAGTAGAGCAATTAGTGGTATTCTTTTGTTTTGATAGCTCTAAATCTGATGGCATATTAAAATTTGATGGCATTTTTTAACCTTGACGTCTCATTTGCATATTAGCATGGTATACCCCACCAGATATCATTCTCTGATCAATTCTAGAACCTGCGGATGAAATTGGATCTCTTTTGATTCCCTTATTTTATAGCCATCATCCACACAAAGCTCATTTGTACCATTACTTAAGCAATAAAATATTGAACTTAATAAACTAAGTATTAAAAATGTTATATTAAACCAATATTATTTGTTTAATTCATCAGTATGGTTTTAGGACAGAACTGAAATGCTTGCTTTTATGTAACTGCTCTATTGGCGCATTTAATGCTTTTTAAAAAGGATTTCTATAAATTCTACACCAAAGATTTACATTTAACTTTGATAGATTAATTTAATTAATTCAATTGGTTATTTCTAACAATGTATGGCTTCAATATTTAAAATCTCTATAAATTCTACAGCAAAGTTTTTTATGCATTTTAGCTAGATGTGGCTATTAATCAATTAAAAGAAGTATTTTTTAAGTCTATAGTGTACTGTTAAATAAAAATATTCAAATTAAAATCTAACTCCAATTAAAAATGCAATTCCAATATCTTTTGCCATACTGAAAAGAAACCCAAACTAATATTACCACCCTTTACCACTTAATGTCAAATTAAATCAATTGGCAACAATTTGGTTCTTTTCAATGTTCATATTGGGAAAATCTAAACCTTGTTAAAGTTTATTGTATTAGAATTTATAAAGTTAATGGTGGTTGATTGTGAGTCTGGTATTTTGGTAGATGGACATCAATAGGTTTACATTAATTAAACTTATCAACTTAACTAAGTAAACACCAATCTGCATAGTAAATTAATTGAATCTGTTAGATCAACTAAAACCATCAACCACTCAACCAAAACTAATTGATCCCATCACATCAGCCAATCACCACCTCTATATAAAAACCAGTGAGCCTATTAAATTATCAACATAAAAAATCTACTTACCAAAACCAATGAGGCTAATCGATCAATTTAAATTTACATATGCTTACTCAAAATTATAAATCAACCAAATTGACCAAATAATCACAAAAACGCTGTGGCAAAATAATAAAAATATTGACATTATAATTTATATATCATTGATACATTCTAATATGTCTTTTATTTATTCTTTTTATAGTTAAGAAAATTAAAGGCAGAATTTTATAGTTTCTAATATTCATAATTATCCGTGATTGTAAGATTATTTTGGTATATTTGTTTATGAAATTTGTATGTAATATATGTACTATGAGTTATATTTTATATAAAAATAGGGATTGTTCAAAAGTATATTTAGGTAGTAAGTTGTGAATAAAAGTGGGAAAAAAAGCAACCTTAGTAATGTGCTTTTTTGAAAAAAATAACTGCCTTTAAATTTTTTTATTATATTTTTTTTGAGATATTACATATAGTATAATAATCTCTCTCTCCTTGGTGTAACTTTCTAAGCAAATTATATGGACAATAAAGTAAATCTTGATCACCTGCTGTAGTTTCATTCCAATGTCCTCAGATTCCCCACCAGCTGACTCAGTATGGGGCAGCAGCCAAACTTCCCCCACCATTTTCCTTCTGACAGGAAAATGTGCTTGGACTGGCTCTCCCAGTTATACCAAACCCCTGGGACAATTTGTTCCTCCCAATGACCTTGATGCCCACTTCACTTGAACCCAAGTGGTGCCCCACTGCCCCCTGGTGCTCCCCCAGAGCAACATACATTTTGGCCTTAGGGTCAACTATGGGAAAAGTTTTTTCCTACCACAACCAAGCCATTATCAAAATGGCTCAGGTGGTGATGCGTCCTTCCATATTCATTGACTTCTGCCCTTATAAGAGGTATTTTGATCTTGGAATCAGCTGTGAAGCTGATGTCACCACTGTGGCAACTGTACCCCTGGTTTTTCAGGGTACCCCTCTCCCCACAACTCAGACCCAGCTCCCAGTGGATACCACTTTGGTGGTTCAGTTTGCTGGTTTGTCCACCCACCTTCCCCCAGAAGTGCTCCACCAGGAGCTGATGGAAGGTTTGGAAGCCTATGGCTTCCAACCCCATCTTGCAATTTGTGGTCCTAAATGGGGCCACACGCCTCACTGGGCCTCGATCATATGCCACAATCAGCCCTGAATCAAATAAAATTGCCCTGTCAATTCCCTCTTGCACCATTATCCTTTCTGCCCCTGACCATCCATTCTGGGCCCACGTCAAGTGTGGATGGATTATCTGTCCATTCTGTTTTGAGTTGGACCACTCAAAATACAAGTGCCCATCCCTAGCTGCCTCTAATGGCACTGATTTCTCATCTGCCGGCCTCCAGTCCACTGCCCACCCTGTGCCAGCTTTGGTATGGGGTACAATCCTACCTCCCCCTCCCCCAAAGCCTATTGCTGCGGCTGTTCCAACAGTCACCAATCAGCCTCCTCCTCATCCCAGTGCCACAAACACTCCATCCAATCAAGCACAGGATTGGACCTCAGTTTGATCCCATGCATCCTCCAATGAACCAACCAAACCTCAGAAATACGCCAACTCCCCAATTCAATTCACCCAAAATCATTGGGATCAATTGGCTGAAATTGATAAGTCTGGGAATATAATCAAAGAGTGCAATATACAAATTGAGTGGTCTGTGTATATTGACCAAGAAGATTAAATACCCCTTACTCATATGCCCCCCAGAAAAATGCCAAAATGTTCTGCAGTGACCACCAACTTGCTTTTGAAGCAAAGGCCAAGCCAGATTGTTATCCTCTCCACAAAGCTGCCGCCAAATCAGTGGTGATTCTCGCAGGAGGAATTCCTCCTCCCAATATTCCCTCCAAAGCCAATAGGGTAAATAATATTTTGATTAAAGCCCACAAAGATGCCAATGACGCCATCCAGAATGTGGCAGAGGTAGCGCAGAATCCTATATTAAAGATTACCCACACCAATATTGCCACGTTCAAAAAAGTGCCCAATGCACACATGAAAGATGAACTAGCTTTGACAAATTAAGTTGAAACTCTTATGTTTAACAGCTGTATTCCTACCACACCAATCATTGGAAATATATCTCCACATCCCACCAATGCTCTGAAGCCCCTGCTCTCCGCCATAGCCTGTGCCCTGCTTTGGGATGAAGATGCTGCCAAGAATGCGCCCCCTGATCCCCACTCCCCTTCCGCCATGATGGGATAAGTGGTTCCCGCTTTCCCACCTGGTTGGTTGTGTTCACGTTAAGAATGTTGTCCGCTCATTTTTGGCGGATTATTCATTTTATTTGGTGAGGATTTATCTTTAGGCTTTGAGTTTCAGTAATGTCTGTCCTCTGGTTGGCTTACCTTAGTTAAGTAAAAAAATACATAATATATACTGTTGATTTTTATTTTTATAAGAATACTGAGGTTGCAAATATAAGTATAAATGGACTTATTTTAAAAAGTATGAAAAAATAATCACCTTTTAAATTGGCACTAAATTATTTTGAGGAAAAAGAGCTGTATCAATTTTTCCTGAAAAAAGTGCCTTCAATTTTTTTGGTAAAAAAAGACCCTCCCTCAATTTTTTTGGGAAAAAAGAACCCCCACAAAAAAGTCACTAAAAAGTATGAAATAATTAATAAAGTATTACTAATTACTAATTCTTTTTGAAGTTGGAGCCATATTCCAACCTGACTTATAAAATTTTGCCCACAAATACAAATAAGAGCTTATATTAGATTAGGTCCAAGTGTAAACTATAAGCAACTTAGAATATACAGTGATGAGTGTATATATTATAAATGGCTATTATAAGTCATTTAAAAAATAGGTCGTCAGCTACAAAAAGGTTATATTTATTCATACTTTCCTAATAACATATACTTTTTATTGTCTTTTTTATAAAGTTTTTTTCCAATATATTTCTAATAGCTTTATTTCTCAACGTCAGCTGAGTTAATAATTTATCAGATGATACTAATAGTTCATTTTAGCTTTAAGATTGGTAGATGAGCTGACCATCAATTAATTTTAGAAATTGATACTGTCAAATCAATCAAATAACCAGCAAACTGCTCAACCAAACCTATTTTTCTCTCCTGTAATGATTTTTTCAGTAAACTGCATGCTATATTTGAAAAAATTAGAAGTAAGAGGAAGTGGCTGAAATAAAAGTTTTAGGCCATTATTATAGACCAGATAATGTTTCTAGTTGATAAGCATCTCAGACTTTTGGTGATTGACAATCACCATCTCTAGTCTCATTCTAGTGTTTTCAGGCTTACAAGCTATTTTAATATAAGATGATTAGTAGCCTTGTCATATATGGCGATCAATCCAGAAGGGAAAACCAGGTGTGCAGTTTTGTAGCATCCAAGGATTTGGTGCAAAATTTAGAGATCTTCCAGAGCTGATTGGATAAAATCTGGATTTTCTTCAACACCAGGACCTCTAAATGGGGGGCTCATTACCAAATTTATTTACAATGATATCTAATTGTACAACCCAAATACAACAATGAAAAAGGAGGGCATTCAGGCGGATCGGAGATGATTTCTGTGTAGATGCAAAAAACAGGTCCTGTGGGGGGTGCAGCTCTGCTAACAATTCTACACCAGAAAGGAGGTATCACATCGTGGATCAGTACTTACAGAAGATGGTGCATTTATATTATTAGTTGCCAATAGCTTCCTCTAGTCAGTGCAGACAGGGTAGTCCTTGTGCGGGTATTTCAGCTCAATATGCTTGCTTGACTTGATCACATGGTGCAGGATCTTCCAGGTAGTAGAATATTGTTTGAAGGATACCAATAAGCAATTAAGGCCTGAACCAACTCCCTAAGGGAGTAGTTAATATTGTGCCCCTCATAAGCCTAGTCATTGAGGATCCAGGGTTGAGTTTGTTGGTTGGAGATTGCTTTCATGAGCAGTTTCCATATTCAAATAAAGCAGACTTGTAGAAAAACTTTATAGCCTTACTGATGAATTTTTTTACTAATTTGGCGCATTTCTTCTAGGTGTCAGAAGGTCTCATCGCATAATTATGGAATGATATCCTTTCAAGTCTGGTCAGCGCCCCACGCTTTAATTCAAATGACCAGCTGCCTTTCTGCACTGACTTTTACACAGCTGTCAGTATAGGAGCTCCTAGGTCAGGAGGGCAGCTTTAGGTGTTCTGTCATATATATTCTTTCAAGGAGTGTGAGTAGATCAGTTCTTGAAGACCCAGGGTTCTTGATTAGTTAGTTTTCCTCAGGAGAGTAGAGCAGCACATATGCATCTGAACTATCTGGAGAAAGGACTTGGTCTTATCCTATGATTGTGGGTTTCAAAAAATAAAGAAGCTCATGACCCCTTCATGTTTCAGCTCAAATAAAATGTCAAGGCAATCAACACCACTCTTTCCTGATACTAGAAGAAGGTTCAGAGTATTATATTCATTTTTACTACAAGGTTGGGCTCATCAGTAGCACGTGGGAGATGTATCAGAGCTTAAAAATAAAGATATTAATTGTATGCACTTTCTCCTCAAGGTTGAGACGAACATGATTCCAGTAGCCACTTGGGATAATATACTGGAAAGCACCTCTTGTTCAGTCTCATTCTCTATCAGCCCATTTTATTATATAATACCCAGATAGCGCATAGTCTGGGTTTTCAGATTGAAGTTAAATCAGATGGTGGTCTGAAGCTTGGAGAACAGATCCTCACCACAGTGGACTTGTCTTTATATACCGCAACTTATGGCTGATTGGTAAAGGGCAAGGAGCTCTTTGATTCCTTGAAGGACATCCATAAATCCCATTCTCACAAACTTTCATCAGCAAAGGCCTGCATTTTCAGAGGACATTGGCTGGGGTTTATTAGTCCCCAAATTTTACGTCCACCGCTGCTAAGAGGGTATAAGCAGCAGAATTGAACAAGATTAGTGACATGGGATTGCCTTGGTAGAGGCCCCGACCAATTGGGATAGTTTTTATAGACCGTTGGTAACAATCAACTTGCTTATAAAATCAGAGTACAAAGTTGTGACCTAAGAATGGAAAGCGTCAGGGAACTTAATTGCTCACATCGCCATGTGCAGGAAGGGCCATACTACCCAAAAAGTAGACCTTTTCCATGTCATGAAACATGAGGTAGCCACTCTCAGAATCTCTTATGTCCTGAAGAACATTTTGGACAGCGCTGATGCTGTCCCAGATAGTGAGACCATGGATAAACCCACGCTGAGCTTATGGAGGTTTTTGACACTGTAGTCATCAACCTTTTGAACAGGATGTGCATCAATAGATTATAATTAGCATTTGAAAGGGCGATTGGACGCCAGTTCTGAAGGTGCCGTTGAAGTCCCTTCTTGTAAAATAGCGCATTCTGGGTTTCCTGGCCCCAGTAATTTGGTGCTAAGTTTGAAGGCAGCAGTTGAACAGTTGGGCGAGTTACAGTGTGATGTAATTACAGATAGTGTTGTATATCTCCATGCACATGTTGTTGGGGCCTGTTGCCTTTTCCTTCACTGATTCCTTTAAAACTTTCTTTATTTTGTTGATCAAGATTTCAGATGTAAGATTTCACATTTCGCTGGCTGAGCACTCCCAAAGTACCAGCTTTACTGTATCAATTAGATTTTCAGTTGTGGATCTGCTCACCTCATGGTTATAGAAAAGCTCACCATAGAATAGTTCAATATCAAACTTGAATGTTGAATGTCAGAGGACACTTTACTTGATGTGGTTTCACTTGCATTACTTAGTACAGGATTGGATTCACTTAAGGGTTTCCATGCTCTCTTTGGTCATCATATCCACAAGGCTTTGGTGCTGTTAGGTGGCATTAAGGTGTCTCTTGTAATCCTGCATGCTCATTTAGGCTTGTTTTTGTTCATGCGTCACATGGTACTCACTCCACCATTATTTGCTGTCTTTCTACAAGAGCTTCGGGATAGTCAAGGCATCATTTAGCTGTTTTGTGGAAGCAATTTGCTTGTAGTTTTTAACTTTCACATACTTCACGCTATCACATTTGAGTTTCTTCTTGATCTTGCAATAGAGTTTGAGGGGATCAATCCCAGGTTGAAAGTCCAGGTAAGCGACTAGGTGATCAAACTGTTTTCACAAGTCTGACACCATTCAGCTTCCCTTAGAGTTAATGGTGAGATTTGCCACTCGCGGTACTTTTTTCAAGAGAGTTTCTGTAAATCTCATTCCCAGCAAGATGATGTGGGATGCAAAACCACACTGCTAGTGAACTAGCCGTTAGGAGAATGGGAAATAAGGCACCTCAAATGGTGCCTGTGCAAAAGGGATCCAAGGCAAGGGTGTAAAGCGCGACATATAGTACAAGATAAGCGAGAAACAGCACAGCTTGAGTAGACCCCAGAGGGGAGTCCATTATCAAGTGTAGCTCAGTGCCAGTAGGCTTGGGTGCCTCGATCTGGAGGGGACCTGAGCAGCCCAAGGGAGCACCTGTGATTTTGGTAAATTGTGATAGGAGGTAGTGGCCCACATAGTTGGAGACCTCCTCAAAGAGGTCCGCCACCAAGTTCGCCCAAGGAGCCATAAGTAAAATGTAAAGTAATGAATAGCTTTATTTAAGAAAGTTGATCAACAAGGAATGTTGGTTGCAAAAGATGTATTCAAAGTGGGTCAGGGGAATTAGGGCTTTGCGGAAAGTGTGCCCAAGCCTTGAAGTTCCAATAAACACATGCTTACATCCGTTTTTGTAAAATACACCGAAAGTGCCTTCATCTGAGTGACTGATTGAAGCTGTATTTTACCCAAGCTCAAGATTTTGTAACTCAAACGGGATTCAAACCCTTGTTCTCCAATTAACCAAATTGAACCATCTTTGTTCATTATGTAGATCAATCGCTTCAGTGCCTGGGCCAAGATAAGGGGCTGGGCGCTTTGCACCCCATTAGTACCAACCTGGGCATGCTTTGCTTGCACCCAGCGTTGGTCTAAGGTGTGTTTCAGGTCAGGAAGAGCCTGAATTTTCACCTTCTGGGCCTCCTGTCACCCAGCCTTATCTTTGGTATTAGTTCCCACTATTAATTCATCCAACCATGACAACTTTGGGGGCTATCCCAAGCCAAATTGAGACTCATACCACGTGGTTGCTCTAATAATTAAGACTGACTTTTCTATATAAGGTCAGTAACTTTAAGTTGAAAACACTTGCACGTAATCCAGACAGGAACATGTCTTTTCAGGATTGCAGCTAATTTTGAAGAGGACTGTCCATCTTGAGAGGTTGATAATGCTCAGTTGTTGGTACAGAATTCCAGACCAGCTGCTCTCATGACTTCTAAAAGGGGTTCCTTAAGGTACAACAAAAGGAAATCTGCTTAAAAACATACCAAAGGCACCTACAAAAAACCAAAAGGCTGCAAGAAGAGAAACCTTATGTCATACTGGGAAACCCCAAGGTTAGAAGAGGCAAAGTGGATGACAACCCCTGCGAGTTTCATGGCTGATTAAAAATATTTAAATGTAACAGATCATTTTATTATATAGAAGAATAAATAGTGATTAAACTGGTACAGATAGCACCAAACTGGGGTGGACCAAATAGAAAAAGGTGGATGACGGCATCCACGGCATGTGCAATGAATTGTTAATCAATATTATGGAGGTAATCGTCCACAATCTCACAGAGGGCATGGGAGCAATGACAGATATGCAGATATGAACGTTCACTCAATAATCTCCAGTATTTTTTTCAAAGATGGCGTCGTGCATCTCCAGATAACTTTACCAAAAATCAGCGAGGCGGCGTGGAAAGCCAATTTCACAAAAAATATCTTAATTACTAAATTGTCTTTAATAAAAAACCTGAAGGAAAGGGAAACTAAATAATATATTGGCAACCTACCCTAAAGAGGGTGGTTGCCTATATAGTGGAGGGGGAAAGGGAGCTTGGAAATTTTTTGTAATGACTAAGCTCTTGATAGCACCTAAATTGTCATCCTAGGCTTCTTGCAATAGAGTTAAGAGAGAAGGCATTAGATGTCTCAGATGGCTTAATAAAAGTTTTGGTCACCTGTCCACCGGATCAAGGAAAAATATAGCGGAATAATACTAAATTTGAGTGGTTTTCATCAATTAGTTAATTTAATAACACTATTTCCACTGAGATCTGTCATTTCAATATTGTACTTTGTACATTCTTCTGTAGTAAATTTTGTGATCTTTGAGTTTAATCTGCAATACAAACCATTAAATAGACCTGATCCAAGCTATTATGCAAATTAGGGATTAAATGGGAATTTATTTCAGGTGGGGAAATTGCTTGAATATTTTCAGTGACCAAATCAAACTTAGAGTGGACCTGAGGATCCTTCTGGATGGCCCTAAAATGAACCACCTCTCTGCACACCCCTATAAGAATTTTTAAAAGATCAGAAGAGGAAATGTGTGGCAAAGAGGGAGATTATTTTGGAGCAAAGGAAGTAGTCACCACTCATCTACTACATGGTCTAAGTCACTGATCCTATAAAGGGGCTCTACTGGGGGTTTGGGCCACTTCCTGCTTCTATGCTGAATTTTTTCATGTTAAAGATGGCACGGCAGGTTATCTGAAAAATATACTATTTTTTGCTTTTGATACAGGATACATGTCACCTTATAGGACATAAGCAAGGGCAAATTTTTAATGCCTTTCAGGGATTTTAATTACAAACAGAGCCACCACCTTTTGGGTAGGAGGGGGCATTAGGATAACAGCTTAGAAGACTTCCTCAACTGCTTTATAGCTGACACAATCTCTTGCATTTACCCAGCTACATTCATATAAATGATAACCCTTCCAAGCCACCAGGTATTGTTTGAGTGACGTGGTTTGTAGGAGGCCAAGATTTTCTCTACCTCTGCCTCCTAGGAGTCATCTACCATGATATGTTCAGTCGGTGTGGGAATAGAACTCCTGAATGGAGACAACAGAGATACATGAAACATGATGTGCTTTTTCCTTGAGTAGGGAGCTTAATAAGGAAGGCACCATTTACTAAGTTCTTAAACACCTTAAAGGTCCCATCACATTTAATATGAGTTTAAGGGAAGGAACCTTCATGTATTAATGACGCTGTCCAACATGACTGTCAGAATTCAAGATATTAATTTAATTAAATTCCCCCTTCCAAATTTAGCCATACCAGATTGGTCATCAAATCTAACTGAGTTAAATCAATTTCAGGATCCTCCTCCCCTATTCCTGAGTCACGTGGAGCGGCGTTTCCACCCATTTGGTCAGGTGAGCAACACCACCCATTGAGGATGCCAATGAGGAGGCCATTCTGGAAGATCAGTAAAGATCCTGAACAGATGAGGCCCTGATGATCCCAAAGGCACTGAGTTCCAACACACCCTATAAATATTGAATCCTTCTAAGCCTTATAAAATATCGATTAACTTACCCAGCTTTCCACTTCCTTCTTGACCTTTTCCGCAAATTAGCAGCTTTGAGTCACCTTCAGACCTCGGCGCCAGTCCAAAGAACTGTAGCGCCAACAAGAGTGGTGCTCACTACAGTGGGCTCCAGCTGTCTCAAGTGAAAATGTCTATCACAATGGAAAATACCAGAAGCCTAGGAGACCAAACCGCTGGTTGGTTGAGAAGCGTTGCCCAATGGGTTAGTACCTCATGGTATGAAATACTGGCCACTCAAGCCAAATCATTAGAGTTTTGAGCCGCTTTCCAATTTACCCTGCCTTCTATCAATGTAAGTCAGTACCAACTTCAATGCGAAAACCCTAATGAGGGGGGGGGGGGGGGGGGGGGGGGGGGGGGGGGGGGGGGGGGGGGGGGGGGGGGGGGGGGGGGGGGGGGGGGGGGGGGGGGGGGGGGGGGGGGGGGGGGGGGGGGGGGGGGGGGGGGGGGGGGGGGGGGGGGGGGGGGGGGGGGGGGGGGGGGGGGGGGGGGGGGGGGGGGGGGGGGGGGGGGGGGGGGGGGGGGGGGGGGGGGGGGGGGGGGGGGGGGGGGGGGGGGGGGGGGGGGGGGGGGGGGGGGGGGGGGGGGGGGGGGGGGGGGGGGGGGGGGGGGGGGGGGGGGGGGGGGGGGGGGTAATCTGCCAACCAATAAATGGCATCTACTCTGCAGGTGGCCGCACTGGTCATTCCCACGCCTCTGCTGCTCCCTCTACCATGCGGGACCTTTACAATTTGGCCCAGCTGCTGCCAGAAGAACTCACATTAGCCCCAAATGTTACCTCCGCCATTTCATCCACCCCACCACTCATCACCTGCTCCAACTAGTAGGGTTGCACCATCAAGAAGTTGCATGCCAACTGGGGCTCTCCCAGGCCCTACAAACCCATCTCGTTAATTTCTATACCATGGCCTCCTCCTTCATCCATGACAACCGTGAGGCCATAATTGATAATTGGCGGCTGATTAATGAAGTTCGAGACCAGGTAATGGTGTTAGATCATGGGATCTCTGGGTATCTTGAGGATGCACTGCGTCAGAGCATTCAACACCTCGAGATAACTTGGGATTGACGCCTCCACCAAGTTGAGGATCTGGTAGGGACCCTACAACAACACTATCAAGAGTTGACCTCCCATGACTACCCATCTAGGAGTGAAGGGCCTCATGGGCCTGAAGGGCCAGAAGGTCCCCATGGGCCCCCTGGGCCCCCAGGTCCCTCAGCCCCCACTGCTGCCAGCCCTGAGGACCCCTGGCAGAAGGATGTGATGACAGCATTAGCTGTTTTGCATAACAAATTTGAAATGTTGCCAAAGGATGTAGACTCTGAATGGGTGGGGTCCCACTTGACCCTAGGGTCTCCCTAGATGCCCTGTCAGATGAAATGGGCAACCTAAGTATTTTTTTTTGAGCTCACTGACGCCCACATCTCTTGGCTGGAGAAAACCTGTTGAGGGTTTGAGACCTGCCTGACCACCCTCGAAGGTCAATTTCACTACCAACAAGCTGACATACAATCTTTAAAAGAACAAATCACAGACAAGTTTCCATTTCCTCCCTCAATTGACATTGGGATGATGTCCAGGAGGAACTTTAAGGCCTATGACGCCGGCTAGACCAACAGGGCCCCTGCAACTATGCAGAAACTGAAATTTTGGAGCCAACACCTATCCCTGGTGTTAACACCTCTCCGCTCCTCTGGTAACTAACTTTAAACCTAGTTTTAAAGAAAGGTTTGTTCCTGGCCAAGAAAGAATTGCATCCTTCCTGTATGCTTATAAAAGCTCCATGGAGGAAGCTACTGACTGGCAAAGGGTGAAACATATCCACTCCTGCATGGATAGCATGGCCTGGGAGACCATGACCCCTCATTTGAAAGAGTGCACAACGTGGGACCAGGTCCTCACAGCTTTAATCCAGGAGTTTATAAGCAACTAAACCTTAGTCAGCCAGAAACAGGCTTTCATGGGTATCCAATTAAACAAAGGAGAAAGCCCCACAGAGTTCTCCTGCCACTTCTATTCCCAAGCTCAACCCTTGGTTACCACAAATTGTATCACCCTGGATGACACTATTGCCGCTGTCATTTCTGCGCTAGGATTCTACCATGAGGTCCAGATGAAAGTGATTGGCCAGAAGAATGGATTTACCTGCATCCGAGAAATTAAGGAAGCCCTTAGTGAGATCCCCATGTCAACTCTGCACTCCAAGGCTACCTCCACTGGCCCCTCTAACCGTCCTAGGGTCCACATAGTCAAAAACCAAAAAACCCTCAATCCAGATGTAAATACTGTGATGGTTCCAGAAACAGCGCCAAGAACTTCTGTAAACGACTTTCTGAGGAGGTGGGAAAAGGGCAGTAAGCATGAAGGATAATGCACTTCGTGCTGACAGCCCCACTCAGCCTCAAGAATCCTCCATAACAGTAAGTGAACTAGGAGCTATGGCTTCTGGGGAAGAAGTTTCAGTATCTAATGATAATAAAGAAATTGATACTGCTTACTCTTCTTCTGATAACTCTCCCATTTTCCTCACTCTGCCTCCCCAGTTAGGAAGCCTGGATACCTGGGTCGCGGTCCGGGTTCACAAGATACCAGTTCATGCCATAGTCAACAGTGGCTCCCCCATGGATGTCATATGCTCCAAGCTGATGAAACGCATCAAGATTGCTCCTGATATGCCGCACTACATGGAGTATGGCACAGCTGGCCCCCAGTGCACCCAATCCATAGGGTTTATTCCTCTCTACCAATTCAGTTCAGAAAGCTTGCTTTTAGATACACCCACCATCACTCTGGATAACCCTAGCTATGACCTGCTCCTCAGGACTCAGTTTCTTAGAGACTATTTGGAAGTGCTCTATTATGATGGTGGCTTTCTTTCCTTGCTTGGTCATTGTATTCCGCTTGTTTTTGAGACCCCTCATGACTCCAAAACTGAGGTTAAAGCCTGGGCTTGTCTGCTAGAGAGTGAAAGCCAAATAGACTGGCTCAAATATCATATTAGGGGTTCTCAAGTCCGACTGCCCCCTCCTGCTGTTGATGGACAAGAGGGCATGCCAATTTACTTACCTAAGGCAACTATCTTTCCCCTAAAATCCCAGGTCATCGCTGATACCCAGGTCCATGTCAACATCCCCTCTGGGGTACCTGCTAGAAGTCTGAGGCCTAGACAACCCATCCCCAAAGGAGGTGCTAACCTGTCCGGGGATTCTAGATCCAGCCTTCGCCAGATCTATATCAGTGCTGTTGGCCAACCCTACTGATAAACCTAAAATAGTAGGTCCAAACAGCCCTTTGCTTATGTCCGCTTACTACCAGTAGTGGCTATCACCAACGTCCAGAACTTTGGGGACTTAAGAGACTTTGGCTTGGAAGCTCCACTCTCAGTTAATCTGGTTGATACTAATATCAGTAAAGACCTCTCAGATGACCAACAGCAAAAGGCCCTAGCATTATTTGAGGAATATTCGGACCTATTCTCAACCTCAACCTATGACTTCAGAAAAATGAATGGGGTCCATCATCATTTAGAAACTGGGGATGCTCCTCCCTTCCAGTCCCAACCTTACTAAAAGAGCAAGGTTGAGGAGGCCCAGGTGACTGTTGAGCTAAAACAGCTACTCAATGCCAGACTCCTGGTGCCCTTGATCAGCCCTTGGGCCTCTCCCCTTCTGCTGGTTTGGAAGAAGGATGGCAGCCATTGGGTGGTAATGGACTATCAATGACTTAACTCCATCACTAAGAAAGACAGTTATCTTTTACCTCAGATTGACGATTCCCTCCAACTTCTTGACGGATCTCAATACTTTTCCACCATGGACCTTGCCAGCGAATATTGGCAGGCTGAGCTCACCCCCAAAGACTGGGCTAAATGTGCGCTCATAGCTAATGAAGGGCTATTCGAGCCTACTAGAATGCCCCAAGGCCTTTGTAACGCCCCGTCCACTTTTCAATGTGCCATGGATGGGATCCTTGGGGACTTGAAGCTCTCCTACGCCCTTGTTTACATGGATGAAATTACTGTCTTCTCTCAAACCTTTAATGGGCATCTTGAGAATCTATGGGAAGTCTTCGATCAGCTATAATGAGCATCCTTAAAGCTAAAACCCTCCAAGTGCTCCTTCTTTCAGTCCAAATTAGAATTCCTGGGGCACAAGGTCTCTAAGGATGGCATCTGACCCCTACTGAACAAAACCGCCGTCATGGAGAAGATGTTGTGCCCCCAGAGTTTAAGGAATATCCAGGTATTCCTCAGCATGGTGGGCTATTACCAGCAGTTTATTCCTCGGTTTGCTGACCTCGCGGAACTGCTGTTTTATCTCCTACAGAAGAATGTGCCATTTGAGTGGCGGCCTGAACAAGAACAGGCTTTTAATGCCTTGAGAACCGCTATGTACTAAACCCATTCTAGTTCACCCTCAATTTGACCAACCCTTCCTGTTGTTCACAGATGTGAGTGATGTCACCATTGGGGCCATCCTGGCCCAACATGACGAAAACCAGGTTGACCACCCCGTGCATACTTTAGTAAGATGCTAAATAAAGCTGAGCGGAACTACAGTGTCACTGAGAGGGAGTGTCTAGCCATCCTACTGGTCATCAAACATTTTCAGCCCTACCTCTATGGCACCCACTTTACTATTATTACAGACCACACCTCATTATGGTGGCTGTAACAAATGAAGGATCCTGACGGTTGGTTATCCAGATGGGCTCTATGACTTCAAAGCTATGATTTCACCATCATCCATCGTGCAGGCGCTATTCACCAGAATGCAGACGGCCTCTCCAGGATGCCAGTACTAGCAGCGTTGACCCCTGATGAGGACCGGCTGTATGACCTAATAGGCTGACCTGACCAGTGGGAGTTGGAAACCCCAGAGGTCCAGGCTGAACTATGAAGGATGACTCGTGATATACCAATTAAGGAAGGGCTTTGTAAGAAAGTCAATAATAAGTGGCTCCCTTATATCCGCCCCTCCTCCAGAACTGATGTTATACTAGAAGGCCATTCCACCGTGGGACATGGGGCTGTCAAAAAGACCCACAAGTGGTTGAAATCACGATGCTACTAGGACTGCATGATCGAGACTATCCAGGAGGTCCTTGAAGCATGCATGACTTGCCAATCGCAAGACTGAGCTAACCCCCAATTCCAACATTTGGTGGTTGCCCTGACTGGTCCCTTCAATGTGGTAAGCATTGATGTGGTGGGTCCCCTTCTACTGGGTTGCATGACCATAAATATATTATCCTAGCCGTGGACCATCTAACCAAGTGGGTTGAAGCAATTTCAGTCCCAGCTGCTACTGCCAAGGCCACCGCCCTATTCCTCGTTTGATCCGTTTTCACCCAGCATGGGTTTCCCCAAACCTTACTCTCAGACAATGGATTAAACTTCACCTCACAGGTAGTGCAAGAACTTACCTCACTATTCAGCACTACCTAGAGTTTTGCTGTACCTTACCACTCTTTTACTAATGGAGTGGTTGAATGGGATAACGCAACTCTTATTTCTATTCTTCAAAATTAGCTGCCTCAGACCCTGCTCGTTGGAATCATTACCTACCCAGCGCCTTACTTGCCTACCAAGTAAGCTATCACTGAGTTATCAAGATGTCCCCATTTGAAGCCCTGTATGGGCGGGCACCTCAACTGCCAAGTAGCATCCAGACAATGCTCAAGACCTCCACCCCTGAGAACTCCAATTTAACTATGAGGTCTCTAGACGATGAAATTGTCTGGCCCCAAGCCCAAGCCACTCAATCATTATCACCACCACTGGAAGAGAGACATCCTGATCAACTCTCAGATGACCCTCCTTACCAGATTTTCAATTAGGTGACCTCATTCTCTTTTATCATCAACAACCTGGAGGCCAACAAAACAAACTCAATGTACTTTGGTCTGGACCCTATAAAGTTATTAATAGGGTGAAGTCTGAGTACTCCATTGCTGACATCAACCAAGGGACCGTGGTAAATAGGGTGCATGGTCAGTTCCTATGGCCATATTCCCCCTCTGACAGGATCTTGAGGAGTGCATTGTCAGAATTCAAGATATTAATTTAATTAAATTCCCCTTCCAAATTTGGCTATACCAGATTGGTCATCAAATCTAACTGAGTTAAATCAATTTCAGGATCCTCCTCCCTATTCCTGAGTCACGTGGAGCGGCGTTTCCACCCATTTGGTCAGGTGAGCAACACCACCCATTGAGGATGCCCACGAGGAGGCCATTCTGGAAGATCAGTAAAGATCTTGAACAGATGAGGCCCTGATGATCCTTAAGTCACCAAGTTCCAAAACACCCTATAAATATTGAATCCTTCTAAGCCTAATAAAATATTGATTGACTTACCCAGCTTTCCACTTCCTTCTCGACTTTTCTGCAATTTAGCAGCTTTGAGCCACCTTCAGACCTCGGCGCCAGTCCAAAGAACTGTAGCGCTGACAATGATCATTGATACTTTCTTAAACTCATGACTGGGTGGAGTTTACAGATGCAAATTTCTTATAATCATTCACTGCCTTGGACAGGTGCTCACATATGAGATTGTGGGGTTCACGTATGTGATTCAGGCGTTCCTCTGCAGCAGTAACAGTAGTAGTAAGACGAGTTCCAATGTGGAATGAGGGGTTATAACCTAAAAATGGTTTTAAAAGGGGAAAAACTGGTGGAGGCATGAGGGTACTTATATATGCAAACTGCGTTAGGGTTTGGTCAGACGCCCATGTGTCATGACTAGTAGAATCATAAGAACGGAGATACTGCTCTAGGGTTTGGCTCACCCTTTTAGTTTGATCATATGAATGGGGGTGATAAGCAGTAGACTTGTAGGGTCTGTTCTTGAGGAGGACAAGGATTAGCTCCAGAATTTAGCAGTGAATTATGAGCTGCGTTCGCTCACTATCTCCCTAAGAAGTCCAACCATGGAGAATACATTAGCATCAAACAAGACTGCCATTCTTCAAAGGTAAAAAAGTGTTTAAGAAGATGAGAGTAAAACTTGGTGAAGCAATCAACCACACCATGATCACATCATGCCCCTTAGAAGGTAAAAATCTATAAGAAAATCTGCAGATAAAGAGGTCCATGGGCCCTCTGTTTGTCACATTAACTGCAAGTGGTCCTTTTTCCCTGGCCTCCAGATATGGATTGTGCACACAATTCACAACATGAAATTCATGCAGAGATTTCCTTGAAAGATCCTGGCCAATTATAAGTCCTTTTAACCAGGTTTACGCACTTTTTGGACCCAAGATGCCCCAAAATTGGGGACTCATGATTCTTTTATTTATACCTGTTAATAAAAGGCGGAAAGGGTTCAAATTCAGTCTCTGATAATTATTACCCTATCATTGAGGGTATAGATAGTACGCTTATGAGCTTTAGATTGAAAGTCCTCATATATAATGTGATCACTTCTAGGAGGTCAACAGTGAAGCGAGTATCTGATTATAAATGGGAAGCATCTGGTGGCAAACTAGTAGAGGAGAAGGAATGGAGCTAGTGTCAATATTTGGTAGTCAAAGAAAATGGTAGTGAGCTCAAAGGGCTCACCTATGCTGGGGTTAATGGCATTATTTTTACCCAAAATGTCTGTCAAGACATTTAAACCCCTTTTGACAAATCCATACTTGAAATTGAATTTGCATTGATTTCAGTATGTACAAACCTGATGGTTGGCAAACTTCTAGGGATTTTTATAGTACATAAAGGGCTGGTGGTCTATGTGCACAGTAATCTCATGCTGAGCCCCTAGAGGTAGCGCCAGTGATTTTGTGACCAAGACACAGCTGCCAGCTCCTTGTTGTAGATTGCCCATGACAATTCAGTGGCTGAGAACTTCTGAGAAAAGTATGCAATAGGATGCTCAACTCCATCATGCTCTTGGAGTAGCACAGCACGCAAGGCAACTAAAGATGCATCACATGCCAATTCAAAGGGCTTAGAGTCAGCATGCCTGAGGATTGGCGCGGTAAGAAAAGCCTCCTTTTTAGCCTTAAACGCCTGTTGGCATTTAAGTGTCCATTTAAATTGTGTGTTCTTGCCAGTCAATGAATGAAGGGGAGTTGCCAGTTAAGTATAAGCGGGGGAGAACTTCTTGATGAAGATTACTGTCCCCAGGAGTTCCAGAGTTGCTTTTGGTTTGTTGAGGTTGGCTATACTGAAAAATTCTAGCTTGCATGGGGTACTGCGTACCTGTCCTTCAAAACTAGGTTCCCTAAAAAGGTCACCTTTCTACAAAAGAATTTGCATACAGAGGGCGTCACAAAGAGCCCATCCCAGTGGATGACAGCCATGACTGATTCCAGGTTTATTTGTTGCTCATGACTGGGTTAATGAATTGAGATGTCGTCAATATAGACAACCACGCAGGAGAAGCACAGATCACCCAGTACATCATCATTGAGGCTCTGGAAGGTTGCTAATCGCGTTCATCAACTCAAAAGACATTACTTTGTATCTCATATTCCCCTTTTTGTGCTTACGTCAGTGAGTCACTCCTGTCCCTCCTTGACTCTTACTTGATTAAAGGCATTTACTAAATAAAGCTTAGAGAAAAATCACGGCTTTGCAATTGACTGAGTTATTACCTGTTATAATGGGAGGAGATAGGGGTCTGAAACAGTAACATTATTGGCTTATACATAATCAATGAATGGCCGCAGGATTCATCAGCTTTTTGCGTGAAGACAATGGTGAAGAAATGGGAGGACTTCTTCACAGTCCAACCTTTTGCCAGCATGTCATCCAGTCATTTGATTTAGAGCTTTTTCCTCTTTCTTAATATTTGAGTTATTAATATAATCTTATTATCCCACCTGATCCAATTATAATAAATCTACTTATACATTAGGATATGAATCCTGCTAGCGGTTGTGGAAGTTATCATTTCTTATGATAATTATTGTTTGGCGAATTAGCCTTAGAAACATTAAGTAATTCGCCTGGGTTTAATCTGCTAAATCGCTAATGTTTCACTGAGGATAATCTTTGATAATAAACAAGTGATTAGGTTGTCAATTTTAATATTTATAAATCTATTAACTTGTAAGAGTCAATTAGGTTTTGTCATTATTTGACTAAGGATACTTTGAGTAATTGCTGGGCGTTGACAACGCTTTTATGTCAGCAACTGGAAGTTCAGCCTTTTAGGCAACGCGACCTGCTGATAATGTAAATGGCTCCCATTATTTAAGTAGGTTGCTAGCTTAATGGGTACTCCACTGGGTTTGATGAGGGCGTTGAGGATGCTACCTTCAAAATCAACCCATAGCGGATCATTATCTAGTCGGTGATGAATCCTGAATAGTTGAATGGATGAGCGGAAGCCTCATTTATTGTTGAAACAATTCTTGAAGGGTTAATTTAGTGGTGACGGCTGCCGTTTACAATTGGGGCACTAACAGAAGAGTTGGGTGCTGATTTACCTATATATCCCCCTATAAATTGTCTACTAAGCATACACTCAGATAATCAAATATCTAATATAGTATAAAATTGTTGTAATTTTGTACTACTTTTTAAAATAAAGTGAGTGATCTGACATCTTTTGGCTAGATATTACTACAAGTTCTTTGCGGCTACTGCGTCAAGAGAGGAAGGGATAGAAGTTTCACAAAGAAGGCCATTGAACTATAATTGCTGGATAAGACCTAGGAGAGGACATCTAAGCCATATTATAGTTAAGTCTCAAGAGTAGTTTTTCCCTTAATAACCGTTGAACCTACTACCAGTAGGTTAAGTTCTGTTGTCATCCAAAAATTGCAACTCCAGAGGAAGAGTTGAAGGTAGAGTTCTTCCCTTGTCATCTGGAGAATTTTATTTAATAACTTACAAGTGGTTTAAAGGAAGATTCTTTATGCCTGTTCCAAGAAGAATCCTGGGCAGGAGAGATATCTGGTTGTGAAAATCTCAACTTTGTAGCAGTCCTCATATTAATATCGATCACCAACATATTTTATCATATCATATACCAACGACTGTTGATTGCACATATAAAGAACCTGTTCAGAAGTTTATGGGAGATGAAACGAGCTGCAATCCTTAAAGAGTAAACAGCTCCAAGATTTTAACATTGGTGCTCACTAAAGGGGTAGTTGAGTATTCAGAACAATTTTGATAGAAAATATTAATAATGGCATACAAGAACAAGCTTGGTATGCTTTGAACGGAACTATAATGTGAGGAAATTGGCAGATAAAGTTTAGACTGACCTTTCATTTGGTATGCAAAAATACCCAAAAGGCGAATTAGAGTGCCAGGGGCACTGCTGCTCAAAAGATATTAAAATGGGCTGGGAGATAAGTAACCAATGAGCGCAACGGGCCACAAATGTAAAAAACAATTTGGCAAGGAACCAGGCTATCGCTGCCTCAGGGCCAATGGGCCTGGGCATAGGAAATTGCAGGATCTGATTGGGTGGATTTTTTACCCATGGTGGGAACTGGGTATGGCAACATTGGCGAAGGTGCAGATCCTCACATGGAGCGGGAATAATTTTGTAAATAAAATGTTGATATTTTAGTGGAAAATTGCCTCAGCAATCAGGGAAAGTTCCAAGAATAATTTAACATAATAGGCCTAGGTAATTGAAGAAGGCAACAGGGTCACCAGCATGACTGTGAGGGTCCAGTCATTGTGCACCTCCAAAGTCCAATATTGAGGCATCACAGGGCTCTGGCAAAGGGTAATTTTAAACTAAAAAATGGCTTTAGAGCGTGAGAATTTTTTTTAAATTCCAAATAATGAAAATCAATTGTGAACTTTCCCAGTGTGGTTGTTGGTGTTACAGTTCTTTAAATTGTTGCTGAGGTCCAAAAGCTAGGCTCAAAGATGAAAATTTTCAAAAATGGGTCAAAAAGGAAACGGAAGAGTGGTTAGAATACCAAATATCTTATTAGATTAGAATGTGTCAATTGCTATAAGGTGCGTAGGTACATGGTGCCTCAAGGATCTTTGTGGCCTCATCCATTCAGGATCTTTCATGGCCTTCTGGATTGACTGCCTGTTTTGCACCCTCATTGTATTTCGCCGCCCACATGACCAGATCGGTGTAAAATCCGCTTCATGTGACTCAGGAAATGTGGATATGACTCCTGAATTTATCTCCGTTTAATTTGGCTCAAGAGTTGATTCACAGCAGCTCAATTTGGAAGTAGGTAATTTTATTTGTTTTTCATCTTGGATCTGACAACGCCCCTTAGATCCTATTGGAGGGGAATATAGGGCTGAAGGAAATGGCCATACACCCTATTAACCACGATCCCCTGGTTGACATTGGCGGTGGGTACTCTGACTTCACCTTATGAATTACCTTATAAGGTCCAGACCAAAGAACGTCTAGCTTATTCTGTCAGTCTCCAAGTCGATGGTGATAAAAGAGAATGAGATCACCTAATTGAAAATCTGGTAAGGAGGGATATCCAAGATTTGATCGGGATGTCTCTCTTCCAGTGGTGGTGATAATGCTTTGTGTGGCTAGGGCTTGAAGATGGACAATTTCATCAGCTAAGGCCTCATAGTTAATCTGGAGTTTTCAGGTGTGGAGTTCTCGAAGAATGGCTGGAAGCTACCTTGGTAGCCAAGGTGCACGCCCATATAGGGCTTCAAAAGGGGACATCTTAATCAATCAGTGGTAGCTTACCCTGTAGGAAAGCAAAGCGCTGGATAGGTAGTGGTTCCAGCGAGCAGGACCCAATGCGGCCATCTTTTGTAAAATGGAAATAAGATTTCTGTTAGCACGCTCTACCGCTCATTAGTTTATGGGTGATAAGGGAAGGAAAAATCTGTGTTGTGCCAAATAGCGAGTAAAGTTATTATACTAACTGGGAAGTGAAGTTGAACACGCTGTCCAAAAGTAAGGTTTGGGGCACCCATGCTGGGTTAAAACGGATCAAACAAGGAAGTGAGATGTGGCTTTGGCAGTGGCAGCTGATACCAAAATCGCTTAACACTTGGTTTAGTGCTCCACGGCTAGGATGATATACTTATGTCCATGCAACCCAGTGGGAAGAGGGCCCACCACATCAATGCTAACAACATTGAAGGGTCAGTCAGGGCAACAACCAATTGATGGAATTGAGGATTGGCTCAGTCTTGAGATCAGCAAGTTATACATGCCTCAAAGTCCTTTTAGATGGTTTTAAACATTTGGTCCCAGTAACATTGTGACTTCAGCCATTCATGAGTCTTATTAACTGCCACATGTCCCACAGAAGAATGGCCCTCTAGAATGACATCAGTTCAGTAAGAGGGGCGGACATAAGCGAGCCAATTCTTATTGACATTCTTGTAAAGCAGCCCATCCTTAATTTGAGTGTCTTGAGTCATCCTTCAGAGTTCATCTTGGACCTCAAGAGTTTCCAATTCCTTTGCTCAGGTTGACCTATTAAGTCATACATCCAGTCCTCCTTGGGGGTTAAAGCTGCTAGCAATGGCATCCTGGTGAGGCTATCGGCGTTTTGGTGAATTGCACTTGCATGATGGACAAAAGCGAAATCATAGCTCTGTAGTCATAAGGCCCACCTGGATAATCTGCCATCTGGGTCCTTCATTTTCTGGATCCATCAGAGCGAGGAGTGGTATAGAACAATGGTAAAGTGAGTACCAAAGATATAAGGGTGGGTTTTTTAATGGCTAGAAATACAGCCAAGCACTCCCTTTCAGTAACGCTTTAGTTCCGTTCAGCTTTACTCAGTGTCTTACTAAAATAGGACACGAAATCGTCAACTTGGTTTTCATCATGTTGGGCTAGGATAGCCCTGAAGGCAACATCACTTGCATTAATAAACAACAAGAAGGGTTTGTCAAAGCACAATTGGACTAGAATAGGTTTAGTGCATAAAGCAGTTCTCAAGGCGTTAAAAGCCTGTTCTTGTTCAGGCTATCATTAAAGCGGCACATTCTTCTTCAATAGGTAGAATAGTGGCTCAGCTAGGTTAGCAAACCAGGTGGTAAATTGACAATAATAGCCCACCATGCCTAGGAGTACCTGAATATCCCTTAAGCTTTGGGGGCGTGACATTCTCTCTTTGGCGTTGACTTTGTCAGTATAGGCTAAATTCCATCCTTGGAACTTTGTAGCTAAAAAATCTAGTTTGGATTGGAAGAAAGAGCACTTCGAAGGTTTAAGCTTTATAGAAGTCTTTCAAAGCGATTGAAGACTTCCTGTATCGGATCAGGTGGTACCAGATCTGTACATTACTATGGATCAGTTAGTACTAGATCTGAATATGGAATTTATGAGAAGAAACCCAAATGAGAGGGAATTGGAGCAAGGGAAATTTGACTGTCTGAAGCCAAAACACATCTGAGTCAATATGACGTCAGACTTATGAGCAGCATGGACAATGATTCAATGGGGAATGGAATCTTCACCTAAGATGTGCTGGACATTTCAGAAGAGCTTGGCATAGGAGAAAACTTATTTTATATTTGCAAAAGCACTATTTATTTGGGGATAGGCTGGCCTGAATAGCCAGTTGAGTTTTCTATGAAATCCTTAAAAAATCAAATAAAGATTTGTTTTCATAAGAGAAAAGAGTATTTTATTTAGCTAAGATAATCAGATCAAAAGACATGGGCTCCACTAGTGAGCATGGTATGGCGTTGGCGTGGATCTCAGTATTCGCCTATAGCATGTGGACAGTGATCCGAGGGCATGTGGCAATGGCGAAACTTGACAGATGGGTTCAGGGATTGGCTCTGGCAGGCTGTTCCCTAGTAGAGTCATCTATGAGGCTCTTACTTCCCAATTTCCTTATAGAATATTGGCGCAGACCCGTTTCTTAAATTAAATTAAACTCAACTCAACTTTTTCTTGGTTTGGCCATTAGTGGATGGAGGTGGATGTTCTGGAAGGGGAGGAATGGACTGACTGTGAGTTGAAAGAGGTGGAGGTTCTGAAATGGGAAGAATGGGTCTATGGTGATCTGAAAGAAGTGTCATGAGTGAAGTGTCAGATGTAGTTGGCTCAAGTGTCTGTAGGGACTGGGGATGAAGTGTACTGAGGGCAGATGAAATAATGCAGGCCATTGCAGATATTAAGAAAAATTAACAGAGGAGTATGGCGCGGGCAGTGGCTCATCAGGAGCAGCAGGCGGATACCCAAAAGGCATCCAAAGGAGCTGTGGATGAGTTGCTCCGGGGGGATAATTTTGGCATTATCCATGGCGGATATCAAGAGAAATCTATGGGGAAGTGCAGAGTGAGTGGTGGCCCAGCAGAAGCAACAGGTGGATCCACAAGGAGCGTCCAGAAGGGCCATGGACAGAGTGTGCTGAGGGGAAGACAAGATGGCGTGTGCCCTGGCGGATGAGATGGCGTGTGCCTGGATGGATACCAAGGAGAAGCTATGAGGATGTGGGAACAGGCGATGGTCCACTAGAAGCAACAGGCGGATCAATGCAGAGCACCAGATCCAGAGCTTGAGGGATGGGTGAAGGGCCTGCCATGTGTGTGAGTGAAATGAAAAGGTGATCCGGAGGAGGAGACAACATGGCAAATGGGAGAGGTTGGCATGCAGTGCCCAGGGATGGTCCAGGGACTCCAGTTTTTACAGGGGGGTGATGTAACGGATCAGGTGGTACCTGATCCATACATTACTATGGATCAGTTAGTACTAGATATAAATATGGAATTCATAAGAAAAAACCCAGATGAGAGGGAATTGGAGCAAAAGAAATTTGACTGTCTGAAGCTGAAATGCATTTGAGTCAATATGATGTCAGACTTATGAGCGGCATGGACAATGATTCAATGGGGAATGGAATCTTCGCCTAAGATGTGCTGGATGGTTCAGGAGAGCTTGGCATAGGAGAAAGCTTATTTCTATATTTGCAAAAGCACTATTTATTTGGGGATAGGCTGGCCTGAATAGCCAGTTGAGTCTGCTACAAAATCCTTAAAAATCAAATAAAGATTTATTTGCATAGCAAAAAGTGTATTTTATTTATATATAAAACAGTCAGATCGAAAGACATGGGCTCCACTAGTGATCATGGTGTGGCGTTGGCATGGATCTCGGTATTCTCCTTCAGCGTGTGTACAGTGATCTGAGGGCATGTGGCAATGGCGAAACTCAGTGGATGGGTTCAGGGATTGGCTATGGCAGGCTGTTCCCTAGTAGAGTCAGCTATGAGGCTCTTACTTCCCAATTTCCTTATGGAATATTGGCGCATACCCGTTCATTACATTAGACTCAACTCAACTTTTTCTTGGTTTGGCCATGAGTGGAAGGAGGTGGATGTTCTGGAAGGGGAGGATTGGGTCTATGGTGATCTGAAAGAAGTGTCATGAGTGAAGTGTCAGATGTGGTTGGCTAAAGTGTTTGGAGGAACTAAAGATGAAGTGTACTGGGGGGCGGGTGAATTGGCACAAGCCATGGCAGATAACAAGGAAAATCAACAGAGGAGTACGGCGTGGGCAGTGGCCCATCAGGAGCAGCAGCCGTATACCCTAAAGGCATCTGAAGGAGCTGTGGATGAGTTGTACCAGGGGGGCAGTCAAAATGGCGTTAGCAATGGCAAATATCGAGAGAAATCTATGGGGAAGTGCAGAGTAAACGGTGGCATGGAAGAAGCAACAGGTGGATTCACGAGGAGCATCCAGAGGGACCATGGACAGAGTGTGCTTAGGGGAAGATGAGATGGCGCATATCCTGGTGAATAGCGATGGAGAGCTACAGGGAAGTTTGGAGTGGGCGGTGGCCCATCAAAAGCAACAAGCAGATCCACGAAGAGCATCCAGAGGAGACTTGGATGGAGTGTACTAGGGGCAGATGAGACGGCGTGTGCCTGGATGGATACTGAGGAGAAATTATAGGGATGTTGGGAACAGGCGATGGCCCACCAGAAGCAACAGGCGGATCAATGCAGAGTGCCAGATCCAGAGCTTGGGGGATGGGTGAAGGGCCAGCCATGTGTGTGAGTGAAATGGAAAGGTGATCCAGAGGAGGAGACAACATGGCAAATGGGAGAGGTTGGCGTGCAGTGCCTGGAGATGGTCTAGATAAAGCAGTTTTTTCAGGGAGGTGATGTAACGGATCAGGTGGTATCTGATTCATACATTACTATGGATCAGTTAGTACTAGATCTGAATATGGAATTTATGAGAAGAAACCTGAATGAGAGGGAATCAGAGCAAGGGAAGTTCAACTGTCTGAAGCTGAAACACATCTGAGTCAATATGACGTTGAACTTATGAGCAGCATGGTTGATATTTCGATGGGGAATGGAATCTTCACCCAAGATGTGCTGGATGGTTCAGAAGAACTTGTCATAGGAGAAGGCTTTTTTATATTTGCAAAAGCACTATTTATTTGGTGATAGGCTGTCTTGAATAGCCAGTTAAGTCTTCTACAAAAGTCTTAAAAAATCAAATAAAGATTTTTTTTTTTAGTACTAGATGGTAAATAAAGATTTGTTACATAAGCAAAAAGAGTATTTTATTTAAATAAATATTTGGATTGAAAGACATGGTCTCCACTAGTGAGCATGGTGTGGCGTTGACATGGATCTCAGTATTCTCCTACAGCATGTGAACAGTGATCCAAGGGCATGTGGCAATGGCAAAACTCAGCGGATGGGTTCAGGGATTGGCTCTGGCAGGCTGGTCCCTAGTAGAGTCAGCTATGAGGCTCTTACTTCCCAATTTCCTTATGGAATATTGGCGCAGACCCGTTCATTACACTACCCTGAAATGCTCAATATGTCCCTTAAAGTATGTTAGAAAACAGTAATGTCATCTAGGTAGACGAGGATGGATAAAAGCTTCAAGTCCCCAAGGATCACTTCTATGGCACGTTGGAAAGTGGCTGGGGGCTACAAAGGCTCTGGGGCATCCTTGTGGGCTTGAATAGTCCTTATTGGCTATGAGAGCGCACTTGTCTCAATCTTCAGGGGTGAGCTCAATTTGCCAATATCCTCTGGCAAGGTCCATGTCAGAAAAGTACTGAGATCCAGAAAGCAGACGGAGAGAATCATCAATTTGGAGCAGAGAATAACTGTCCTTTTTGGTGATGGAGTTGAGTTGCCAGTAGTCCATCACCACCTGGTGGTTTCCCTCCTTCTAAACCAGCAGAAGAGGAGAGTCCCAAGGGCTTCTTAATGGTACCAAGGGTCTGGTGTCAAGTAGTTTTTTGAGTTCCACCAACACCTGGGGCTCATCAACCTTGCTTTCTTGGTAAGGTTGGGACTGGAAGGGGATCATCCCCAGTTTCATATGATGTAGGACTCCATTCAATCTACCAAAGACATAGGTCAAGGCCAAAAATAGTTTCAAATAAAATTACAACAGCTCCTGAAACTTATGTCATTGGTCATCCAAGAGGTCCTTCTGATACTGTTGTTGACCAGGCTGACTGATAGAGGTGTCTCCAAGCTGAAATATCTTACGTCCAAAAACTTCAGACATCAGAAATAGCCTTTACTGGTAGAATGAGGACATAGGCGGTGGGATTGTTGGGACCTAATATTTTGGGTTTGTTAGTAAGGTTGGCCAACAACACTGATATAGATCCAGTATAAGCTGGATCTAGGATACCCAGGAAGTTTAACACCTCTTTTGTGGATGGGTTGTCTAGGCCTCAGAAGACAATAGGTATCCCGAGGGGATGTTGACATGAAACCAGGTGTTGGCGATGACTTTTGGGACTTCAGAGGTATTGTAGTTGCCTTAGGTAAGTAGCTTGTCATGCCCTCTTGCCCAGCAACAGCAGGAGGGGCAATCAGACTCAGAAGCCCCTAATGGGATATTTAAGCCAATCTATTCAGCCTTCAATCTCCAATAAGCAGGCTTGGGCTTTGACCTCAGTCTTAGACACAAAAGGTCTTGAAGATCAGAGGTAGCCGATGCTCTTGTAGGGATAGAAAACCACCATCATAATGGTGTACTGCTGAATAGTCTTAAAGGAACTGAGTCCCAAGGAGCAGGTCATAGCTAGGGTTATTTAACTGACAGCAGGGGTGTTTACAGCGAGTTTTTTAAACCTTACCAGTAGATAGGAACAAGCCCCTATAGATCAGGTACATCGTGGGCAAGCTATGCCATACTCCATATAGTGTGGAAAATCTGGAGTGATATTGATGCGCTTCATTAACTTGGATGATATGATATTCATGGGGCGCCACTATTGGCTATGGCAAGGTCTGGAATTTAATGAATTCAAACTGTGATCTGTCTAAATCAGACTTTCAAACTGAGCAATAGCATGAGAAACATGGGAGAGTCATTGGAAGAAGAGTAAGCAGTAACAATCTCTTTATTATCATTTGATACTGAAACTTCTTCTCTAAGTAAATTAGCTCCAGATTTATTCAAGGTTATGGAGTATTCTTGAGGCTGAGTATGGATGTCAGCATGAAGCACCTCGTCCTTAATGCTGAAGGCCCTTTTCTTGCCTCCTCAGCAAGTCATTTTTCAAAAATTCTTGGCACTGTTTCTGAAACTATTATAGTAAGTGCATTGAGATCGAGAATTTTCTGGTTTTTGACCACATGGACTCTAGGATGGTTATAGGAGCCTGTAAATGTAGCTTTAGAGTGTAGAATCAATGCAGGGATCTCGTTAAGCACTTCCTTGATCTCTTGGATTCAGGTAAACCCATTTTTCTGTCCAATCATATGCATCTGAACCTCAAGGTATAATCCCAACGCCTAAATGACAGAAGTAATAGAATCATCCAGGGTGATACAATTGTAGTGACTAAGGGTATGCTTGGGCATAAAGGCAGCTGGCAAACTCCATGGAGTTTTATCCTATATTCAGTCAGATACCCATAAATGCCTGTTTTTAATTGCCAAGGTTTGATTGCTTTTGAACTCTTGGATTAAGGCTGTATGGACCTGTTCTCAGATTTTGCACTCCTTCAAGAGGGGGATTATGATCTCCCAGGCAGTGCTATCTAGTCAGGAGTGGATATGCTTTACCTTCTGCTGATTGTTGGCCTCCTCCATAGGGCTCTTATATGCATACAGCGAGGCAATGCTCTCATGTCAGGGGGTGAACCTTTCTTTAAAATCAGGTTTAAAGTTAGTTGCAAGCGGAGTGGAAAGGGTGTTAACAATAGAGATGGGCTCTGGCTCTGAGATCTCAGTCTCCACATAGTCACAGGGTCCCTGCTAGTCTAGCCGTTGTCAAGGGCACTCAAGGTCTTTCTGGATATCATCCCAATTCTTGTTTAGGGAGGAAATGGAAGACTTATTTGTGACTTGCTCCTTTAGAGATTGTTTTTCAGTGCCCTGAAGGTGAAGCTGGTTCTTGAGGGTAGTCAATTGGGTTTTGAACCCTCAACAAGTTTGTTCAAGCTGAGAGATTCAAGTATTAGAAAGCTTGTTGAAGGCACTGAGGTTGTCCATTTTGTCTTACAGGGTGTCAATGGAGACCTTAGGGTTGAGGGGGTTCCATCCACTTGGAGTTTGCATCTCTGAGCTACATCCTGAATTTGATTGCATAAGGCAGCCAAGGCTGTTATTACATCCTTCCGCCATGGGTTCTCAGGGCCATCAGTGATGGGAGCTGAGGGACTTGGGGGCCCTTGAGGTCCATGGGAACCCTCTGGCCCTTTGGGTCCTACACACTCTTCAGGACCTTCGCTCCTGGAGGAGTAGTTGTAAGAGGCCAGCTCCTGATAGTGTTGTTGGAGGGATCATACCAGATTCTCAACTTGGAGGAGGCGCTGATTCCATGTTGCCTCAAGAATTTAGCTGTTTTGATGCATGTGGTCCTCGAGTTAGCCAGAGATCCCACTATTTAATGACACAATTTGGTCTCAGACCTCATTTATCAACTGGCAGTTATCAATAATGGCCTCATGGTTGTCATGAACAAAGGAGGAGGCTGCATTATAAAAATTGATAATATGGGTGTGCAAGGCCTGGGCAAGCTCCAGTTGTGGGGAGACCTCTTTATGGTGCAACTCAACTAGTTGGAGTAAGTGGTGAATAGCTTGGTGAACAAAGTTGTGAAGGTAGCATTTGGGACCCAGTGCAAGTTCTTTTACTGGCAGTTGGGCCAAGTCATAGAGGTCCCACATGGTAGAGGGGATGAAAGAAACATGGAAACAGCTGGAGGTGGCACCCACAGAGTACATGTCATCTATTTAATGTTGGACAACATCCTCAAGGTTCTCATAATTGAGTTAGTACTGACTTTCATCAATAGAGGGTAGGGAGAACTGGAATGCAGCCTGGAATTCTAACCTTTCAGGTTGCAAAGATGGCATTTTATATCATGAAGTACTAACCCATTGAGCAATGCTTCTCAACTGGCCAGTGTCTTAGTCTTAAGGGCTGCAAGTATTTTCCATTGTTTGTGATAGATGTTTTCACTTAGAACAGCTTAAAGCCCTATTTAGTAAGTACCATGTTTGTCAGTGTTACTGTTCTCAAGAATGTTACTGAGGTCCAAAGGTAGCTCAAAGTTGCAAATTTGCAAAATGTCAAGAAGGAAATGGAAAAAATGGTTAGAATACAGCATATTAATTAGGTTAAAAGGTATCATATTATGGGGTGAGTGGGGATATGGTGCCTCAAGGATTGTCACAGCTCCATCTGTTCAGGATCTTTTCTGGTCTTCCATATTGACTGCCTCATGGGCATCCTCAATCTATTTTGCCACCCACCTGACCAAATTGGTGAAACTCTGCTCCACGTGACTCAGAAATTGGGGATGAAAATCCTGAAGTTGTCTTCATTTGGATAAGTCAAGAGTCAATTTGTTACTGCTCAATTCAAGTGGGAAATTTGATTTATTTGTTATCTCAAGTCCTGACACATTTTTCTCCAAAAGTCAAGATACAATTGTCTGACAGAGATTATAAAATCATTAAAGAAATACAATCATCACTCAGCAAAAATAAATATTGAACTTAAAACAAATAAAAACTACTAACTACCTACCAAAACCCATGTATATTAAATTAAATAAAGAAAAATAAAACACTCAGCCAAAATAATATAGGATTATAATTAGAATCTTATTTTTTTAGCTCTTATATATAACTTCTATTAAAAATATTACAATTTTTTGAAAGATAACCTACAACTATTCCCAAAATTTATAGAGTATTTATGACAAGTTCATTTAGTTTTGGTTTCTTTGTTTATAAAATAATTTGGTATCTATATATACCTTTTTTATTTCAATTTTAACACTTTGCAATTTTATTATGACATTTTGTATTTTAATTTCAATATTTTTCAAACCAAACTAAATTATTTTGCAAATTGATTTCAATATTTTACAAATTAATTTCAATATTTTATATTTCAATCCAATTTACAAAATATTGAAAGTGATTTGCAAGTTGAAATTAAAATGCAAAATGTTGAAATCAAAATACAAAATGTTGAAATTAAAATGCAAGATTTTGAAATGAAGGAAAAAAGGGTATATATACCTATATGCATATTGTGATTTTCATATAAATAAGATAATAGTACTTGTATATATAGTATAGTGATATTAGATTAAGATATTTTGAAATAATTTTTTTCTATATATTATAAACACTCAGATATCTATACAATAGCTTGGATATTAGTATATTTTTTTTAGTACTAGATGGTCCCAATGGATATTAGTATATTAATAAAAGGTTTTATTTTAGTACAAAAATAAAAGCAAATAATTTTTTGTGTTAATAAAGTTTATAATAGCAGGTTTAAAAAATATAAATACTATTTGACTTAAATGTAAAAATGCTAAGTAAATTTTTTATAATCAGATTTTCTAAAATAATATAATTTTCATTATGAGTCAAAAGTAATCAAATTCTCCAAAATTATAAATTTAGATATACAAATAATATTATTAGCAATGCATAAAATAAGATTTAATTTTTAATTTATATGAATATAAAATGAGCTTTTTCTTTCTGCTCAAACTCACTTTCAAGTGAATTTATATAAAAGTTTAATTTTATCCACCGCCACCTGGGTATGACCTTTTCCCATTTGATGTCAGTGGATCTGCCACCTGCTGCTCAAGTGTGGGGCAGCGGTGCTCCACCTCCCAGTGTTTTCTGCCCAGTAGGGAACTGAAGTCAGATAGGCTCAAATAGTCCACCAAACTCTACTGGCTGATTTGTCTCCCCATGGGACTTAGTACTTCATCTTGCATGCATCCACCCAACTCGCCCCCATCCTCTCACCCTACCCAAATCCACCATCCATTATTGCCTCCATGTCAACTATGGGCATTTATTCCCATACACTGACAAGGCAATCATTGAACTTGCCACTGCTGCCTTTGCTCTGGCTGGTTTCATTGATTTCTGCCCTTATAAGGGCTATTTTGACATAGGCTTCCCAACAGAAGCAGATGCGGCAGCATTGACTCCACTCATTTATAAAAGTAACCCCCATCCCCACCACCCAAACTCATCTCACTGATGACACCACTCTAGTGGTGTTGTTTGCCAACCTCCCTTCACATCTCCCACCCCAAATTCTTTATGATGAGTTGATGACTGGGCTTTTGTCTTATGGCACTCAGCCCAACATAGTCTTTGCCATTCCTTCCTGCGTGGAGCACCTTGCAGGCCCTCGCACCACTGCCACTATTATTCCCTACCACCCTACCATCACCCAACAAATTCCCCCACATGCTCACATTGCTGCAGCACCTGAGCATTTCTTTTGGGCTCATGTCAATTGCGGTCAACTGATTTGCCCCATTTGTTTTTTTCTTGACTACACTAAATAGTCCTGCCCTATGCCAATTCCCTCAGTTCAATTTCTGAACCCATTTTGGCATCATCTGAATGGGGCATTTTATTGCCCCCTCCTGCCCAACATTCTTGCATGTTGACCCAATGTGGGAAGTCAGCCCCCTCCAAATCCTCCAGCCACAATTCCCACCCTGGGCACCAACTGCCCAATCAGAGTCAGGCTTGGACCACCATTCACACCCAAGCACCCCTATCAAATCCTACCCTCCCAAATTCTCCATCCACTATCCACATAAACCAGAATCCTTAGGAGCTATTGGATGAGGTTGATGAGATAGGTGGAATTCTCATGAATAAGGATGCTGAAACAGGTGAAGAAAGCCCAATCAATTATGATTGGGATGAATTTTACAATTCAGATTTTGACAAATCCCTCTCCCCCAAATGATATGCTCCTAAACCCAATGCTGCCACTTACCAAAGTGACCACCAGCTTGCCATCGCAGCGGTGGCCTTACCCCTTTGCAGCCAGCTCTGCAAAGCAGTGGCCCAATCAATGGCTCAGTTCAGTAAAGGGCTGAGCATAATTGATTTCCCCCTTGATTTCCCCAAAGTGGTACAGAAGGAAATCTCCAAATTGCTTGATGTCACCAAAACTGCCATCATGCATATGGCAAAACTAGCTGAATTCAACCCAGCCTCTAAAAATACCCACCAGATGCTCGCCAGCTTGGTCCAATCCCAGATACCTACATCCAAGTGGAGCATCATGTGGCAGAGTTAATGGAGGCTGTCTTCCAAGCTGATCTTGAGGTAAGTAACCAGTATTTCACCTGTCTCCATCCCCACCATGCCGATGCCCCAACGCCATGGCTCTCTGCACTTATCCACTTCTACAACAACTGTGATTCTGCTAAACTTGCTGAGCCTGTGGAAGATCTGCCTAACCCTCCCTCCCCCTCTGACATGGTGGGCTAGCAGTCTCCGCTACCTGCCTGGTGAGAGGTTTTTGTTTTCTTTTTGCCTGGTGGTGTGGGTTTTTCATGTTTATTGGCAATGTCTGTGTAGGGATCAAGATATAAATCATATCAAATTTCCATCTTCTGAATCAGGCCATGCCGAATTGGTCATCGAACCTACCCGAGCTAAAACTATTCCAGGATCATCCTCACCTATTCCTGAGTCACGCGGGGTGGCATTTCCACCCATTCAGTCAGGTGAGCGACACTATCCATTAAGGATGCCCTCGAGGAGGCCATTCTGGAAGATCAGTAAAGATCCTGATCGGATGAGGCCCCAACAATCCCGAAGGCACCGAGTCCCAACATACCCTATAAATATCGAAGCCTTTTAGTTTAATAAAATATTCATTATTCTAACCCATTTTCTCGTTTCCTCCTCAGCGCTCTTTCCGATTTTTCCAGCTTTGAGCCACCGTGAACCCTGGCGCCAGTCCGAAGAACTGTAGTGCTGACAGTCCGTCCCCTGGTCGGTGTGCCTCGAATAAATTTATATGAATATGAAATGTTGGTGATGAAATTTATTATAAATTAAACAATTGGATTTAGATAGGTTTAACTTATACCTTAAATCACTAAGAATTGCGTTATTTTAATTGTGTTAATCAAGTATGTAAAAATAAAAATGCATATAATTTTCTAATTTTAAGAATTGGCTACTTTAATCAGTATATTAGCTTTTATATCAAATGCTTAAATTTTCGTCAATTGTTCTATTCTAAGGGCAACATAACATGAATACTCTCGCTACCTAAATCGTAACTTTTTTCTATTAAATTTATTGGTTAACTAGCGGAGTTACCCGTGCTTCGCTACAATGTCTAGAATTTCAGGTGATTCGAATTGATTTTTTTAGATCTTCTATATAGTTAAATAATAACTACTCAGCCAAATCTAATTGCTCAATTGAAGCAACCAAAACCATTAACCACTCAGCTAAAACTGAACTTATCAAATCAACCAATAACTAATCGCCCCCAAAGCTAAACTGTATCCTATCAATTCGACCAAAAACCATTAACCCACTCGGCCAAATAGAATAAACCTACCAAATCAATCAGATTCTAATTTTAGTTTTCATATTGGTAGATAGCTATCAATAAGTACAGAAACCATTAAACCTATTAAAAATCCCAACCTCCAACCACATAGCTAAAATCAATTAAGCCTGCCAAATTAACTAAACCATCAATCACTTACCTGAAACTATTGAGCCTATCAAATCAACCAAAAAATAAACCACTACTCAGCAAAAACCAATTATGGAACTTACAACTGCCAAAAACTACCAACCCTTATCAAAAACCTATGAAAAAATCAAATTAAATGAATATGAAAATATCCAGCCAAATTGCTATATAAATATATTAGAAATATATGTTCTAGATCTTAAATAGAACTGATATTTAACTTTACATGATTATTTTAAATAATTACATATTAGCATTCCATTCCCATGCTTTATAGAATACTTGTGCCAAGTTTGGTGATTTTTGGTTATTTTCTCAAAATAATGCATCTGGTATAAATAAATAAACAGAATGATAGTTTTGTAATGAAAAGTTTGGCTAATCCTTGTTGATACCCAGTTTAGCACAGATTTATTTTTGGGCTTTAATTTTACCTGATAAGTGTCTAAAATAGAGCTTGTAAGATTTAATTACAGATAGACAGAATTGACAGTGAGTTTAAAAAAAGTGTATAAAAAGTGATTACACTAGGATTTGAACAACTGACCTTTTATAGAGTTGAGTATAGAGACAAAAGCTGAGCTGATTATGCTAGATTTTTTTATAAAAACTCTATACTTTATTAAATAAATTTAAGGGAAAGTAAGAGGGAAGGGCAGAATATAGGTGATTTGGCTGAGGGTAAAAAAAGACCAGGGATTCAGGCTGCTAGAGTTCTAGCACCTCTGACCATTGCTGGTTGGTAATCACCATTGCTAGCCACAGTTCTAGCAGTGGTGGGCTTACAGGCCATACTATTCTAAGATGATTAGTAGCTTTATTGCGTGCAATAAGCAATCCGTCAGGGAAAGCCAAATGCGTGGTCTTATAACACCCGGAGATTATGCGTGAGAATTTTGAGATCTGGCAGAGCTGATCAGAGATAATCCAAATGGTCTTCAATACCAAACCTCTGTGATAGGGGTACTTGTTGCTCATAACCTTGGCAATGAGCACACAGTGAATTACCCATACTGTAACGCACTGGCTCCTTCCAATGAGCCACAAATGAGTTGGGCAACAGAATCCATGTTACAGACCATAGGGCTGACAGGGCTCCTGATACTACTCTCCTTGTGCGCGCGCTACAAGATTGGACAAGCACCCCCTGGAAGACAGTTGCAAGTATACTTAACCCCAGCAACATGCCTTGACTCCAAGACAAGGTATAAAGGGAGGCAATAACTCTCCCAAGCTCACTCTCAAAGTCCAATTCTTGTTGATTCAAGCCAAACATGGCTGCAGTTAGGCAATATCTTTAAAATAAACTCAAAGTATAAATATATGAATTTTAAGTTTTTTTATTTAATATTGGACCAGGTTGATAGAAAACAGAACTGAGAAGCCTCCAGCTCCCAGTTCCTTCTCTATATACACATGCTAAAAGCTAATATAAAATATAACACAAGCTTATGGTGCTAATCTGACTGATGCTTGGTGTAAACCTTACAGCAGGATCGCGAAATCCTCACTCAATGGTTCTGTGCCAGTTCTGATCCTCAACAGTTCTGCGCCAGTTCCATTTCGAATCCCAAACAAACTGCAAAACTTCCAAGCACCCATTTTATTCCATTTTTGATTCGAATCCAAATTGAATCTCGAAACTACCCATGTTACTCGATTCCCATTTTTCCTCGACTTGGACGCCCATCTTGCTCCTTGGCCTCCTTCAAGCTCCTGCCCCTTAGGCGTCCTTGCCAGGACCAACATCCCCTCCTCCTCCATACATCCAGACACAGCCTGCCCTGTCTTACCAAAGATCAGGGCAATGTGATGCTGAGGATAGACCTCAACTGTCACACATACACAATACTGGTAAATGAAGGCTCATAGTTGGATCTGAGCTATTCTCAGGGTTTTTATAAAGAACAGGTCCTGCGATGGATGTATACCCAGAGGCAAATGATTACCTGATAGGATGTATCACATCATGGATCAGTATTTTTTGAACATGGCACATTCATAATAGTAATATGCTATGTCTGCTTCTGGTTTGGTCACTGATATAGAGTCATCCTAACCTTGGTTGGTCTTTAATGGATCATAGTTTATTGATTGGATATTTGGGATTAGCTATCGATGTATTATCAAGCTATGGCCCCCTGTTGGAATGCCTTCATTGGGGATTATGCCCAATTGTGTATCGGGCATTCCACCCAATAAGTTACTCATGCTACCAAATTGATTTTGGTCAGGGACCATTTGCCCCCCTGACTGGGCTGTTTTGGGGTTGGCACCTGACTTGTTCTTCACCCAAATACCCCAAGCTGATTCAGTAAGTTTCTCCATGTTGGTAGAAAACTTTTTATTGATTGACTCTATTAGTTTGAATTGCTGATTTTTGTTATTTGAATCTGAGTCAGTTTTGGATTCTACCAATACCTCATCTGGGTTTTTTGCTTTATTGGCAAAAGTTTTCTCACCCTGCAAGGCCCCAGTCCCCCTGCTGATTGAGGTTTGCTGGAGAATATTCATGACTCCACTGTTCTTAATATTGGCCCTCACTCCTGGAAGGTTGCATTTGTCATCTGGGTATTGGTGGGCATTGATCCTAAGGAGTTGACCCTATCATTCATACTATTCATTAGTGCTCTGTGACCCATCTTCACATTTGTTCATTTTGTAGTCATTCGTGTCATCAGTTTGTTACTTGGTGCATATGTGGTGGAATGCCCAGCCCCATTTCTAGTCATGTTGGGGCTTGGGCCAGTGGGAAGGTCAGCAGATGGTTCATCCATCTCAATGACCTTAGTTTTATTATTAATAAAACTCACTATCAGCATGGGCAAGTCATCCGTTTCTATGTGCTGTGCACAGATGGGTAGCTTGCCTTCCCTACGCTTGGTTAGTTGGCCTTTGTTCACTGTCTATAAAATTGCAGTGTGGTATGGCAGTTGGTTGCTCTCTCAGTTCTTGTTCAATTTACTTTTTGTTATAAAAAGTGATATTTGTGAGAGAGAGAGGGATGAGCCAATTATGCTAGAGGAGGTATTTTTAAAATCAATTGGACTTTTGATTCAAAGTTTTTGATTTAGATAAACTTGTTAAATACCCGAATGACCACTAACCACTTAACAAAACCATTTAAAATATCAAATCAGCTGAATATCAAACTGCTCAGCTATAACGATATAGTGAATACCATCGAAGTATATACAGGATTTTCACTTGTTACATATAAAACTTTTTACTTTACTATGAAAATTAAAAGTCAGGCTTCAAGATGTACACGGACCCCCTCCCGTTCACCTATAGCCAAATTTTCAGAGCTCTATATGCTCTAGTTTTGGCTGGGCATCGCGCACACACACATACACATTTGCTTTTATATATAGATTACTCCAGGATTCGAACAACTGACCTTTTATAGAGTTGAAGTTTAGATCCAAAAGCTGAGCCGATTATGCTAGAGGAGGTATTTTTGAAATCAATTGGACTTTTGATTCAAAGTTTTGATTTAGATAAACTTGTTAAATACCCGAATGACCACTAACCACTTAACAAAACCATTTAAAATATCAAATCAGCTGAATATCAAACTGCTCAGCTATAACGATATAGCGAATACCATCGAAGTATATATAGGATTTTCACTTGTTACATATAAAGCTTTTTATTTTACTATTAAAATAATATTTTTAAAATTCATAAACCTTCTCAGGCATACACACAACAACTCACCAAAGTTTCATCACAATTGGATGAATGGTATAGGAATGCATTCGAGACAGACAGACATTCATTTTTATATATATAGATAAACTAAGTTTCAATATAACTCAAAGCACTTTTGATTAATTAACCCTTTCAGTCATTTTCAAAAAAATCATCCGTTTTTTTGGCCTTAAATTTGGCACGGATTTCTTAGCCGGCGTTCACTCTTTTTGTAATCATTTTGGTCCTTGTCCGTAACATAAATATCTAGTAGATTTGGTCTTTGTTCATAACATAAATTTTTGGTAAATTGGTCCTTGTCCTTAACACGAATATTCGACAAATTTTGAAATAAATCTATATAAATCTTATTTTAAGTGGACGCATATATGCGTTTTTAGATTTACATACCCCTCGGTTTTTGAACGCATATATGCGTCGAATGATTGAAAGGGTTAAGTTAAGAATTAATTGTTAAAAATACATTAAATTAAAAGAATTATCGCACTTTATATTTTTGAGATTAAGCTTAGTAATAAATCGTTTTGTTTAGCCTAGTTTACAATCGTTTTACCCTTAAATGGAAGGTAAAAAAGTTACAAAAGAAATACTAGAGGTGTTGTTATTTGCAGTTAAGAAGTATTCATTGAAAAGTGTATTATATGAAATTGAATTTTTTCTAAGGCTACTAGGAATAAATTCGTTCTTTTCACTACTTGCTAAAAATAAAACTATATATGAGTTGTCAGATGAAATAGCGGTAATTAATAAAGTAAAGTTACAATGGAATAAAAAAAGAAAATGCTATAGAAAAAATGATGTCTATTTTTCCAGAAATTACTGGTCTTAGAGACTCTGAAGTTATAGAATATCCATTAGATAGTAAGTTTATGATACATTTTTAAAGACAAAGTTATAGCTAGCAAGTTTATTATTAATTCAAATCGTGATTATCCATTTTATTTTACAATGCGTTCAGATATCAACAAAGATGAAGGCAATGATTTAGTTTTACCTATTGATAAATTTAATGAAATCCTGGCCTCAAGCATAAAAACTATTAACGATTCACATATGCTTAAAAACATTAGCCTCGAAGAACTTATATCTAATAAAATTGTAAACGATATAAAAAATTCATTTGCTGAGATTCACTTGAAATCTTTCAAAACAAAAAACGATAGTGAGAATGATATTTTTGAAGATTTGGAAATATGCGACTCTTCTTTTATATCAAACGATTTAAACGCTTACATAATGGCATTGCTAATTGAGCCATATGACTTTAACTTGAATCAGTTAGCAATTAAAATGGCGAGCATGTTTAAATCAAAGGATTGTAAAGTACTGAAAGAAAAGGCTAGATGTTTATTAGATAATAATAGAAAGAAAGACATAAACATTACCAAAAAGTTTATTGACGATATCTTTGGATATTTTGAAAAACTATTAAAAATGAAAGAAAAGGGATTAAGTCTTTTTATTAACTCTAAATATATCAATTTCGACATATTATCTTCTTTAAATCAAAAAATCTTTTTAAAGCTTTTAGTCATATTAATGAAATCTTTAAAATATCATTTAAAGTACTAAATACAATCCAAGCAACTAAAGAAATTTGAATTAATTTATTCATATTTATAACTGTATATTTTCAAGTTGAGCTTATAATTGCTAAAAACTTATTAAAAATAGTAACCAAAAGAAAAGTATAAAATATTTTCTACTTTATATACGCAACATTAAACGGCTTATTCTTAATATATTAAACTTTAAAAGTATATAAAAGGTAACTTAATAGAAAAGCTAATAAAAATTGCAATTTTTAGTTATATTTAAGTAATTGTATATACTAATCAAGTTAGTGCTTATAGCATAAGATTATAGGCTATATATAAATAAACAACTATATAAGGTATTTCAGACATGGGCTAATACCATATATAAATATCTTATCTGTGTATTGGGGTCACCGGTTCATACCTGAGTAGTAGTAGCAAACTACCCTACTAAAGTATCTTTTACAAAAACTCAAAAAATTTAATTATAAAAAAAGAAAAATAGAAGGAATATTATATTTTCACTTTTAAAAATATTGGAGTTAAACCATGATAATCACCATATATCTTCAGTAGTCAACTGATTAAAGATAGCCTTTATAGTCCCAGTTCCAAAATAGATTAGAAAGCAGTTTGCCCTGACTAAAGTAAACTTTTACCTTCCAATCTCCTATCTTTCAAAGGTTTGATAGAAACTGGAATAATTATCTATTATTTAATTGGTAATTTTTTATCCCAACTGATTTAGGTCTTATATCAAAGTATATATCCTATATCTTTTAAAGGTTTTCAACAAGTGTTACCAATTTCTGATATCAAAACTAGAAAGATTGTGAGATTGGTGTATCCCTCCTTAGGTTGGAACCACCTAGTGCTAAAAAACTAGAAAGATTATTTTAGCTGCTAATTTATCCAGTTTTCATCTAAACTGGAAGACAATGGGTGAATTCTAATCCCACTTATCGATTTCCAATTTTCATATGATCTTATGATTTTTAGTGCTAAATCTGGATCCTCAATATATCAGATGATCTTGTTTTTAATTCAGCACAAGGTTATTCATTGCAGAGATGTATGCTGCCAAGCTAGCCTTTTTAGTAGTGCAATTCTATCCACTTCTTATAGTGTTTATGACGTTTCCTTAGTCCTTAGAACACTTACTATTTATAATGGTGTTAATTTCTCCTTACATCTACATGTTACTTAACTTGCCACCTAGTGCTAAAGCTCATTGGTTTATTTATTAAGAACTCAAGTTTTCTCACTTTTTTTCTCATTGTCAGCCTAACCCCTTGCATGAACCCATGTATTCCTCTAGAAATATTCAAAAATCAAAGTAAATGGTTTTACTTCTCAGGTCTGCCAAGGTGCTTCCCACATCTTCCACACAAAGTCAGTGAAGTGCTGTTATCTGTTACACTCTTAGATATATGAATTTAATTAGAAAAAGTTCCTGCTTACTTGTATTGGTTAATTGTTATAAAAAAGTTTCATTGTGGAAATCCAGCTAATTGTTGCCACAAGTACTGGTTGCCACTAGATTCCACATATAATTTATTTATATAAAGCTCAAAAAACTAATAAATAAAAAGCTGATTTTTATATGTTTTTATTAGTGTGGGTGCAGGGTAAGAAAAATGAACCCTCTTGATATCTTACCATTCACTTTATAAACTGTATCAAGGTTCAAAGAGAATTTTATGATTAGTTCAGAATAGCTTAGTATAGTCCCAAATAGGAAATATATGAATTTGGTCTATCAAAGCTTGGAAAACTCACTTCATTTCAGCTGAACAATAAATGAGAATTTATTTTTAAGCAAGGAGTACCCATGGGGTAACAATTTAATGTATTATAGCCAATCCCTGCTAAGATATTTATTGCAACTTGGGGGAACTCCACAAACCTCTAAAAGGAGGTGTTTCCCACTTAGGTGTTGCCTTTGGATTAGACATGGTCTGGGGAGGAACCTCTGATGGACTCCCTGGGTTCCCCCACATGGTTAGGGCAATCCAACTGCCCAACTTTGTGCTATTTGCCTATATATTTATTTGTAAATGTGTTACACTAATTTATGGGGTTCTACTGCAAATTGACTAGGGACTTTGGCCATAAAATCATTATTAATGTTTAAATATCTCTTATCACAATTTTGTACTTGTAAATATCTAACATTTCCCTCTTTAAGCCTATTTTGACCCAAAATACTTTTTCTTGAAGCTGGGAGGGCAAATGTCTGACATTTACTAAAGGTTTACTTATAAAGAGAGAAACTTAGGTGCATGAAAATATTCCTACTAAAGTATAAAAAAGATTATCAATGTCACCATCTAGTACTAAAAAAGATTATCAATATCAATTAAACAAAATAGCAAGTGTTTCCAATAGAAAATAAGTCAGAATAAGATTCTATTATTCATAGAACTTTATTAATATGCCTAAATCTAGCAAAGATAATAATATTAGATTTTAGGTGTAAATTTAAACAAGTAGGCTTTTATTTTATTTATGTAGTATCTATTAAACATACTCTTTAAGATATATGAACCTATTTTCAAATTATCTTCTAAATGATTTATTGAATTATACTTTTGTTTATTTAAGATATGCTAACCTAGGATAGTTATAACTAGTAAAACTCTTGTCTATATGTTAATAACACTTAACCTAGCAATTTATTATAGCTTAATGTATAAAGTAATTAAAATAGCTTTAATTAGTAAAATAGGGTATTAGATGTGCTTTAATATTGTTCCCTATATAATTTCTTTTTCTAATACAATTCATAGATTGATCCATAAATTCGAATAAGATCAATAGAGTATGTTCTAATTACTTAAAAACAGAAATAAAAAAGTTTTTCTAGTGAAAACACTTTATATTATAGTCAAACTGTATTTGAAACGGTTTAAAACTTTTCATATTTTATCTTTATATGACTGTTTATTAAATAATAAACCTACTTTTATCAATTTCTAACATAAATGACTAATAGATAATAGAAAACATGCTATTGATTTTCATTTAGAGAATTTTAGTTCTTTAATCTATACTATTAACTTTCCAAATAATACTTAACATAATATTTATGAAAAAAGTTGTCAAGAAAGGGTCTGTTGGAGACTTACCTTTCTAAAAACTCAATTGTGTATTTCATGTGTGATCTATAGCTTTTTAATGGAAAAGGTAAATATACATATTAGAAATTAACTAATTATTTCTTATAGATCACAAAATATTTCTCTCAAAAGAACAATGTAAAAAACAGTTACAAAAAACAAATTAGTTGGTAAAGATAATAACATTATTTGAAAGATTTATTTTATTGCTGATATATAGGTATTGTTTATGAGTTTGCTATTGAGGCAATGTTAGTTCATGATACCTGTTGTAAATTGGCTTTATCATTGAGATACACCATAAGTGATTTTGTGCAGGGTTTGACCCACTGAGCAATAGGACTAATGATATGAGGATTGTTACTCTTGAAACAACAGAAATAAACTTTATTTACTAAATATAGAGCACTTGCTCACACTATAATCTTTATATTAATATAATAACTACAGTGGATCCTCACTGTTCCGCTCCTTTAAACTATTAACAACCCTCTCTCTTTATCATCTTGTCTCACCTATATTGTAGCAACTCCAGATGATAATGCTTTCATGGCTTAGTAATTTAATTTGCTGTATCTCATTGGTTCTAGCAACTCTTCATTCATTACTTTCATGAGCGCCTAATTTGAAGCGATTTCCCAACAACCCAATATCGCCTCACCTTGAGGTGCTCAAATAATCATTAATCATATTAAACTTGGCGGATCCTATCCATTCCGCCATAACAACTTAGGGCTGATTGTCCAGTCATATCAGAATCACAACATTACTCCCCTTTGACTGGACAATAAGGCTTCTATTGCTTATACACCCAGAGGAACTTCATATGCACTTGGTTGATGATCCAACTGCTAGTGGGGTCCTTGATAGTATATGTATCCATACTTGTCTTCACAATAACTTTGATTGGCCCAATCCAGATATTGGCCAACTTGTGTTTTCACCCAAACCCATGTTGATTATGGAATAGAACCATGTCTCCATTTTTGAATTGTGCTAGGCCACTTCGCCATACCTGATCAGCAGCCTGGTTTTTTTCTTGTCTAAGCTGAATGAGTACACTTCAGTTTGTAATTTGGTCAGCATATTCATTAGAGTGGTCATTTAGCGTTGCAGATCCATCCTACCAGTGTCCTCTACACAAGCATATAGGAGTGCAGGCAAAGTGGGGTGCCATCCATAAAGAAATTGGAATGGTCTTTTCCCCATTGCATAATGGTAGCTAATACTATAGGCAAACACAGCGGGTGGAAATGAGGGTACTCCAATCAGAGGGCCTATCCATATCCAACTTCCATAGTAAGTTCACTAGGGTCCCATTACCCCACTCAACCATTCCATTAGACCCAGGGTGATACAGGTTTGTTAGAACCCCATGGATGGCCATCATTTTTTTGAGCTTGGGAAGTATGTGAGAGGTAAAATTATTACCATTGTTGGTAAGAATAAACTGCAGACAGCCATGATGCTGAATGATGCACTCCATTACAAACTTAGCCACAGTAACTGCCCCCAGGTCCCAAAATGGCCCACACCTCAACCCACCTGGTCAAGTGGTTAATTGCTACCAGGATATAATTGTACCGGTTAGCTCCTGTTGGCAGAGGACCAAAAACATCAAGGGAGACTGTATGCTAAGCAAAGTGTGGCTTCACTAACTGGTATGAGGTCTTCCAGTGGAACAGCTTTTCTGCTTGGTACTGGTGACAGGATGAGATAGTATCAAGCACATCAAAGTTCATGCTTTTCAAGTAATACCAAGGCTGCAATAATTCCAACATCTTGCACATGCCACCATGCCCAACTGCCTTATGTGCACTCATGATAATGTTAGGCCACGTTGAGGGTTGCAGAAAATTTACTGTGGAGTTGCCGATCTGCTTGTACAACTCACCTTACTAGATAGTATTGGCTCACATTTCATTTGATGCTTTGATGACTCATGACAGCTCATTATTGTACTTTCCGCTGAGCATCTTGTCATACATAATATCACTCAGAACCACTGTAACTGCAATAGTTGGTAGCCTCAACAAGCAATCAGCATTCTGGTGCTTTACTCCTGGTCAGTGAAGGATCTCAAAGTTGTAAGCCTTTAGTTTAAGGGCCCATCGGGCTAGATGACCCTCCAGCTTCTTAAGGTCCTGAAACTAGCGTATTGAGGCATAATTCATTACAACTTTAAACTTTACACCATGCAGATATACTCTTAATTGCTTGTATGCATAAATCACTGCTAAGTACTCCTTATTGGTCACAGTATAATTATATTAATGGCTATTCAGGCTCTGGCTGCAGTACGCCACTGGGTGCTCCTCCCCATCATCATCTTTTTGGCACAGAACTGCCCCCACAGCAGAAAGAAACGCATCCATATGTACAATAAATTCCTTTTCAAAATTTGGGTAGTGTAGCACTGGTGCATTGATCAATGCTGTTCAAAGAGTATCAAAGGAGTGTTAGCAGTGTTCCGTCCATTCAAATGTGGCGTCCTTTTTTTAATAACTCAAACAGCGGACCTACAATATAACTAAAGTTAGGTATAAATCAACAATAGTAGCCAACCATCTCTAAAAATACTTGTATATCTCACTTACTGCTTGGTATAGTGATCTTCCAAAAGGCCTCCGCCTTATCTGGTTGGGGATAAGCCCTGTTGCATCAACTACAAACCTGAGGTACTCTAGATGATCCTTGAAAAAGTGGCATTTTTGAGGTTTTATTTTGATGTTGGCCTCATCCAACCGGCGGAATACCTCTTCAAAATGGCTAAGGTGCTCAGAAAACGTGCAGGAGAAAAGGTTTATATTGTCAAGGTATATAAGAACGCAGGACAGCTTCAAGTTGCCAAGGATAGTGTCCATCGCCTGTTAGAAAGTAGCTGGGGCATTACACAGCCCTTGTGTCATACATGTTGGTTAAAAAGCCCTTTTGATGTGATAATGGCGCATTTTTCTTGTTCCACCGCAGGTAACTCAATCTGCCTATAGCCAGATATCAAATCCATGGTGGAGGTATAACGAGCTCCTCCCAACTGATCCAACACATCATCAATTCATGGCAAGGAGTATGAGTCCTTTTTCATAATGCTGTTGAGCTTGCGGTAGTCTATTATTATCCAGTTGGTCCCATCCTTCTTTTTAACAATTAGGACAGGGGAAGCCCATGGGCTCTTCGATGGTTCAAGCGTTCTTTCTCTAGCAGTTTATCAATTTCTGCCATGACAACATCTTCCACTGATCTAGATTGGTGGATCAGCTGAGATCTGATGGGGGGATGATCCCCAGTGTCCACTCGATGAATCACTCCTTAGGAACACCCTAAATCATGATCATTGACAGCAAAGATCTCTTTGTATTTTTGAAATAAAGCTTCCACTTAAACTTTCTGATCTTTTGTTAACCCATTAAGTTTTTACGTGCTACAACTGCCATTATGCCAGATGGTGTTTCACTGGACAGACCAAATTGATCCAGTGAACAAAACTTATGACTTCTGAGGACCTCCTCAACTGGAATGAAATGTAGGAATGCAATTATCTGGTGTCAGCGGATTTGCATTGGTCTAAACTGAAGATTCTCTATCAAAACCTTGATCTCCCCATGCCCCAGGATTATAATGCCAGGGGCTACGTGGGGCTCAAGACATGGTTGCTGATAGGGCCCAATGACCTCCCCATATAGCCCAGCAGGCACTTCCACCTCTAACTCAGTGCTTATGATTGTTTGTTGTCCAGAGGGAAGAAAATATAGGGCCAGCGGCTTTAAGCGATAGCCCTTGATAATCATAAATTTGGTGAGGAAGAGCCTGGTCTTATTTTTGTCAATGATAGTGAAATGAAACCACCCCATCACCATATGCAAGGTTAATGTGAATCATGTATATAGGATCCTTTGGCATTTTGATGGAAGTGAAGTATATCAGGATCCTCTGCCTCATAATTTCAAATGTCCCCGCTGTCATATCAACAACAGCCCCAAAGTGGTGCATAAAAGCGGTTCTGATTAACAGGTCATATGTATTTTTTGGTAACACAATAGCTGGGGGTACAATGACGATTGACCCAAACTGCAAGGATAGCATGCTGTACGCTCCTTCAGAGACTGTGCTTTCTGCACCTGCAGTCCCATACACCATATGATGCTTCACATCAGACTTTAATGCCAACTTTGACACCAAATTTGTGGATACTATGTTGATTGGGGCACCTGTATCAATTATCGCACAATCTTGGGTTTTTTCTACAATAGTGTCACAATAAGTACACTCAGAGTAAGATGCATCTGATTGTTTTAAGACATGGACATCTAACAGTTCTCTTTTTCCAAGGAAGCTCATAATACCCTTCCCCACTTTAGGGTATTCCATAACAATAGCGTCCACAGGGAGGGCCATGTTTACTCCTTTCAAGAGAAGCGCATCAGATAATGGATCTGGTTCATCTGTAGAAAAGTGATTGAACATTTGACAAGAATAAGGCTTTGGTCGTTCCTGAGAGCCTGCTTCCACCATGTCCATGAATTGCGTTCATGTCAGCACATTCACCCCTCCAACCAGTCGCTGATATAAAAAGGCGTCATCATACTGAGGAATTTTCACTAAATGTACAGGAATAGGTTCCAGTGGGACGTTTTGGGTCAGAATAGCGGAGTAGAGAGTCCCATCTCTACTCCGCTCTGACTTTCCTGATGGTACTGCTCCTGCAGTAAGTACTGGAACTGACAATTGTGACAACTTCTAGCCAGGTGCCCAGAGCGACCACACAAAAAGCAATTGGCCCCATAAGACCTGCATCCTTGATTGTTATAAAAGGGGCCACCCCAAAGGTTAGGCTGTAATTGTATAATGTAACCAGACCCCTTCCAATAGGTGAACTGATGTTGGCAATTGGATTGGAAGCGAGGCTTTTATTAGTAATAAGGCCAGGGGATGCCAACTGGACACTGAACAGGGAGGAAAAATTCCTTCAGATAAAAAAGGCTATCAGTAGAGGTGATAGGTTTTCACTCTATATTGGGTGGAGGGAAGGTAGCGGATAGATGGTGTAGAACTTTAACAAGTTTAAGCAAGGGTATGTCAACCTCTAAATATGGATCCATGGCATTAAAAAGCTCATGGTATGGTTTCAGAGCGGAGGTCAATGCTATGGCTATGTCAAATTTAGATAAAATCCCTGCCCCAATTAACACATGGGCTTCTAAAGAAAATTGATCAGCAAATGCAGTGAGGGTCTCATTATGTTGAAACCAATTGGTTAGGAACTCAGCCTTCCATTGCACCATTTTAGCAGTTCTTCCAAACAACCACAGCACAGTATCCTTCATTTTTTGATAGGTAACAGAACTGTTGGGAAGATAGCAAGTAACTTGTTCAGCGCTTCTGACATCCAGGGTGGACGTTTTTAGTTTGGCTTTATGCTGATCTGAAGATCTTCTATTGCAAACTCAAATCGTTTAAAGAATCCATGGATGTTCCCATCATGATCAAATGGAAGCAGCTTATCAAAACACATCTCTTGCAGAAACTCCTTTTCCATTTAAGCACAGCGTCCCAGGCAAGATGAGTTCTGCATATTCAATGGTTGCAGTGTCTCAGAATAATTCCTTGCCAAAGCAAGCTGGATATGACATGTCCAGAAACTGAGGAACTATTTATCAGTACTTGTGATTGATCAATGACCCCCTGTAGTGAGCAACAGTGTTGTAAATTGGTGTTATCATTGAGATACGCTGTAAAAAATTTTGCGCAGGTTTTGACCCACTGAGTAATTGTCATACATATGGCAAGTAGAAAATAGACTGGCCTACCAGCCTGGATGCTGGAGCATCCAAGTGGTGAACCAGAATGCCAGGGGCACTGCTGCTGGTACGATGGGTATGGAGCTGGAAGGGAACTTAAATCTCAACAGATAAAAATGGAAATTTGGGGGAAGGTTTTCTATTGGAAAACTTAAGGGAAGAGAATTGACTAACAATTTTCTCAGGGCGATGCGCTAATTAAATAGTCATTGATTTTGGGAGGAAAATAAGCCAGGATCAGGTTCTGCAAGTTTGACCTAAGTGGTGAACTATTTGGGAATAGGCGGGTTAGTTCCCTAGGGACTGACATTGCAAAAGTTGGCGATGAGCTGAGTTTTGGTCAGTTTGACCTAAACAGTGAACTATTTGGAAATGGGCGGGTTAGTTCTCTGGGGACTGACATTGCTAAGTTTGGTGGTAGGCCAAGTTGCAGTCAGGTCAACCTAAGAGGAGAACTATTTGGGAATAGGAGGGGTAGTTCCCCGGGGGTCAACATCACAAGATTTGGTGATGAGCCAAGTTGCAGTCAGTGGTATTGCATCAGGCACAACGCCCAATTTTCTTGTAGGAAGCTGCCCATAAGGGGTGATTCCTGACAGATTTGGGAGGGGAAGATTTCCATTCATCGTCTAAACTGAATTTGCAACCATCAGGCGTTCTGGCCAATAGCTCAACCTTCAAACCTTTTCAACCATTTGAAATCTGAGTATCCAGATGATTGCTGTTCAAATTAGTTGCAATTAATTCTATTTTGGTGTTCTCAGCGCAGATTTTACTTAATTCATCATAACAGTTCTGCTGAGTAGAGTGCAAGTATCAAAAGTGGGATCTGAAGCTGACGGGCTATTTTCCAGCACTCATCTACCATGCAAGCGAGATTGCCCTGAGTAATGAGGGGTATAGCCATCCTCTTTGGTATTTTCTTGCTCAGGAACAGAAGGATGGCCCGATTAACACCCAGCAGACATTCCTTGGGACTTACAGTAATAGAACTAACAATATGAGGATTGTTGCCCTTAAAACAACAGAAATAAACTTTATTTACTAAATATAGAACACTTGTTCACACTATACTCTTTATATTAATATGATAACTACAGTGGATCCTCACTGTTCCGCTCCTCTAAACTATTAACAACCCTCTCTCTTCATCATCTTGTCTCACCTATATTGTAGCAACTCCAGATGATACTGCTTTCATGGCTTAGTAATTTAATTCGCTGTATCTCATTGGTTCTAGCAACTCTTCATTCATTACTTTCATGAGCGCCTAATTTGAAGCGATTTCCCAACAACCCAATATCGCCTCACCTTGAGGCGCTCAAATAATCATTAATCAGATTAAACTTGGCGGATCCTATCCATTCCGCCATAATAACTTAAGGCTGATCTCCAGTCATGTCAGAATCATAATAATACCCAATATTGCTAACTAGGTATGCTATATAATATTTATTTGGGGAAGGTAGGCATGTTATATATAATAGCCAATAATTCATTATAATCCTACAATAAAATGCAAAAAATTGAGTATATAAAAGCAATACCAAGGTCAAAGTGAAGATTTATATAAATCTAAGTTAAGGTAATAATAGAGAATCAATATATTAACCCTTTGTGGTCAAGTGTCACAAATAGCTGCCTATGCCTTTTTATCATTGCAGACTCATGTCAGAATATGGCCTTCCAATTTAATATATACTTTCTTTACTGTGGTTCCAATACCTCTTTTCCACAATGATGCTCATTTATTCAGCAGCTCTGACCTTAAATGGTTAATAGATATTACTTGAGCCTATATCATATAAATAAGTTTCCAGATTCACCATTGTTCAGTGCCAACTAGTATAGATTTAGGCTTTACAGAGATTGTCACAGTTAGTGACATTTTTCCTGATGTTGAATGTCCACTTAAATCCAAGTTTGGAAAGCTCAGAGAAGAAGGAGAGAGCCCCTAAAAGCCACCTTCAATCTCTCAAAGGTCATTGATAAAAAATGGGATTTTAGCTCTACCTGTCCATAAAGATACTCATGGTGCAAAATGAATGAAAATTCAGATAAAGCTAGCCAAAAATTATAATTACTAAATATAAGGTGTTTGAGCTTGCCAAGTTCAGGAGATCATGATTTTGTTGAAAAGCAAATTTTTCAGCTCATCTAAGTTTCCAATAATTTCTTGGCTTTCAAAATTTTCTTTATCTTGAACCTTGATGAGATATCCTTTGCTTTTCAATGATAGTATATTATAACCCTAATATGAATGTTACTTTATGCATATTATCCTAAGTTCTAGTTCCATATTATATATAAACTTGAATGTAACCCTTTATTGTGATGGTAATCTTAGGTGTATAACTTTTTGGCCATTTATACCAACCTCTAGTTTTATGTCTATGACTATTCTGCCAAGTTCATGGTGCGAGATATTGTGCACATACAATTTAACCCCATCCAAACCTTCTCAGTTCCTAGGGTCTCTTTCTCCTCATACTCTAGGTCAGTTTAATATGCATTTGAACTGAAATTATCTTGAAAAATATTATAATTTTATAGACGTTGATTCTTGCTCCTACCCAATGTTTACTATTTTGTCTACCTTTTACTGGAGGTTTACCTTCTGCATTCTTGTGAAATCTACTTTTATTACATTATCTTTCAAAATCCCAGATTTAATCTAGAATTTTTTCTCCTGTTGTTTTCTAAAGTTAATTAGCCTTTTCAGAGCTGACATCCTTAAGTATTGCCAATTAGTCATAATCATCTTCTCCCTCCTATCTTTGGCCTTTACTCTTATAAAGGGGTGCTCTGAAGGCTTTTTTTTTTAGTACTAGATGTGCTCTGAAGGCTTTTAATGATTCTTTCTACTCATGAATCTCATTCAGTATGTAATACCTGTCGCTACCCAACTCTCTTCATCCCCCTCCAGGGATTTTAAATTCAAATAATAGAATTCTGACAAGCTTTTAGACTGAGTTCTCATCATAAGTCACAAAAGAAAGACCTTGCAGATATTTCTCTTTCTATTTCTCCTTATGAAATTTCTTATGAGAGCTCACCAGTAACTGCTTGCCTCGAGTGAGACAAACAGAACGCATCTGGAATCCCTACCCGCTCTAGAAACTTTTATTAATATTGTTAATATTCTCAGCATAAATAAAAGATATTAACTCATTTGTCCAGCTGTTCCAATAAGACCTTAATATTGGCCAGTACTTGAATCTATTTGAAAAGAAAGTCTCATATTGGAACTCCCCTAAAACGGTAATTTTTCCTCCTCACAAATTATTAAATAAAACTGGATCCTTACAAAATTTTTGGAATAACCTCACACCCTCTTTAGTGGAACTTTTCTCTGCTATAATGTCTATGTTGTCCCAGAAAAGTTTGTCTTGTTTCACCCAACTATAGCGCCAAACTTCAGAACCTGGATCTTGGCAACTCTATTTCAACTGTAACTTCTCAAGGTCCTTCATTGTAAAGCTTGATCATCTTCTTGTCTCAGATCCCATTAAGACTTATCTCAATGGGAGTCTTTCTGTCATAAACTTCTACATCAGAACCATTGAATACTCTACTACCGTTTTTAAGTTTTTGTTTATAACTAGCCGTGAGCTCATCAGCATGTGAGACTGAGAGCTCTATTATAAGTGGTGTCCACTTACCACAGGCCCTTCCCACTGTGCTCCGTGGACTACCCCTCTCTTTTATCCTCAGTAGTATAGGGGTTAGTGAATCTATCTTTTTTGATTCAGGGTATTCACTTTATCCTAGCTCTGTACCTTTTGTTTCCATCTTAGTCTCAAGGCTCCCATCAGTCAGTAGCCTACTCTGGGAAGGTAGGCAACTTTTCCCTATTGTTCCAGAGTCTCCCTCTTTGGCAGATACCATTTAAAGACAAGCTGACTTATAAGAAAAGATGGTCAAAGATAAGCTCTCATTGTTTGAACCCTCAAGAAGCTTGGAGTTGCTCCCTGGTGTGGTTGTCTGTAACAAGAAAATCTCCTCTTCTGAACATATAGCATCAAGATATGCTAAACACTTTAAGTCTTGTGGGAAACTCATGTCCAATATGAAGTCATATTTTGTATAGTCATCAGGGTACAATCTCATATAATCCATACTTACAGGCTCATGGCTGTTTTATATACTTTTGGCCCCTTAGCTAATAGATCTTTGTTTGCATAAATTTTGTTTGTCAGGATTTGAGATAATGAAAAATATGAATCCCTCACTCCTTCTTTGAGCCAAAAAATTGACTCTCATCCCTATCTGAACAGAAATGACTTCAGGATTCTCATCCTCAAACTCCTGAGTCATGAGGGCGGAGTTTACACAGATTTGGTTAGATGGGCGGCGAAATATATTGAGGATACCCATCAGGTGGTCAATCTGGAAGACCTGGAAAGATCCTGAATGGATAGGGATGCAACAATCCTCGAGGCACTGTAACCAATTCACCCTATAAATATTGATACCTTTTAACCTAATTGATATTCTGTAATATAACAATTTTTCCTTATCAACCCTTTTACAAATTTGCAGCTTTGAGACACCTTAAGACCTCAGTGACAGTCTAAAGAACTTTAACACCAACAAATATAGTGCTCACTACAGAGGGCTCTGAGATGTCCTAAGTGAAAATATCTCCTACAAACAATGGAAAATACTAGCAGCCCTGAAGACCAATACGCTGGTCAGATAAGAAGGATTGCTTGATGGGTTAGTACCTCACAATATGAGATACCACCTGCGCAACCTGAAAGGTTAAAATTCTGGGCTATCTTATAGTTCTCCCTGCCTTCTTTCTGATTAAAGTCAGTACCAACTTCAGTACGAGAACCTTAACAATTTTATCCAACAATTAATAAATGGCATCTACTCCATTAGTGCTCACTCCATCTGTACCCATGCCTCTTCCATTCCCTCTACCATACAGGACTTCTATGACTTGGCCCAACTTCCAGTAGAAGAACTTGCACTGGGTCCCAAACGCTACCTCACAATTTTGTTAACCCAGCTATTCATCACCTACTCCAACTAGTTGGGCTCCACCATTAAGAGGTCTCCTGACAACTGAGGCTCATCCAGGCCCTGCACACTCACATCATCAATTCTTATAAATGCATCCTCCTTCTTTGTTCACGACAACTGTGAGGCCATTATTGATAACTGACAGTTGATCAACAAGGTTCAAGACCAAATGTAGTGTTAGACAGCGGGATCTCTGGCTACCTTGAGGACCAGCTGAATCAGAACAACAACCTTCTTGAGGCAACATGGAATCAGCACCTCCTCCAAGTTGAGAATCTGGTATTATCCCTCCAACAACACTATCAGGAGCTGGCCTCTCGCAACTACTCCTCTAGAAGTGAAGGTCCTGAAGACCTCAAAGGGGGTGTAGGACCTAAAGGGCCAGATGGTCCCCATGGACCTCCCAGGCCCAGATCCCTCAGCTCCCTCCCCTGATGGCCCTGAGGATCCATGGTGGAAGGATGTGATAATAACCTTGGCTGCCCTATGCGATCAAAATAAGGATGTAGCTCAGGGATGCAAACTCCAAGTGGATGGAGCCCCACTCAACCAGTATATCATCCTAGCCGTGGAGCACTAAACCAACTGGATTGAAGCGATTTTGGTCCCAGCTGCAACTGCCAAAGCCACAGCCCTCTTACTTGTTTAATACATTTTCACCCAGCATGGGTGCTCCCAAACCTTACCTTAGGACAACAGTTGAACTTTACTTCACAGGTAAAACAAGAACTTACCTCGCTATTCAGCACTACCCAGAGTTTCGCTGCTCCTACCACCCATCTACTAATAGGCGGTAGAACACACTAACAGAACTCTTATTTCCATTTTACAAAAGTTGGCCTCCTATGATCCTGCCCATTGGAACCACTACCTACCCAGAGACTTGCTTGCATACAGGGTAAGCTTCCACTGAGTCATTAAGATTTTCCCTTTTGAAGCCTTATATGGGCATGCACCTCGACTATTATGTAACGTCCAGCCATTGATCGTGACATCCACAACTGAGAACTCTGAATTAAATATGAGGGCCTTAGCTGAAGAAAATGTCCAGCTTCATGCCCTAGCCACACAAGGCATCGTCACCATTACAGGAAGAGAAACATCCTGATTTAATCTCGGCCAACCCTCCTTACTGACTTTACAATTAGGTGACCTTGTTCTCTTCTATCACTATTGACATGGAGGCTGATAAAATAAGCTAGACGGTCTTTGGTCTGGAACCTATAAAGTCATTCATAAGGTGAAGTCAGAGTACTCCATTGCTGATGTCAATCAGGGTACCGTGGTCAATTGGGTGAATGGCTGCTTCCTTTGTCCATATTTTACCTCCAACAGGATCTTGAGGTGAGCGTTGTTGGGATCTGAGATAATGACCAAATAAAATCTATAACTTCCAAATTGAGCCGTAACAAATTAACTCTTGAACTTATCCAAGTGAAGACAACTTCAGGATCCTCATCCCCAATTCCTGAGTCACGTGGGGCGGAGTTTCCACTGATTTGGTTAGGTGGGTGGTGAAATACATTGAGTATGACCATCAGGCGGTCAATCTAAAAGACTAGGTAAGATCCTGAACAGGTGGGGCCATGACGATCCTTGAGGAACTGTGTCCCCACTCACCCTATAAATATTGACACCTTTTAAGCTAATAAATATTCAGTCTCTAACCAATTTTTGTCTCATTCTTAACCATTTTATGAATTTGTAGCTTTGAGCCACCTTCAGACCTCAGCGACAGTCTAAAGAACTGTAATGACAACATTGGTCATAGCCACTTTAATCTCCTTTGGAAGAAATTATTAAGCTATTACATTGTTAGATGCTTTTTAGTTTATTGCGGGGAAGGCTGACCATGGGACGGACACTTCTGAATATGACTCAGAAGAGACAAAACATAGTACCAGGGGAGGCACCCCAGAGAAGCGATGCTATCTCTTGTTGCCAGCGGGAACGCCACTTATGGGGAGGGGGAGGAAACGTGTGAAGGGGCCATAGCCACAATTGAGCATGTGTGGAGGAAGGGGTCTGATTTGATGAACCAGACTGGGAACCAGGAAGAGACCAGCTGTTGGCAACGCAGTGGGAGGTATCCAAACATCCATGCTTGAAAGTGGTCCACCAAATGGGACCGGAATCTGTGGACCACTTCTGGGAGGGTGGGGGTGGAGCCTGCGATGGCATTTAAGACAATCGTGTGGATAGTCCACATGGCGATTGCAACCACCAAAGCACAAAGGGAGGGCAGAAGGGGGAGGCCATTGATAGAGCGATCATATCTTTTGACAGACTGAAGGGATGCGTTTGATCCTGGCCCAGAAGACGTTGAACTTCGCGCCATATCACTTTAGAGGTAGGGCACTTCTCCAGGCGGTAAAACAACGTTACATACTGGCCACACACGACACAGGATGAGTGTAAAGCATTAGAGCGCTCAGCTGTATGATACACCCACCTCAGGAAGCGCCACACATGTGAGCGGACTTGAGGTTGCAACAGAGGATGGTGTACATATTTCCAGATATTTTTTGGGTCTCAATGGAGTAAGGGATGTCCATCATGTCCAGTTAGTCCACCCTGGATAGGACATGGGGTCGAGTGGGGATCACGCCAGCATGGATGGGTAGCCCCTGTACCTCTTGTGTGAACTGAGGAGAGGGGCGGCTTCTTTGGGTTGTATGTCCGCTAATATGAATTCTCCACTCAGTGCTCCACATGGAGAGGAGGATTCGTTTGTTTTGGGTTTTAGTCCTGTGAGGACCTGTGGCCGATGTATGTGAAGCGAGGTATTTCATCAGGGAGTGGGGGTTCGATGGATTGTTGAGGCCCAAGGCGCGGGAGAAGTTGGAGCGGGCTGCGCGGGACCAGTGTTGGGAGGGGAGTGTAGGGGTGGTGACGGCCGCAATCCAGGTACCCAGGATCTTGGTGGCATGGGCTTTGAAGTCAAGCAGGCCCATGTCACCATGATGTTGAGGGCCAAACATGACCTCTAGCCGCACTGGTGGAAGGCAGCTCGACCAAAGCCATCCTTTCAGCAAGGCGTACAAGGATTTGTAGAAGCTTGGGGAGAAGGGGATGGCATGGGCTCCAAACCAGACTTTGGAGAGGAGCATGGAGTTGGCTAAAACAATCCTGCCAGTAAGGGAAGTAGGGTGGGCTCTGAGAGAGGAAATTTGCTTTGTCACGTTATCCAGAATATGGCACTCCATTACTGCTGACGCGTATCCGCCTGCCTCCATCCACACGCCCAGATGGCGTACTGGTCCTATGGTAGGACGTGGCACGAAGGGGAGCACCAGTGGGGCGGTGTGTTTTGAATTAGTAGGGCGAGGACGTGGGCGAGCTGATGGGCTGGGTTGGGAACTAATTGCTGGGGTCCAGCAGTTCTGAAACCGACCAAGGAGGATGGTTTCGGTTTTGGAAGCGTTCAGTGCCACGTTGCTTACCCGGGAATACTCCTGGATGAGAGCTTTAAGCGCGCGTGCATCTTGATTATTAGATACCCCCACCACACAATCATCTGCGAATGACATTATCTTGACTGGGGCTTGGCCTGGCACGTGGACCCCAGTGAGTTGGGCATTCACATTTCGCAGTAGTGGGTCAAGGCTGAAGTTGTATAAGAGTGGGCTGAGGGGGTCCCCTTGTCGCAAGCCCCTTTGAGGGCGGACTACTTCTGTTAGGAAGCCAGGGCCACGCACTGCCATTGTTGCAGATTCTGTGAGCAGCATTACTCAGTTAATGAAGCGAGGGGGTAGGCGGAATTGATGGAGGCAGGCCCTGAGATATTCTCAGTTTACTCTATCATAGGCCTTTTGTTGGTCCAAGAATACAAGTGCCCCAGAGGCTGTGGACTGACATACATTAGCCACATAGTGCACGTTATCCCAAATTGACCTTCTGGGGATGAAACCAAATTGTTCTGGGGAGATGGTGGCAGATGCTACAGTCCCTAAATGGTTAGCCATGATTTTTTTAATTTTGGTGTCTGTGTTTGTTAGAGAGATGGGGCGCCAGTTGGCTAAGTCTAGCTTATCCCCTTTCTTAAAGAGTGTGACAGTGAAGGCCTCATGTCCTCCTGGTAGGAGGCGCGTTTCCATCAGGCTTTGGTTAAGTGAGGCGAGCAGCAAAGGGGATATATATTTGAAATATTTTTTTAGAACTCATATGGAATGCCATCTGGCCCTGGGCATTTTCAGTTTGGTGCACCGCGAATGGCTGTCCATTCTTTGTTTGGATTAATTAAATTCATTATTTCCGGGTATCAGAAAATGGAGCAAATGTGGACTCAGTCGAGAAATTCTGCCACTTTGGCCGGCTGAATTGGGTCAGAGTGGTACAACTCAGAGTAATACTGTTGCATTTTGATTGCCACTTCAGCTGGTGTATCCGCAATAAAATAATCTGAGCTTTGCACCTGTGTGCAGGCCACGCTCTGGCATGGTGCAAATTTTTTTTTAAAGAAATGTGTGGTGCACTTGTCACCTTTTGTGATGCGTATGGCCCTGTATTGAACACAAGCCCAATGTTTGTGTTGTCTTTTGAGTGCGTTGAGGTGGGCATCTGCCTCCGCCCACTTCCATCCCCATGCAGAGCTGTATCCTGTAACTGGGATTTTGGACTCCAAGTGTTTCAATTCTGCCAGAGTGCGCGAGATAACTGCTGATGTGGCTCATGAGCGTCTGGAGGAGAGATGGCGAGAGTGGCGGATGGTGTCATCTTTGAAAGTTGCCCATGTGGAAATGGGGTCCACGCAAAATGGTGCAATAAACTTTTTGCCATAGTTGCCTCTTCTACCCATGTGGAAAATCCTGGTGACCCGAGCTTGGGGGGCAGATTTTGTACCAATGTGGGTCCTTAGCAGCCATGACAGGTAGGTGGTAGGTTAGAGAGACCAGTTGATGGTTGGAAAATTCCAATTTTGTTGTCTTGAAGTGGGAGATGTGGGTTTGGAATTTCGCCAGCGTTAGAATAATGTCAATGCGGGTCATGGACCTTAATTGGCCGTTGTGGACGTGGGGCTGTGTCATGTTTTCAAGCAGCAGGGCATGCCGCAGCAGCGCATCCATTAACCTGAGGGTGGCATTTAGAACGCATAGTTCTACATGACCCTGGGGGGCATGGGGTGAGGAAGGCCACCAGTCCGTTGGTGTGTTTAGCCAACAGTTCATGTCGCCAACTATGAAGGAGTCTGGGGGTAGCGGGAGGGATTTGACCAACAAGAAAAAATTCCTGACGCTTGCATGCACCATTTGGGGCATAGATGTCGACAATTGTGTGTGCTACATCAGCCCACGAGAAGGTGACAACAAGCACTCGGCCAATTAGGAATGTTTCTGAGGATAAAATTTGAAAAAATTATTTTTCTGAATTAGCACCCCACAGTGTATCGACCAAAAGGATAGGGATGGGAGGAGCATTGTTTTCCAAGATTCCTCAGAACCTCGTGGACAGTGGGACTCCTGGATGGCCAGGATATCCACGGGTTACATTGTTAGATGTTAGACCATCAAAAAACTTATCTATCAGATCTCATGGAAGCCTTAGACCTACCCTTAGGGTGGGCCAATTCATATGAGGTGGTGAATAACAAGCCATACCTAGTTATCAAGTGCTTTTCCCAATCCTCTTTAATGCTAGCAATGGACACTTTGCGGAGAATTATTTAGCAATAGACAATTTTCTGTAACAGCCCACCTTAAATTTAGGCTAGTGAAGGTTTTTGAAATCCGCAAACCTCACAGATACAAATATCCATGCAAAATAACTGTGCGGAGCTACACTTACTAGCCCTTGCCTGGATGAAGTACTTTGGTGTTGCAAAGAAAGTGCTCCCCCTCAAGGCTGTCCTTTCCGCTATAAAACCAGCACAATAGCTTCTCCCTCACTAAGTCTACCTGAGTCTATCAACGCCTATATAGAGACATTTGACTCTTCTAAGTCTCACCCACTACCTACGCACATTAATTTTGACTTTGAGGTCAAACTAACAGTTGACCTTGTTTTTATATCCCCAACCATATACCCCTATCTCTAAGTGAGTAGGTGGCCTGGATTTTTAGGTTGCTAACATGCTTTCCAAGGGTCAGATCTTCAAAAAAACTTTGTCCATGTGTTCAACTTTGTTTTTGTGGTTAAAATAGACGCCTCCATCAGACCTTAGACTGACTATGTTTATCTGGTTAACATAATGGTCCCTGACCCCCATAGATTGCACATTAGCAACAAATTACTCTCTTTGTTGAGAAAGCTAGATTTTCAACAATCTAGACTGTTTGAATAAATTTAACCAGACCTGCATTGAGGAATGCCAAAACGTGTTGATTGTTTTCTACAACAGAAAGGTTATTATTAGTTCAGGGTCACGCCTTTTGGTCTGAAAAACGCGCCTCCTGCTTCCAAAAGATTATTAATGCCACCTTAAGAGAACTTATGGATCCTGTGCAATAGCCTACATGGACAATATATTTGTCTTTTTTCCTGGATGAAGAGTCCCACTCCCGTCATCTGGTAGCCATTATGTAACACTTAGCATAGACAACTCTTACAATTGTAGCAAGATATTGAGAGTTCTTCCAAACTAAAGTTGAGTTCTTAGAGACTAAAATTTTCTCTCATGGCCACATAATTGTTTCAGAAAAAATAGTAGCAATACTGGATTGGGCAACCCCTAACTTCTTCACAGAGTTGCGCAGCTTTCTTGGGACTTTCAATTTCTCAAGAAGCTAATTCCAGAACTATCTAAAATCGCAACCCCCTCTACATTACAATTGGGAAGAAAATCTCAATTTTGACAAAAGGATGTGACAGCCTTCCATGCAGTCAAGACCATCTCCTATCCATCCCTTTCCTAGAGCAATCAGATCCAAATTTAGCTCACATTGTTACCACTGATGCGTCTAACTTTGTAGGGGGAAGCCTAGTTGCAGGAAGGAGAGCATGGAGTGGAGCGTCTTATTGCTTATTTATCTCAAGGATGTCCCAGGATCAGCTCAATTACGCCTTCTATTAAAAGGAACTTCTTAATGTTGTTGAAGCTGTACCGTACTTCACCATTATTTGCGCAGATCTAGATGGCAAAGACCACCCACACTGACCACAAGGCTTTAATTTACTAGTACTCTCAAAAAGCTAACCCAACAACAATCCAAGTGGCTGGAGATCATTTCTGTGGTCAAATTTTAGTATGATCTCATAAGATATAGTAACAAATTGCTGTCTGATAACCTCTTCCAAAACACTGTCTTTTCTCCTGACCTCATTTCTGAATGTTCCAAATTTTTGGCCAGAAGTCCTTTGAAGGCTAGACAATTGTGAGATGTTCTACTTATAGGGGCTTACTAGTTGAATACCTTGTTGCTAGGTATTTGGCACTTTGGCTCTTCTTAGCAGAAGTTTCTCTAGAAAGGCAATGTAGATACACTTTAGCGTAATTATACAAAAGATAAAAACCAAACATATCACAATTTAATAGATAATGTGATCTCTATATTCTTCAAGGGGTGATGCTCTTAGAGCAGATATCAAACCTTAGGATTTTCAAGATCTTTCATATACCTCAAGTTAGTTTGACTTGAGTTCTGGGTGGAATCACCCTAAAAAATGGTAGGACTTACTATCTTAAACTTTTTTATCGATGAAGGGAATTTTATAAATAAATAGAGGTTCATAACAGATAAAATAAAAGTTTTGGATAAGGCTAGACAAGGCTAAAACAAAGCCTTGTTTCCTACCAGCTAGTAGGGTATTGAATGGTGGGTCATCATGGATTTGTTTAACAAGGCATTTTGGCCTTATAAATCGTTTGAAGCGAATTAAATTAATATAATAAAAGAATCCTTAAGCCTTAAGCTCATTAAAGCATAGACCAATAGATAATACAATTAAATATAGGCCTAGATTGCCTAAATAGATATTTGTTCTATAAGCACAAGGTTAAGGCTTTACACTTACAAGGCAAATCCTGTTACTGCCCCATACAAGCCCAGACTGGGGTGGTAGTGATTTGACAGGGTTGTCCAACCTTGTTAGGGTCCTAAACTATCAGAGTTTGGCTGGATGTTATAAACCAAGGTAATTGGGTTAAGTTTTGACCTAGAAAGAAAAAGTTGAGTTTCAGTTTCAAAATATGTAGGCAGTCAGTGGTATGACAAAGTATCTCAAAATTATAAACTTTAATCACCTGAAAAACTTGATATTGAATATGCGGGGATCCTAATGATTTTTAGTTCATTCAGCTTAGGAATGGAAACCTTAGTTTTTGGAGTTAGGATGGAAGATCTGAGCGTGATGATAAAAAGGTAGTCAGCTTATGATTAGTTCCAAAATAGAGTTTGTTGTTGCAATATTCAAAGCAGTACATGTTCTTGCCAAAATAGTTGATAGCACCAGTTTGAGATTTGAGGTAGACAAGGAAAAAGGAGCTTAGGCAGCACTCTGAAACTTCTGGCAGATAGGAGCAACAATGAAGTAAAGGGGGGTGAATGTAAACTAACAAAAAAGCTGCATAAAGTAGCAGTTTGGATATCTGCAACTGACCTGGCGTTTGAACCAAAAGCTGCTCTAGGGATAAAGGAATGCTTCATTACAGGGAGAAATATAAGCATTATCCTTGAGAACTTCAAGGGAGAAATTATGAACAAGGGAAGTCTTAGTAACTTGAGGTCAGGCCATAAAATCAAGGTTTATATTGGGTAGTTTGGTTTAAAATGGTAGCAGCTATTTTTGGTTAAGCATTTAAGTTAGTAACATTACCTGTACATCTAATTCTCAAGTTCCAAGCTGATTTTAGGTAGCAAAAAATTCTGAGTAATTTTGCTAACTTGCAGTTAATTCTGCTTAAATTCCTGGAACAAAGTCAAGGTTTCTGGACCATAAAAATTTCATTTTTTGATTATTACAATCACTCAGAAATTTAGCATATCAAATCTTGCAATAATAGTGGTAAAGTCCACTGAAAGCTCCTCCAATGCATCAGATTTCAAAAAAAATAAAAATCACAAAACCCTAGGTTGCTGACTTTGCATCAACCTGTATGAACTGCTCTCAAACTGCATCTGAAAAAGCAGATTCAGATCAAATTTCATTTTATCGTGGTGGGATCACAAAGGATACCACCATTACATAGCCTACCACATTCAACTCTGTGTTGACTGAGTGTCAACCAATTATGCGCCTCACCTTAGAGGCGCATCTAATGATTTAACCAAAGTAGCTGGGAGTATTGCAGCTCCCAATATCGCGCAGGGGTTGGGATGGTTTTGCCAACCGCCTCCACTTAATAAATAAGTCTGTGCGCTTAAATTGAAGATTCAGTAATTGTTGTTTCAGTTGGACATCATTTTTCTACTTCAAAAATTAACCAGCGTGGCCAAAAAGAATATATGGTCATGGACGAATCAGTTGGCCACAATTTTCATTTTTTGGAAAGCAACCAACACGCCTGAACTGTATCAGCATTGAGTACTGGATCAGTTCATGTTAATTTTTATCAAATCAAAAATCAGATTTCAATCATAAATAGCCATATAGCCAATCAGACCATATAAAATCCCAGACAGCATTTGTTGATGGTTAGATGAAGGCTGAAGAGATGATTGGTGTGAGGATGAACCTGAATCCACCAATCAATCAGCAGAAATTAATTCTAAGACAGATAAGGCAATCCAACCTGTAAAAAGTCATTTACCAACTGGGAAGGATCAGAAGGTGCCAGCGCGTAAACCCAAAGGCATTTCAGCGCCTCTATCTGAAGTCCTGCCCCATAGGGAATCACTCAAATTAAATTTAAATTTTAATTGGAACATGAACAAAAATAAGAGAGTCAAGGATGCATCAGGTGCATGGCAGAAAAAGCTAGTGCCTGTAACACCTACCATTGACCCTCGTGAAGCTGCTTTTGTGGCTGAAGTGAGTTAGATGGAATAAACTCTCTCACAAAGTGCACTCCCTAGGTCCACTATGGCTCATGCAGTTAGAGTCTACTATAGGCATAACCCAGTCAAGTTTTATACAAGAGATTTTTTACCTATTTTAAGCAATAATAATATCCTGCCCAGTTTATACCACAATTCATGAAGTATTGGAAAGTCACTATATTGATGTAGGGCTTACAACTGCAGCAGATTCAGACTGGACAGATTATGCTAAAATAGAGATTCTACATAAATCTCTTTATGTATATAGAACACGATCTAAGTTAGAGATAATTTATTAAGTAACTTTCATTAATCTCCCAACTACATTGACCCAGAATCCCTAAAGCTTGCTTAAATCAGGGTTTGATGGATTTGATTCTGGTCTAACAGTAGACCTTTGAGCACCAAACTACTATGCTTAACTCAATGGCTTGTATTGCTAGAGCATTTATCCCCAACCCTATGGTGGCCCATAACATGGAGGTTATTCCATGTGTGGCAGTCATTGGATCATGTTCAGAAATCTTATTTATTAATCCTGGCCAGGCGCGACCATGATGCTTATGGTGTAATGCTTTGGGCCATCTTTATAAAAGTTACACTGCTCATAAACAAGCTCTCTCATCCAGCAGCCAAGTTCCTGTGACAGGTAAAGCTCCCATACAGCAGCAGCGGCAATCCTGCAGCCTACCCATTGGGTACCTGTACAGGATCTAACCCCTGTTTCCCTTTGGGTAGCAGTTGAGCAGGCACAGCCAGTAGCACAGATTTATTCCCTTAGTGCTGAAAACCCCCTTTTAGTTGGCACCCCTTCTAAGTTGCCAGACCCTTCTGCCAGCACAAAATAAGCGCAAACTTGCTTCACATAAAGCTACCCTGGAGGAAACTAGTCCAGGGGCGGCATCTAAAACTAATATGTACAACAAGACAATCAGATCTGGGAGAAGGTATAGAGTGCCCCAAGTAGAGATGGAGGCTCAAAGTCATCAACCCCACACCATCTAAGGGGATTATAACTAGGACTTCATTCTCTTTATTGAAGGAGGTAAAAATGGACTCTGATACTTCATAGGATGTTAAAATGGTGGAGTCCATGGAGCGCTCTCAGGATACTCCCGTGCAGAGCAGTGGGTGTAGTATCCTGTGATGGCTTACAGGCACCTCAGGCCCTTCATCTCAGAATAACCCCTCCTCCATGTCAATCAGCTCATATTGCAGCTAAAATTAAGACTCAAGGAGTTAAAATGAGCAGACTTATGGATGCAGGTTTAAGCTCTGGTAATACCAAGGGATATGGTGGGAAACAGTTATGAGGCCCCAAAGGGGCATCCTGACCCTGCAGTCCATTAACTCTAATGAGCTGCAGGATTAAAAGTGGAGAGTCCATCTGTTCCACAACTTCATGTCGACTCACATGTATATTGCAGCCATCCAGGAGCCCCATGTCCTTCCCTCTGAAAATAGTAGATGGAATACCCAATTTGGAGTTAACTCTTGTTGGACAAACTATGTAGGCCTTATTATCCACAACCCCAAGGTGAAAACACTCTAATTTTCAAAATACTTTAATGATCGCCTTATCTTGATTAAATTATCTACCACTGAGTTTTCCTTCTTTGCTATAAGCATATTCCGCTAAATGTAGGCCTGGAGAAGGACCAGTATTATAATTTCATAAGAAATTACAATAAGAAGGTGCTATGAAGGCTAAGAGGTTATTATTTCCATGGCTCTAGTGAAGATTGACACAATTTTAGTGAAATTTAATAGTTCCATTTCTATAGTTGATTCCAAGCAGAAATACAGAATCCTGTATGAATAGACCAAAATTAAGCTACGCAAGGCAAAGATAGAGGTACTTTATTAGTTATAAATGAGAATAGTATAGGGGTAAATTTAGTAGTTGTTCATGAGGATTTTTGGGTTGCACCGGAGGTAAGATCTTTCCTATTAGATGACTGATAAAGCTGATTATTAATACCATACTTATGATGCCAGATCTGATAAGATTCTTATTTTGATGAGAATGACCTTCTTATATGATTTTCTGTCTCATCAGATGGCTTAGCATCATCCTTAAGAGAAGGTTGATAACTCCAAAGGGTTGATCATCAGTCTATCATAGAATCAGATATTTCTGACGTAGATTTTGCAATCTCTTTTTTTAGTAATAGATGGTCCCAACCCAAGGGGGGATTCATTGATGTAGATTTTGCAATCTCATTGGACCAAGATATCAAATATCGATATTGAATAACTTTGGTCATCATAGTTGGTTTCCAATAATGCCCCCCTCAAGATCTTGCCTAGGGGGCACATACTTATGAACAAATATACTATGCACTCTATTGATAACAGTACCAGTATCAACAGATGCAATGTAGTATTCAACACCCCGATGATAAATAATATGGTAAGGACCAGCCCATAAGGTGTCAAGTTTGTGAATCCTTCCTCCCAGCCTATGGTGATAGAAGAGTACAAGATCCCTGACTTGATATTCTAGTAGTGTAGGTCTACTAGCGTTGGTTATTATTCCCTCCTTTAAGGTGGTAGCAGCAAGGGATCTTGAAGCTAAAGCTTGTACTCAAATGCTTTCATCAGCTAGTCTCCTCAGCAATTTATTGCGGGGAGGGCTGACCAGGGGATGGACACTTCTGAATGTCGACCTAAAAGAAAACGAAATTAGTAACAGGAAGGCACCCCAAAGAAGCGATTCTATCTCTTGTTGCCAGCGGGAACGCCACTATGGGGAGGGAACGTGTAAAGGGGCCATAACCACAATTGAACACATGTGGAGGAAAGGGTACAATTTGATGAACCAAACTGGGAACCAGGAAGAGACCAGCTGTTGGCGACGCAGTGGGAGGTATCCAAACATCCATGCTTGAAAGTGGTCCACCAAATGGGACCGGAATCTGTGGACCACTTCTGGGAGGGTGGGGGTGGAGCCTGCGATGGCATTTAAGACAATCGTGTGGATAGTCCACATGGCGATTGCGACCACCAGAGCATGGAGGGAGGGTTGAAGAGGGGATACCATGGATATAGCAAACATATCTCTTGACAGACTGAAGGGATGTGTTTGATCCTGGCCAAGCAGACGTTAAACTTCGCGCCATATCACTTTAGAGGTAGGGCACTTCTCCAGGCGGTGGAACAGCGTTCCATACTGGCCACACATGACGCAGGATGAGTGTAAGCATTAGAGCGCTCAGCCATTTGATACACCCGCCTCCGGGAGCGCCAAACATGGGAACGGATTTAATACTGCAACAGAGGGTGGTGTGCGTATTTCCAAATAGTCTTCTGCATCTCAAGGGAATAAGGGATGTCCATCATGTCCAGGTAGTCCACTCTGGATAGGAAACGGGGCCGTGTGAGGATCAAGCCATCTTGAATGGGTAACCCCTGTACCTCTTGTGTGAACCAAGGAGAGGGGCGGCCTCTCTGGGCTGTGTGTCCATTAATACGGATTCTCCACTCAGCGTTCCACATGGAGAGGAGGATTCGTTTGTAGTGGGTTTTAGTACCGTGAGGACCTGTGGCCGATGGGTGGGAAGACAGATATCTCATCAAGGAGTGAGGGTGTGATGGATTGTTAAGGCCCAGGGTGTGGGAGAAGTTGGAGCGGGCCGCGCAGGACCAGTGTTGGGAGGGAAGCATAGGGGCGGTGATGGTCGCAATCCAGGTGCCCAGGATCTTGGCAGCATGGGCTTTAAAGTTGAGCAGGCCCATGCCACCATGACGACGAGGGCCAAACATGACCTCAAGCTGCACTGGTGGTGGGCGGCCTGACCATAGCCATCCTTGTAGAAGGGAATACTAAGATTTGAAAAACCTGGGGAGAAGGCGATTGCGTGGGCTCCAAATCAAACTTTGGAGAGGAGCATAGAGTTGGCTAGAACAACCCTTCCAGTAAGGGAAGTAGGGTGGGCTCTGAGGGAGATGATACGCTTTGTCACGTTGTCTAGAATTTGACTTTCCATTACTGCTGAGGCATATCCGCCTGCCTCCACCCACACGCCCAGATGGCGGACAGGCCCTATGGTAGGACGTGGCACGAAGGGGAGCACAAGTGGGGCGGTGTGGGGTGAGAAGGGAAGGTGAGCACGTGTGCAAGCAGATGGGCCGGGCTGGGCACTGGTTGCAGAGCCCAGCAGGTTTGATAAAGACCAAGGAGGATGATTTCGGTTTTGGAAGCGTTCAGTGCAGCATTACTTACCTGGGAATACTCCTGGATGAGAGCTTCAAGCGCGCATGAATCTTGATTAGTAGACACCCTGACCACACAATCATCTGCAAACGCCATCATCTTGACTGGGGCTTGGCCTGGTGCCTGGACCTCAGTGAGGCGGGCATTCACGTTTTGAAGTAGTGGGTCAAGGCTGAAGTTATATAAGAGTGGGCTAAGGGGGTCCCCTTGGCGTAGGCCCCTTTTAGGGCGGACTACTTCTGTGAACAAGCCAGAGCCATGCACTGCCATTGTTGCAGATTCCGTAAGCAGCATTATCCAGTTGATGAAGCGAGGGGGCAAGCGGAATTGGTGGAGGCAGGCCCTGAGGTATTCTCAGTTTACTCTATCATAGGCCTTCTGTTGGTCCAAAAATACAAGTGCCCCAGAGGCTGTGGACTGGAATGCGTTAGCCACAGAGTCCACGTTGTCCCAAATCGACCTTCTGGGTATGAAACTGAATTTTTCTGGGGAGATGGTGGCAGATGCTACAATCCCTAAACGGTTAGCCATGATTTTAGTTAAAATTTTTGTATCCGTGTTAGTTAAAGAAATGGGGCGCCAGTTGGCTAGGTCTAGCTTATCCCCTTTCTTGAAGAGTGTGATGGTGAAGGCCTCTTGCCCTCCTGGTAGAAGGCGCGTTTCTAGAAGGCTCTAGTTAAGGGAGGCAAGCAGCAGTGGGGATATATATTTGAAGTACTTCTTATAGAACTCATATGGAATGCCATCAGGGCCTGGGCATTTCCAATTTGATGCACTGCAGATGGCGGACCAGAGTTCATTTGGAGTAAAATTCATTAATTCCAGGTATCAGGAAATGGTGCAGATGTGAGTGCTATCAAGAAATTTTGCCATTTCAGCTGGCTGAATTAGAGCGGATCAGTACAACTTGGAGTAATACTTTTATATTTTGATCGCCACTTTGGCTGGCTTATCCGCTATGGAATATTCCATCCTCTGCACCTGTGTGCAGGCCACACTCTGGCGCGGTGCAAAGAATTTTTAAAAATAATATGCGGAGCACGTGCCGCCCTCTGTAATGTGTTTGGCCCTGTACTGAACACAAACCTGATGTTTATATTGCCTTTCAAGCGCGTTGAGGTGGGTGGCTGCTTCTGCCCACTTCTGGTCTCAAGCAGGGCTGTAGCATGTGGCTGGGATGTTGGACTACAGGTGTGCCAACTCTTCCAGAGCGCGCGAGATGATGGCTGATGTAGCTCTTGAGCATTGGGAGGAGAGGTGGCGAGTGTGGCAGATGGTATCCTCTTTGAAGGCTGACCATGTGGAAATTGGGTCTGCGCAAAATGGTGTCATAACTCTTTTTCTGAAGTTGCTGATTTCACCCAAGTGGAAAATCCTGGCGACACAAGTTTGGGTGGGTGGAGTTTGCACCAATGCGGAGCCCTAGCCACTGTGACAGGTAAGTGGTAGGTTATTGAGACCAGCTGGTGGTCAGAGAAATTGATTTTTGATGTTTGGAAGTGGGAAATATGAGATCAAAAGTTCGCCAGTGTGAGGATAAGGTCAATGTGGGTCATGGACCTTAATTGGACGTTGTGGATGTGGGGGCGCATCATGTTTTTGAGCAGCGGGGCTTGCCACGGCAGTGCATCTAATAACCTAAGGGTGGCCTTTAGAATGCAAAGTTCTACATGACCCTGTGGGGGTGTGGGATGAGGAAGGCCAATAGTCCGCGGGTGTGTTTAGCCAACAGTTCATGTTGCCAACTATGAAAGGGTCAGGGGGTAATGGAAGGGATTTAACCAATGAGAAAAATTCCTGACGCTCTCGTGCACAGGTTGGGGCATAGATGTTGATGATAGCATGTGCCACGTCAGCCCACGAGAAAGTGACAATGAGGATTTGGCCATTGAGGAAGGATTCTGATGATAAAAATTTAAAAAAATTGTTTTTCTGAACTAGCACCCCACAGTGCTCTGACCAGAAGGATAGGTAAGGGAGGAGCATGGTTTTCAAGTGTTTTCAGAACCTCACAGACAGTGGGACTCCTGGATGGCCAGGATGTCCACAATATAGATTTTTTTGTAAAAAACTCAGTTTCCTAGCCTGGGACAGTGGTGCCTTGAGTCTGGAGATATTCAACGTCCCTAAAGTAAAGGCTTCCCCCATTGCACCTTAGGTGAGAAGGGGTGGGCACCCAGGCCCACCAGCCTCCTCTGGATCCCATGGGCCTTCACAGCAGTGTGGGTGTTTTCAGCAATGCTATCAGTAGTTTTGTTAATTTTAGCAGACAGGGTTGCATTAGCTTTTGCCTTCGCTTTTTGTTTCCCTGTTGTTGAACAAATTTTTTGCGGTGCGGATGAGTTTGGTGCACCAATGTTCAGGTCAAAAAATTTTTTTAGGTAGGTTGGAGACCAAGTCAGTTTCAATTGAGGCTTGGTTGCAAAGATTGGGTAAGATCAAGTCACCCATCGGATCCTCAGATTGGGTGGCCCAAGTGGCTTGGGCCTCCCAATCTGATTGGTTGAGGGATTCCTGAGTTGCTTCCACTGCGAAGGTTTCATTGTCCTCCTGCGTTGGGAGTGTGGGATAGTGGAGGCGACTTTGGCTGCTTCCTTGACCGTGGCCCTGTGGCCTGTTTGGCCTTCTTTTGCTCTTGAGGGGAGATAGGCTTTACTAGTAAGTAGCAGCCTTGTGCTCCCCATGGGAAGGCCTCTTTGGTGCTGGTGGTTGGTTCATAGTGTGCCTCCCTGCTGGTCATGGCCGCCAAGGGGTGCTCTTGGAATGTGATGCCCTCCTTGGTGGGGCATGCATGTGCCTTATGGCTGAACGTGTCACAGTGGGTGCAGCTGGGGGGTGCGCTGTCTATGGTTACCCAGAAAGGGTGGGTGGTATGCCCTTCAATATTTATATAAGTGGAGTGCAGGATCTGGGTTAGGTCCTTCACAATCTCCTTGGTTGGAGTCAGAACTGCAATGGCTTTGCTGGTGCAAAGGTGTGGCATCAGTGTAAAGCGTTGCATCTCAAAGGATTGTATTTCGCCATATATGGTGAGACCATCTTTCAAGTGCTGCTCCAGAATAGCACGCTTGACTGTAGTGGGCAAAAAGTCAAACGCGAGGAAAATTTGGTTGGATTTTGTCCATCTGGTGCACTTGGTTTCAATGAACCACTGCCCTTCAGGGAGGTCAATCACTACGCGCACTGCAGCAGCTTCATCTCTGCCTCCTTGTTTTCAAAACTGAGATCCAGCCAACCATGTGACATGGAGTGAGGTGTGACGTGCACCACAGTTGGGAAATAAGTGTGCACATCCCCACAAAATTTTCCCATAAAGCTGTTTGTTGGATATCCAAAAACACCCAGACTCCATATTCCACCGATGAGAGTGGTTGAGAGTGCGGCGTGTTGATGTACTGGTTACATCACGCCTGCCAAGCGAGGATTTCTGAGGAAATAGTGACCACCAATTTTTTATTTTTTTCTAATCCGCTGGTTTCTCTGGGGCGTTTTTGAACGTTGGAAGTCGCGGGCCTACCACCTGTGCCTCTTACCTTACTTGCCCAACTGCTCCCTGACATGGGCGCAGAATAATCACCTCTGTGAGATTATCAAACTAGATTCAGACTTGAATTGAATAAGTTGCAAAAGTGATTGCAACGAGAGAAAAAAGTTTTAGTCTCCTCATAGCTAAATCAGTAGTTTGCGGGGTAGCTTCAGCAAGTATAGGTTGTACACTTGAGGGTTGGATAGGATCTGACCATATAAAGCTTTAAAGGAGACATTATAATTATCCGATGGTAGCTAATTCTATAGGGTAACATCGACTAAGCATAAGATTCCAACTACTAACGTCATTGGAAGCCATTTTTTGAAGAATGGCTACAAGGGTACCATTTGCTCGTTCAACTGCAACATTAGTAGAAGGATTATATGGGGATTTAATAGACTAATAGGTACTTTCTAATTTATTAAGCTCAGATATCACCTGAGAAATGAAGTTGGGTCCATTATCCAATAACAAACTTTCAGGATACCATGCCTGGTGAAAACGTGCTTAGAAAGGATGCCATAGCCTTAACAGCGACTGTGGAGACTGAGATAGCTTCAATACATTTAGTAAAATGGTCAATAGCTAACATAATATATCGATGTCAATAAGTGTCATTAGGGAGGTGACCCACAACATTGATACTCATAGTAGAGAAAGGTTTGGAAGGTACCACAATTTTGTGTTGTAACATCAGATTTCCACCACGTTGTTGTTGGTAAGTAAGACAAGTCTCCAACACATTGTGTACAGATTCCAGCATGTTATCCCAGTAACAATGATTTTTCAACCACTGTAGAGTCTTAGTGATAGCTCCATGCCCTATAGTTTGGTGGGTCTCCATAATAGTATCAGTCCTAGCAGAAGGAAGTTGTAAAAATTTACTGTTTTGGGTTATTATCAGCAAACAACCCTATTAATCTTTTTACTGCACAGGTTTGGTTTTCTTGTGCACTTCGTTGCTTTGTATAATATATTTAATTATCAGTTGAAAAAAATTATGACAACTATTATCATAGTTGAGTATGAATTCTTATATTTCGCCCAACACTCATCCAGTATTAACGATTGAATACTAAATTGTCGTGATCTAGGGATTTGTTCCCTTGTTCTGTCCAACCTGATCTTCGCTGAGAACCCCTGGTGACAGTCTCTTCAGTCCAAAACACAGTTGGCAGCAATCCCCAATTGTGTCTCCTTCTTCTCTAGATCCCCACTCAGATCTTTACTCTTTTCTCTAAGGGTCTTCCAATTATTGCACAAAGTAATAATATCCTTGAGAAGAATAGCATAATGGATGGCTGATAATAGTTTTTTACTTAAACTATATACTGGATTAACAATATAGAAACTTCTTTACTAAAAATGCTGTTCTTGTAAATAATATTTTTTATTAAAGTAAATTTTAGGGAATTTATAGTGGGGATTCAGTCGTCTAACACTTGGTTGATGCCTCCTCTTATGAAATGCCAGCCGTTGCCATTGAATCACCCAACCTCATCTTGGCAGTGATGGTCTTCCCCATCCTGGCTAGGATCCTATCGTTGGACATCCTCAAGACCTAAATGGAAAGAGTCAGAAAACGTGTCCCTAACATTTTCCTCTTGATCCAAGTGAACCAACCATATTTGGCTGGCGACCTGCTTAGGTAATGGGACTTATTACCCATTAAGGTAGGTCACGCACCAACTGATCAATTTGCTAGTTGCAGTTGGCATCACTCGCCTCGCAACTTGCTATTCATTCCCAATCAGTCAATGATGAAACCTGACTGATCCCAATCAGTATAACTGATAGTTAATCACTATCAGATGCCCCTATTTCGCGTCAGCAACTTCACCCAATGTGATCTTAAGTATTCTTCCAGATTGATACCCAATAATTATGACCAGGCGAATATCCCAAAATACCCCAAACTTAGTTACTCCAAAACTCAGGACAACTGATTTTCAATTCACTTCGACTTAGGGAATTATCCCCAAGAAATTCCTGGTAATCTAGCAGGCTGGGAATATGGGCAAAAATCCCAACTCATCCCCCTCTTGCCTAGATTTCCAGCGAGAAAAAGACTGGGGCATTAGAACAACGCTTCAGACACTCGGTCAAATACTTCATTGGCTCAAGCGGAAAACAATCTTCAAGTACTCAACGCTACATGGGATGACCTTTGGCATGCGGCGCTCTTCCTCTTCCTCCTCACTACCACCTTCCTCAGAGCATAGTCCCCACAATCTACTGTTGTGCCAGGTTGATCAATTTACTCGTGATGATATTAGTCCCAGGATCCAGATTTCCCCCATCAGGGCATATGACCTGCTACATATTCAGGATTCTTGGTCCAACATCCTTGTTCCATGATTTTCTCCTCGACCTAGACAGGAGACTCTTGCTGTCAATGTTCGTTTCATGGCCCAACTAAGAATACTTATTTTTATTCGTCCTTGTTATTTCTCTCATAACCTATTGGCTTAAGTCATTACTATTTCTTCTCTTGAAGGGCTTATCCCATTAATTTTGAGATTAATTTCTCCATAATTGGAGATTAATGTATTGTAGAGTGAATAAATATTAACTTCCATATGAGTCTGACATCCCCTCTTGTCCAGCTCATATGTCAAATTCCAAGTTGAAATACCAGCAGCTTCTGAATAGTTTGTCTGATCAAGACCTCTGGCTCTTCCAGCAGATGAGTTGGGATGCACAGCGGAAATTCTTCTATGGTCAGGATTCAAAGGCCTAGTCTGGCGCCAGCGGCTGGTCCTTTCATCAAATTAACATAAATAGTAACCAATCCCTCCAAAACCAGGCTTGCTATCATTTTGAAAAACTCTCAGCTGATCCTTCCTCTGCTGTTGATTCCAGAGTTGGATTTTGAAACTCTCATGGATTTATCTCCTTTCAATGTTGCACCAACCATCGTCATAAATGCTCCAGAGATTATGCCATTTGCGCTTAATCACTATTTTCTTGCCAGGTCAGATCTGCTTCCCAAGTTCCTCTTCTGACTCAGACAATATTACAAACCCGCTGTTCTGGCTACTGAGCTCATCATTGGTAAAAGGGTTCATTTTGAGCTCCCATATGCTGAACTCTAGGCCCAAGTCACTGAAGCTTTGTACCTAGCACTGAATCCCTCTGATCTTGATAACATCCTAGATTGGGATACCGCCGCTTATGATCTTCACTTTGCTGGCCAAGTTCTTTGAAGTTGGTCCATGAAGCTTCCAGCCTCGCCCAGGCTTCACTGCTCTTTCAGCTTCAGCTTCTGAGAAGCCCATTTTCATTGCTTTCAAAACGCCATTCATTCCCTGCATGACTATCTCCTTGCTGGCGCTTAACATCAGTATCTTTTGCTGATGGATTTATTAGGTGGCATGATATAGCAACCCCATCAAGCATCCCTTGTTTGCTGCCAGCCTATATGTCCAGTGCTATTGATGAAGCTTGTCATCAGGTGCTCAAGACTAATCTTCTGGCTCTGGTACCATATCAGGATTACTCAGGGTTAATTGCTTATTGCCTCTTATCATACTGTTGCTTTCCTCCCCACTCTGGGGTTTCACAATTGGCCTCATCCGGCATCTCAATTTCCCTTCCCCTAGTATCTTTCTCATAGGGCTCTGCGTCTGCTCAAAGAACATGGTTTTGTGTATGTCTAGCCTTCTCTAGCATCTGATCTCACATCAATTTTGATGGGCTGTTCATTTCTACCGTTATCCATCCTCCCTCCCCCAAGAGGTGACATAGGCGGAATCATCCCCATATTAAGGATAATTAATAAAATCAAAAAATTATAAAACTATATTGGTATTTTCTCTGTGCGGTTTATAATCTTTTTTTCAATATTTTATCAATTCTTTATTTTTATTCTTATTTTTCCCATGGGACTTGACTTTGTTTTGGTTCAGCGGTCCATCTTTTTTTTTTCCCCTAAACTGGGTCCTGGGTTCTTAACTGCCAGTTTTCTATAGTTCAGAGGTCCTTTTTCGGACTTAACCATCTAGATTGGTTCAGAGGTTCTTTTTTGGACTTGACCTAATCATCAGGACCTGATAAACTTAATGGTTCATTGGTCCTTTGAAAGCTCTTTTATTTTTTTACATCCATCCATCACTTCAGATACTTAGCATGAACTCAATTCAAAACTATTCCATCCAAGATATTGTTGATGGAGTAGGCATCAGTCGCAATCTTGGCAATAACTTCAAATAGACCTGACCACAATGCATCTAGTTTGTTTCTTCTTCCAAAACCATGCATATCGCAATAGGCTACTTTTTCACCTATTTAATATTATGTTGAGGCCAGTCAGTTCTTATCATCAGTTGATTTCTCTTGTATCCTTTTCTTCAACATAGTATCAAATGCTTACAATTGCATATAAATCAGGATATTTTACAGTCAGTTAAATTACTGTTCAGCACTCATCCCCTACGTAAGTTCCACCACTGAGTATAAAATAGGCAGCAATGCGGCCTTTTCTCCAATATAACAACTCAAAGGCATCTTTCCCGCCGCCATATGATGACTGATATCGTAGAACAAACGTCACCAAACTCAGGTATGTTCCCCATGTGGAAGTTCTTCCCACAACCAGCTTCCTCAGTGTCACGGCCAGCGTTCCATTCACCTGTTCTACCAGTCTGTTTGTCTCTGACCAGTAGGGTACTGACACAACTTCTCTGATCCCCATTATTTCTTAAGTCTTGGAATCACATGAGACGTGAAGTTGTTCCTATTATTGCTAAGCAGGACCTGCGGACATCCATGTTGTTATACTACATGAAACAGGATGAACCTCGTGGTGCTGTTAGCGTCTACTTTCATTAGGGCCTTTGTCTTGACCCATCTCTTCAGATGCTCAATGGCAACTATAATGTACTTGACTCCCCCTGTGATCATTGTCAGCGAACCCCTCACATCAATGGACACTGTGTGACAGGCAAATACAGGGTGTACCAGTCAGTATCCAGTAGTATTCTTACGTGGTTTGTGCAGCTGGCACTCCACGCAACAAGCTAGATAATCCGCAACATCGTAGTTTATGGATTCCCAGTAGTACTGGCGAATATTATTGGTTGTTTTCCTCAGGCCTCCATAGCTGACAACCTTGTGAGCTGCTTGCACAATAGATGCTCTTTCCGACAGCTTTGGGAATAATAACTGCTTCCCATTGATCATCTTAAATACTTGTCCATCCATAGTCTCAGTGTTTTCCATCGCTTTCTGAAGCACAACTTGGATTTCTTGGGGCTCAATCCTGATTTCTCCATTGACCATTCTCTGGAATAGATCATCCACCTGCGGGTATACCATCTGGGCCATTGATAACCACAATAAGCTATCCAAATTCTGGTGAGAAGCCCCTGCTCGGTGGACAATCTCATAATTATAAGCCTGGAGCTTAAGTGCCCATCAGGCCATTCATCCTTCTGGCTCTCTCAAATTGTGAAGCCAACACAATGAAGAGGGTCCATCACCTCCTTTAAGTGCGTTCTGTGGATGTACACCCAAAACTGCTTACATGTGTAAATGACTGTAAGGCATTCATTCTCAGTCATGGTGTAGTTCCTCTCAGAGGCTAAGAGTGTCCGGCTCACATATGCCACCAGATGTTCATCCCCAAGTTCATCTACTTGGCTTAGTATGGAGCCAATCGCCATCAACAAAGCATCATTTTGAGTAATAAACTCTTGAATGAAATTTGGATATTTCAGAATTAGAAATTTATTAAATACCGGCATAGCTCATCAAAAGAGTCCTGGGCCTCTTCACCACATATGAATCATTTTTTCAGAAACTTCAATAGATGGAATAAGGGTTCAGCTATTTGGGCGAAGTCCCAAATAAATCTTTTATAGTATATGACCATCCCAAGAAACACTTGGATGTCTCAGACACTCTTTGGCACAGCCATCCATTCTATGGCTTCTATCTTCTGGGCTTGCAGCTGCAATCCACTGGAGCTGATTATGAATCCCAGAAATTCCAACTCTTTTTAAAGAAGTGGAACTTCATCAGCTTAATCTTCAGGTTAGCTGTGGACAATCGCTTGAATACTTCTTCCAAGTGGTGTAGGTGATCAGTAAACGTCCTACTGAACACGTTTATAATGTTTAGATATACCAGGTCACATGACAACTTCAAGTCGCTCAGTATCTCATCCATGGCCCTCTGAAACATTGCAGGCGCATTACATAGACCCTGGGGCATCCTCATCGGTCGATATAGCCCCTGCGCAGTAACAATTGCGCATTTTTACTGGTCTTCTTTTGGCAAGTCGATCTACCAGTGTTGAGATCAGATTCATCGTGGAGGAATACTTTGCTTCTCCCAATTGGTCTAGCACATCATTGATCCTCAGTAGGGGATACAAATCCTTCTTCATAATTTTTTTTTCAGTATCTGGTAGTTGATCACCACCCGCTTGGATCCATCCTTTTTCTTTTTTTATCATTAGGTGGTCCCAAACTATAGGGGGATACATCAAGATCCATCCTTTTTATTCATGATCAGAATCGGACTCACCCAGGGACTTGACATGGAACTAGAAGCCCATGCTTCACTAGTTTGCTGATTTTATCCTCCTCTACCGCTTTAGCAGCTTTTGATCATTGATCAGTCTCATCCTGATTGGCAAATTTTCCCCGGTGTCGACCTTATGGATCACATCTTATGCACATCCCAAATTGTGGTTGTCCTGAGCAAAAACTTCCTAATACTTTTCGAATAGTTCAAGCACCTCCTCTTACTGGACTTCTGACAGATCAGCGAGCTGCTCTCAATTAACCAATAGGTTGATGCTCTCAGTTACCCTGGCCAGTAATCCCATCTTGTCAAGAGTTTTAAAATTGTGGAATCTCCTTAATTCAGCCATCAGGATCAGATGAATAAATGAGATGATCTGATTCCTCTTGATCTTCATCAGTTTACACTTAAGTTCTCCAGGAGAAATCAGATTTCTTCATGACCCAGCATTAGTATCCCAGGAGCCACCTAAGGCTACACTCTGGACTTATTTCAGGGGCTGCCAACCTCCCCATACAACAGCTCAGGTATCTCTAATGTCAACCACATGTCAACTATCAACTGCAATCCTGGCGGTATGGTCCTCTCTAATTGGACTTCAGATAATTCTTCAGATTTCTTGGCAAAGGCATCTTGTCCGCCAGTTTTCAGGCTTCCAGCTTGGCAACTTCCTTGATTATTTCAGGGTCATTCTCTTCGCCCCAGCTCTGGCCACGGCATTTACATCCAAATCGACCACTTGATACAGCTGATCTTTTCATCGTCCACAAACAGATCACTGATATTAATTTCCTAGGTCATAATGTTGGGAGGAACAGGCTTCTCCGCAGCTCTAGACTGTTCCCCATCTAGGCCATGGGCCCTTTTCCTGATTCCTTGGTGGTAGCTGACTCTTTCGCCTGGACCACGTTGATCTGACCCTTCAGCTTTTTACAGTGCATGGCGAAATGTCTTTTCCCACCACATTGGTAGCAGACATTTACCTTCTTATTCAACTGTCTGAATTCTTTGGGCTTATTCCCCAGTACGGTTCAGTTGTTCGTCTCTTAAGCTCCATTTTTTCCCTTCATGGGATTTGGTTTGCGTACCAGATTAGATTTAAAGCTTCTATTTGGGGCATCAAATGTTGCTCCCAAAAATCTTCAAATTGTCTACCATTTGCAAGGTAGTTATTTATGTCGTTAACATGGAAGACATCATGCAATGCAAATCATAATAGGGCTGAAGGGCCACTTGCAAGGCAATTCTGGCATCAAAAATTGTCCAATACTTTTGCTCCAACCCGGATCTGCGGCTCCTAGTAAACCTATCTGTGAAACTAGCTAGAGACTCATCTTTATGGAACTGGATTCCCATAAATTCCTGTTTGCCTTTTAATATGAGCGTCAGACTCCTGAATTCTTTTATGATGGATGCCTTTGCTTCAGCATATGACCAGCTGTCCCCCTCTAGTTGAGGTAACACTAAGTTCTGACAGTTGGTGTCTAGGCAATTCATGACTGTCAACGCCTTTTGACAATCCCCGTATCCATTCATAGTCATGTCAAACAGTTGGAAAAATGCAGGGGCGTTATCCCAATGGAACACTGGCAAATTTGGCATTGCCTTAAATTCCTTCAAGTTATCTCTGACCAATTCTCTCAGTTCAGCCACTTGGCTAACTTGAGGAGTAACTTCGGCATCATTTCCTAAATGGCAGCAAAAGTGGGCGGCATGTTCCTTTGGGTATTCAACTTCCCAATTATTGTGCAAGGACTTCTCTCATCAGTATTGCTTGCCATATCTGGCTCACAAGCACATTTGTGAGCTTTTAGTTCCTCCACCTGTTTGATCAGTCACTCTATATCAATGCTGAAATTTCTCAAACAAACGCAATCCACTTCTTGCTCCATTTTCAGGTATAAGACCTCTCGAATGAGGTCCCCTTCTTTCTTCTTCAACAAAGTTACTTTCCCAAATAACTCATTCCTAAAACTCGCAACATTATCCATCCCTTCCTCCACCTTGGTGTCTCATTCTTCCAAGGCCAAGATTTCCTGATGGTCCACTGAGTTTAGGGCATTCTGATTCACAGTGGCTAACTTGGTTCACAGTTTGCTTAACTCATCTTTGTACGACATTCTTATAAATTCTTCAACTCAACTACCCCTGTAGTGAGCACCAACTTGTAAAAATTTACTGTTTTGGGCTATTATCAGCAGACAACCCTAATAATCTTTTTACTGCACAGGTTTGTATTTCTTGTGCACTTCATCACGTTGTATAATATATTTAATTATCAGTTGAAAAATATTATGACAACTATTATCTGTAGTTGAGTATATATTCTTATATCTTGGCCCTTGCTCGTCCAGTATTCCCAATTAAATACTTAAGATGTCGTACTTATAGGTATTTGTTCCCTATGCTCTTGTCCACCTGATCTTTACTGAGATACCCCGGTGACAGTCTTTTCAGTCTAACACACTTTCAGCAGCGTTCCTCAATTGTGTCTCCTTCTTCTTTAGATCCCCACTCAGATCTTTACTCTTTTCTCTAAGAGTCTCCCAATTATTGCACACAGCAATAATATCCTTGAGAGAAATAGAACAATTAAAAGCTTATAATAGTTTAATACTTAAACTATATACTGGATGAACAATATAGAACTTCTTTACAAAAATGCTGTGCTTGCAAATACTGTTTTTTATTATAGTGAATCCTAGGGAATTTATAGTGGGGATTCAGTCGTCTAACACTTGGTTTATGCCTCCTCTTATGAAATGGCAGCCGTTGCCATTGAATCACCCATCCTTATCTTGGCAGAAATGGTTTTCCCCATTATATTTAGGATTCCGTCGTTGGACTTCCTTGAGACCTAAACAGAAAGAGTCAGAAAATGTGTCCCTAACGTTTTCCTCTTGATCCAATTGAACCAACCATATTTGGCTGGCGACCTGCTTAGGTAATGGGACTTATTACCCATTAAGGTAGGTCACGCACCAACTGATCAATTCTCTAATAGCAGGTAGCATCAATCACCTCGCAACTTGATATTCATTTCCAATCAGTCAGTGATGAAACCTGACCAATACAAATTAGTATACCTGGTAGTTAATCACTATCAGATGCCCCTATTTCGTTGGCAACTCCTCCTGATAAGATCTTAGTATTCATCTGGATTGATCCCTGACAGATATGACCATGCGAATTTTCCAAAATCCCCCAAATGTTTTTATTACAAAACTCAGGCCAACTGATTTCCAATTCAGGTTGTCTTAGGGAATTATCCCCAAGCAATTCCTGGTAATCTATCAGGCTGGGAATTTGGGCAAAAATCCCAACAGCAGTATAATGGCAACCACTTAGATCCCAACTTCTCATATAATGGACCTTCTTTAACCTAAGTTTCTTCACTTAAGGATTATAACTTTAATATAACATCCTTAGATTCCTAGTACCAGAGATCAGGTCTACCAATCAAGTCATAGATGAGATCCTCCTCAGCAGAGAATAACATTAGCATAGGCAATCGACAAAGTCTATCAACATTTTGATGAATATCTCTAGCTTGAGGTTGGATAGTAAAGTTATGATTCTGGAGCTTTAACGCCCATCTAGCTAAGCGCCCATCAGGATCATTCATTTATTGCAACCACTTTAAGGAAGTGTGATCCGTGACAATAGAGAATGCTTGCCATAGAGGTAAGGTCAGAGATGCTTGAAGGCAAATAAAACTGCAAAGGATTTTCTCTTGGTAATGCTATAATTGCATTTGACATTAGAAAGGGATTACTATAGTATGCGATGAGGTGATCAACCAGGTTGGTATCATGTTGAGCCAAAATGGCTCCAATAGCAATATCACGGCATCATTAAATAGTATAAAAGGTTTGGAAAAGTCAGTATGGGCTAAGATTGGTGCACTCACCAAGGCTTGGCGCAAAAGCTTGAAAGCTTGCTGCTGCAATTTTTCATATACAAAAGGGACTTACTTGTGCAAAAGGTAAACTAAAAGCTCCACAATCTCCACAAAATGAGGGATGTATTATTAGTAATAACTAACCATCCTTAAAAACATTTGAATATCACGCAAGATTTTAGGAACAGGGACATCTGAAATAGCATGTATCTTACTAGAAAGTGTAAAATCCCCTACGATTAACTTTATGACCTAAGAAATCCATCCCAGTTTTAAAAAGGCAAACCTGGATGGCCTTAGCTTAAGCGAAGCGTGACGTATCCAACCAAAACTTTTCTTTAAATGAGCCAAATGCTCGTTAGAAGTGCGAGAAAACGCAGTAACATCATCTAAATATACCATAACATAAGATTGTTTCAAATCCCCAAAAGAGCATTTATGGCTCATTGGAAAGTAGCAGGGTCATTACAAAGCCCCTGCAGCATACGAGTGGGCTCAAATAACCCCTCACTAGAGATTAAAGCACATTTTTGATGATCTTCCAGAGCAGGTTAATTTGCCAATAACCACTTGTAAGGTCCATAGCTGAGAAATATTGTAATCCAGACAATAATCTTGATGAATCATCAATGCAAGGTAGAGGATAAGAATCCTTTTGGGTAACAGCATTGAGCTGACAATAGTCCATAGCCACTCTATGGCCCCATCCTTTTTTTGAATGAGTAGTAAAGGAGAAGCCCGTGGACTCTTAGCGTTAACAGCCCCCATTAAGGAGTTGTTTCAATTCCACTGAGACCTGAGCCTCCTCAACTTTAGATTTTCGATATAGTTGAGCTCAAATAGTGGGAGTATCCCCAATTTTCACCCAATGCTCCACAAATTTCATTAGTTCAAAATCTCCAGGACCTTGAGAAAATATATCCGCATACTCTTAAATCAGAGCATCAGCTTCATGCTATTGTTCTGGAGTGAGTAAATCCTAAATTCGATGTCAATTCTAGCAATAATAGGGGGATCTTCTAGCCCAAATTCATGTAAATCTCCGCATCCTGACATGGATAAGATTTCACTCACAGGAGTAGGCCACACATAGGCGATGTGGTTATTGCAATTCAATTGCATAGGTCGAGAATTGAGATTAGCTATTAGAACTAAAACAGTCCCATCATAGGCAGGATCAAGGATACCAGGGCAGGGTAAGGCCTCCAAATGAGAGGAATTTTGATTACCAAAGATATCTAATACATGATCACTGGGTACAAATACTTGTACTCCAGTATCAATGATGACTTGAGCTTTCAAGGAATGGCAATCAGAGAGTTATAATTTAAACGCTTTCCCTCAGAGGCACAAGCTGAAGGAGGTGGAAGTATAGTCCTTGGTACCAAGATTTGGTATTCAAGAAGAGATATAGAAGTGGGGTAATCCAACAAGCAAACACATCGTTTGAGTTTGCCTTTGCTATTGGGAACATCTTGCATAATTAAAGGTACTCATTACTCAATTAAGGAAAGGTAATTGTCCATAAGGCTGATTATTGCATAAAAATCGATGAGAAGTTTGGTTCCTAAGAGAAAATCATAGCAGTTGTTATTCAACAACTTCTAAGGGGCTGACATAACCAAATTTCCAAAGTGCACTGTAAGAAAGGAGTAAGCTCCTATGGATTCAATGTAGGAAGGAACAGCAGTTCCGTAGTCTTGGGTATGGTTTAAGTCTGGCGCCAATTTGCTTTTTTTCATAAACCTGGACGAGATTACATTGATAGGCGATCACATCAATAATAGCCAAAACTTTCACCTTAAGCATGATGACTTCCACCCAAGTCACATCAGTGCCAAAGTTTGGGATTGAAAACACTGAAAATTAATTGATTGAATTGAATTAGAAGAAGAATAAACAGAAGTGTAAGCAGAAATGGTATCTTTGTTGGCTAATTTATCAGGGACATCAAGCTCACCAGGAGCAGATATCACATAACAATCTGTAGAAGAGTTAAAAGATTTTGATGGAGGCACAGGAGGTAGGTCAGCACAGGGAGCCTCATACCCTATGCTGACTCCTCTTTTAAACTCCTCCGCTTGTTTTTTCCAACACAGAGATACCACATGACCCATGAGACTACAATAAGTGCACGGTTCTTTCTTTGATTTGGGTTTGGGTTTAGGTGGCATTCCATGGATATAAGAATGAGGGTTATTAGTGGAGGTCATGTGTACCACACCATTAGGAATCTCCATGAGCGCTTCTTTGATGTCGATAATGGATCTGAAATTTCTTTTAATTTGATTTCAAATGTAGTAGTAACTGAGTGCAAGAAGCGAATGAACTCATTACAGCAGATATGTCATCATCTACCATAATCCAGTCACAAGTAGCAAGAGTCTGGGCCACATAGTAGAACTCTTTTAGTGAGATCTTGAATGGACTCTCCTCATTTGATTTGAATACTCATAAAGTCTTGTTTTTGGTTAGAAAGGATTTGATCACTTCAGAATTCCTTAATAAGGGCGGTCTTCACTTATGCCCATGTATTGCAAACCTTCAGGTAAGGAACCATGATTTCATGCGTGAACTGGCTTAGGCAAGAGTAATATGCCAGACTTTTTGTTGACCAGTTGCCCTGTCCATTGCACGCTCATAGACAAAGAGAAACGAATGGATGCTACCTTCACCTGGCTCAAACTTATTCTTAAAAGTAGGTTTGAAGGTAGGGGGTTCATTACTCAAAACATGTACACCTGATACCATGACCAGATCAACTTCAGAGGGTCTGGATTCTGGAATAAGAGCTTGAGTGGTAATTTGATCAACTTGTTGCCTCAAATGATTGAGGTCCTCCTGTAAATTATGAAACCATTGAGCAAGATGATCATTCACAGGTTGTTGATTCAAGTTAGAATCGCAATGATCATCTCTTCCTGCTTAATTTTTATTTACTCCGCATCTAGCAGATAACCGTTCAATGGAAGCATTTATCCTTACAAATGGGTTTCTTGCGTAGTTTGGTTTTGCATCGCATAGATGATGAGCATAATCCACGCCATCCAATAAATGGTTAGAGAGTAATTGGGGTCAGTTGGTAGGCCCTTCCAATGATAAATAACACCCTTGAGCTATGGCTTAGATTTGGGTTTCTAATGCCTATACTCTTGATACTAGTATAATCAAAGTTTCATAATTGGGCATTGGAAGCGAGGAACCAGGGTGACCAGGAGGCCCAGTGGTCCTTGCAACCCATCTCGACCTTCTGGCCCCAGTGGGCTTGTTGACCCACTGTACCAGGAGGTCCACGTTCACCAGGAGGTCCCAGGGTTACTGATGGGGAACTAGGTGGTCCCGGCAGTCCAGGAGGACCAACAGGGCTGGGTCCAACTTTTCTGATAGTACCACTATTTGGAAAAGATGTTGGACTAGCCCGTCAAGCTCACCAAAGCGCTCCTCATGTTTGACCTGCAATTGTTCCAGTTGTATTGTAATCTCATCCTCAAGGGAGGTGATACGGTGATGAATAGGGTTAGTGACATTGCTAACTTGCTGAGATACTTCTTGGCCGATGTACCCCACAACTCCATTATCAATTCTCACCAAATAGTTATGTATATTGTTGATTTCTCTTCTATTATTGAGAACGTCTTCCCATTTACCCCATTCAAAGTTAGAAGCCGTTTCATAAAACGAGGATAACTGATAGTGAAATTGTTGTTCCAGAGTCAACTGATGCTGGACCTTGAGATGATGCAACCCCAAAATCTGGAGTACATGGTGAATATCGGGATGTACATAATACCAGGTGTACTGCTCAGTTCTAGCCAAACCACCTTTGGTAGGCTTTAACACCGCTCAGTTGGATAATTTTATCATATTTTCAGCAACTTTAGATGCTCATCATGATTATGACGAGCACCAGGATGATTAGCCCCCCTTATCAAGTCTTTGACCGTTTCTACATTTGCAGTTTGAATCTGATAATTATTTTGGTTAGGGACCTCGATGGCCAAGTCCATAGAAGCTTGAAATTGCAGATTATTTGTATTAGCAGAAGGCATCTCTTGCCTGTTGGAGTGTACCCATCAGGTGATACTCATTGATTCCTCAGAAGAGGGGTTTTCTTCGCTAGACATATTCATTGTTGTGAAAGTATGTGTTCACCAGGTAGCCTCATAAGCAGACCTGGTAGGGGGCACCAGTATTGGAATTTCGTGAGAGATTATGATAAGCAGGTGCTACAAAGGCTACGAAATTATTAGTTCCATGGCTCTAGCAAAGAATGACACAATTTTAATGAAATTTAATAGTTCCATTGCTATAGTTGATTCCAATTAGAAATATAGAATCCTGTATAAAAAACCAAATTTAGGCTCCGTGAGACAAAAATAGAGGTGCTTTATTGGTTAGAGATGAGGGATATTTATAGGGGTAGAAATAAGTAGTTATTCATGATAATTTTTTGAAATGCACCTGAGGTAAGATCTTTCCTATTAGATGACCAGGATTGCTGATTATTAATACCATACTTATGATGACCAGATCTGATAAGATTCTTATTTGATGAGACTGACCTTCTTTTATTTTTCTGTCTCATCAGATAGCTTAGCATTATCCTTCAGAGAAGGTTGTTGACTCCAAAGGGTTGATCGTCAGTCTATCCTAGAATCGGATATCTCTGATGTAGATTTTGAAATCTCATTAGACCAAGATAGTGAATCACGATCCTGAATAACTTTGGTCATTGTAGTTGAATCCCCAACAACCAGCTTTTGGAGGAACTTGCTCACCTACAACTCCCACGCAACACAGTGGTTATGGGTGATTTCAATACAATATAAAGTCAGGTGTGGGACACATTTCCTCCAGCAACATAAGACAGACGATGTAATGCTCAGCTACAGGATTTCCTCAAGTCAATTGATTTTCACACACCTTTCCCCCATCAGAGTCTGGCCTTGGCTGTATGTCTCAGATCCAAGGTGCAGGTCGGGAATTCATATCAGCTTCAAGGATTGATATGGCCCTAGTGGGCCCATTTATGGTGGGTAATGTTTCTTCTCCCATAACCTGGGATAACACTATAATTGACCTTAGATCCCTCACAGTGTTCCTGACAAGCATCCTAATCCACCAAGGAGGTTTTGACCAAGGATTGCTCCAGGGATCATGAACAACTAGTTTGTAAAGGAGAAGAAAAATGCGGCCGTTTGTGAGCCAGAACTCTGGACTTTCCTCATTTTCAAACTTTTCAAAGAAATGGACAGATAAAAAAGCAAGGATTTTAAAGGTAGCATATAACTGTGCTAAGGCTCGGATGATGGCATCCTAGGCTAATGTCAGATGGTATGAAGCTAGAATATGTCACCTTAAAAGGAATTGCCAACCGGCACCTTCCTCTAAATGGTTGGAGGCATGAAAATTCACCCAAGTGATGTATCAGCGGGAACTTACTGAACAAGAGGAATGGGCAGCAAGATTCACATCATCGCGTTACTACACCCAGTAATAACGCCCCATCCATTTCATTTACCAGAACAAAAAGCTCGCTCAAAGGATCAGGAGATGGTAACCCTTAGGATGGGGACCACCATCACCACAAACAAGGAGGAGATCATCAGTGATATCCATCGTTACTATTCAGCCCTCTTCAAGGCTTCCTAGGTGAACCCAGCGGAAGTTTAGGAATTCATTAGAGGGGTTCAGAACCACTGGTTAATTTCTCATCAGACACTAAACTTTTTGCACCAATCAAGCATCAAGAAGTAATGGACATTCTATTCCAAAGCCAGCTTTTTAATGCCCCAGGCCCATATAATATCCCAATTGAAGTGTATCTAGTGGATCCTGTAACAGATATAAAGTCCTTCCAGCCCCTCTTCTCAACCCTCTTGGCAGAAGGGGGAGTTCTTACTGACTTGAGAGGATCAATTATGACCCTTATTTATAAGAAAGCAAGCCAGGTGGACATGGAAAACTGGCGACCAATATTATTGAACATGGACCACAAGCTATTTACTAATCCAGAAAACTGCATGACTAAGTGGACAGCACCACGCCTCAACCCAGCTCATCATGGCTTTATCCCAGGGAGATCGCTTTGCAACATTTTAAAATGAGCTTCTTGCAACCCTGTCAGCTAACTCATCTCAAATGCATGGTTTTGTGGCACTTCTGGATATCAAAAAGCATATGATCGGGTGAATTGGAAGTATCTTGACGCTTCACTAACCCGTTTCCACATCCCACCACAAGCTAGGACATGGCTATCAGCGCTTTACGCCCAGCTTTACATTAGGGTATTGTCCCCAATGGGATTTGCATCAGTTTTGATGGTTGAACAGGGTCTTTATCATGAGGATCAACTGATACCAATCTTGTTCAACATAGCTTTGGATCCACTTCTGGACCTACTCCAGAAACGACTGGTGGGTATTCAGGTTCTTGGGAAACCCACCACCCGCTCCATAGCATTTGCTTATGACACAGCAGTGGCAGTTGGATGTAAAAGGACCTAGACCTGGCCAGGGAGGCTCTGGATCGCTACTCCAAGGCGTCCAATGCAGAAATTTAACACTTCTAAACCATTATAATGCAAGTTGGTACCCAATCGTTTCCTCTGCCTTTTGGTCTGGAAACCTACCTGGTGAAACTTTAGGCATCTAGGGGTCCTCACCACACCACAAGGGGTTGCAATCAAGATAATGAGGACCGCTTGCTGGATGCAATAAACTCATATGTAGCCAGCTGGTACTGCTATCATATCACCCCAGGGACGCGTCCTGATGGCGAATGTTTTTCTGCTATCAGAAATATGGTTCTTCGCTCATGTCTACCCTTTATGGACAGTTTCTACTCTAGGTTGCATGTGATACTCTGCTGCTGTAATGGGACAGCACCCACCCACAGCTCTGACCAAAATATCCCAGCTTCATAGTGAAGGGCTTGGGTCTTTTGGATGATAGGTCCCATTCCACTTCACTACTGATGGAGTTCTTAAGCCCATCATTTTCTGGGACATGGCTTCAATGACCCAGTGGGATCCAGCCTTACGTTATGATTAGCAGCCTTACTAGGGCTCCCACGGGCCTCTCCAACAGCTGTTGGGGAGTGGCTAACAAACCACCCAGGCCACAGCCTCAAACCCTAATAAAGTTTTTACTGGAACCAGGCTCTCCTTGCACTTAAGAGGGTAGGGGTATGGATTTACCACGCCTTCCTTTATATAAGGAGGGGCCCTGGTATCATCCCTGGCATCATACCCTGGTCTACAATAGGAGGATTGTTATCTCACGCCTCCAACCTTTAAACAGACCCCCAATGTGGCCTCATTTCCTTGAACTTTTACCCCCGCTGTGAGATGTAATCTCAAGGTGCTCTGGATGTAAGTTGTCCATCCTGTTCACTCAGAAAAAATGTCAAATACGCTGTAGCATGTTCTACACTGTTCATATAAGACAAGGCATCAAACTGGTCCCACCTCACAGCACAAGGGTTGCTTACGATGTGCAGAGCTGACAGACACCCACCTCCATCATTTCTTTACTTGACCCCTTATAACCCCTTTCTGGAGCAAGGTCCACAAACTCCTGCAAGCAGAGCCCTGGGTAGCTCACCCTGTTCAGAACTTCATGTTCAAACTCTCACTCCCAATTGATCCCTATAATTGAGGGTCCTGTCATTTGGCGTTGTGATATGGACTATTCATAATTTTTATCTTCACGACGCTTTTTATTCCACTCTGTGGACGTTGCCTCATATAATCACCCACTTTCAGGTTCATTTTGAGATGGATCTGAGAGTATTTAACATGTCTCCATGGTCTAATAGGTCAGTTCAAGCAGACATATGGCTTTGGCGAAGTTTTCCCCTACTCTTTCCCAGCACCTCCACTTACCCCTGACTTCATCTCAAGATCTTAGGAGCTCAGGAATGATTAAATAAAGATCAGTGTATCCCCCATGTAGGTTTGGACCAGTTAGTGCTAAAAAACGCCAAGCTTTATGGAATAAATTTATCTAAAGTTTGAGCCAAAATATCACATAGAAAAGTATTTGAGTTGTTTGGCACATTAAACAGTTGATGAAGGTGAGGAATTTTGATTTTTGGCCTTTCATGAATTCAAGACAGTGGCTGGGTAGTTCATAGTGGATTCTAATGCCAGAATAATTCATTATACAGAAATTTTCAGAGTCAGCAGATAAATCGTCTAGATGGCAAATGGAAGGAAGTTTGGTTGTAAGGGTTGACCAACGTTTCAAGGGTAATAGATTTGGAGCGCAGCTTCATGTAAATTTATAAGTGCAGCCAGGTGGCAACTTCTTAAAAGCTTTTAGATTGTATTAATTTTTGTCAAGGGTTTTTGATTCTCTGACGATATCTGATAATCTTAAAGTTTTATTAATAAATAAATAATAATGAGATAAACTTAAAAAGAATAAATAAAAGAGTAAGAGGGTGCAATTTGGTCTTAAGGTCATTTGGCTCAGTTGCATTAAGTAAATTATTAAGGGAATTTGGTAGTTTTGGCAGAAGAAAACAAATATAGCTCCTGAACAATCTTCTCAGTTGACCTATTTTTCAGTCTTATACCTCGGCGTCAGGAAACAAATTGGTGGAGAATACAATTAGTTAGTCTGCTTCAGAGTTATTGTTGAGAGTTTCCAACTTTCCTGCAAATTAAACTGGAGCTTTCTTTTTGATTTTTTTCTTTAGCATAGGTAAATGGAAATGGCACTAGGACATTCAGGTCACTGCTCTGACTACATCATCAAAGCATTATGATGTGTTGGTGCAGGGATCTGGAGAGGGAACAAAAGTATTTTAATTTAGTATTTTGATGTTGTAACAGTGAGGTGCATCAGTGCAAGGTATCAGAGAGGGCGCCGGGGCACTTTGGTTAATTAATTTTAATTGATTCTTCAAAATACTGGTAGATTTATCCTTCTTACTTTGGAATTGTTTATTTTGCACCTGAGGTGTACAACCGCCTTATAGATTTTGAACTAAAGAGGGAGGGTCTGGAGCTGCAAATCCTAATTAAATGTTTCAGTGTTAGCTTAACGTTTAATCTCAATTATATTTTGTAGAATCATCTGGTTGGCAATAGTTTAATTAATAGATCTAGTATTTTTGAGAATATCTTATAAATCAGAATGGGAGCTAAGCAAGATTGTAAGCCACTTCAACCAACAGTTCTTGGTAGCACTGGTCATGTTTAATTGATTTGAAGAATGATGAGTTTTGATTTATTGAGTGGACCCTTTAGTGTACATCTTCTTCTTATTGTTGATAATATTCACTTTGTAAAGGTACTTTTTCACCAGATAGCCTCGAAAGCACCTGGAAGAAAGTATCATTTTCAGGATATTCTGGATTGTTAACCAGTAGTCCTTTGATGGCTAGGAGATTATGAGCCAAACTTGCTCCAGTAGTTTTCTAGTGTAATATTTTGTCATTAAGGAGATTAGCGCTTTGGCTCTTCTTAGTGGAGGTGATCTCTGCTAAGGTAATAGTTTCATTTTGACAAAAATTGATGAAATATATTAAAATCAAGTGTATTTTTGCTTTAATAACTATTTGGGGATATCTTTAGTCTTCAGGGGAGATGCTTTTGGCGCGTATATCAACCCTCAGTTATGTAAGTCCTTCCATATACCTCAAGTTAACTTTGACTCGAGTTTAGGAAGGGATTAGAGTAATAACGCTAATATTTAATATCCTAAATCTTTATACTGGTATAGGGAACTTTGTCAAAATAGATAGAGGATCATAATGTTAAAATTAAAGTTAGGGGTTAGGCATGACAAGGATAGAATAAAGTATTGATTCCTACCAACTAGTGGAGCACTTAATGGCAAATCAACCTGAATTTTTTACAAGTCATTTCGGCATTAAAAATCGTTTAATGCTTTTTGAAGTTAATACAATAATCATTTTAGGCCTTAAGCCCATTAGAACATTAACCAAAAAATATATAAAATAATATATAGGCTAAGATTGGCTAATTAATATCTAATTCAAAGCCCAAGTTTGAGGCTTCACACCTACATGGACAAATCCTGACACCCCGCTTAGTTTGAAGCCCATAGTAGATAAGTATTGATTAAGTTGGAACAGTTGGTAAAAAGTTCCTATGTTCGCCCCATATTTCTTGCTTTGAACCCCAGGCTGGGGTTGTAGACACCTATCTTGAGCCAGGCTATCTCAACCCCTGCATGTAACTACCCAAAGTTATAAAAAGCATTCCAAAGAAATTCAAACCATCAAAAAAGGTTATTAGCTACAAAATGGGGTCATAGTCTATCATGGTAAACAGTGGTTCCACCTGAACTTTTGTTAGAAGAGGGGATCTGCAAGGCCACAAACCCCCGCTTTGGCCATCCTGGAAAAGATAAAAAACTTGAACTAACACACGCAGCAACATCTGGAAAGGCCTTTCCATCAGATGTTGCCATTTCTCAAATCTCATAACTTGTAATCAAAAAAATCCAAGCTTCCTAAAGGCGCTGCTAGCCTAAACTTTTCTTTCCACTTAATCTCAATTTTGAGTAATCTTAAAAAAGTTCAATTTACCTAACGCCATCTGATCACGTCCATTTTCCAATTGATGTCTTCAATCAAAGTCTGTTGCTCCAGTGTGGGGCAGCAGTGATCCACCTCCCAGCGTTTTCCGCCCTGCAGGGAAATGCATCCAGATGGGCTCAAATAGTCTGCCAAAATCTACTGGCCAATTTTTCCCTACATGGGACTTAGCGTCTCACCTTGCGTGCATCCACCCAACTTGCCCCATCCTCTCACCCTCCCTAGATCCACTATTTGATTTTGCCTTTGTGTCGACTATGGGCGTTTATTACCATATGCTGACAAAGCAATAATTGAACTTGCCACCACTGATTTTGCTCCAGTTGGCTTTATCAATTTCCGCTCTTTTAAGGGCTATTTTTGACATAGGTTTTCAAGTGGAGGAGGACGCTGCGGTGGCGCATTGACTCCTTTAATTTATAAACTTACATCATCCCTACTACCCAAACTCATCTCCTTGATGACACCAAACTGCTGTTTTGTCATTTGTCAACCTCCTTTTTTATCTCCTGCCTCATACTTTATATGAAAAGTTGATGTCAGGGCTTTTGCCTTATGGCACCCTTCCCAAACTAATATTCACCATTCCTTCTGGTGCAAAGCGCCTTGCTGCCCCTTGAGCCACTGCCACCATCATCCCAAATCACTCTGAGATTTCCCATCAAATACCCCCACATGCTCGCACATATGTGGTGCTGGAGCATCTCTTTTAGGCACATGTCAATAGCAGTTGACAGATTTGTCACCTCTATTTTGAGCCTGGCCACATTAAATGTCCTGCCCCCATGCCGCTTCACCTGGTACTATTTCTGAACCCTTTTCAGCATAATCTGAATGGGGCGTTTTGTTGCCCACTTCCGACCAACATTCAAGGCTCAATGGGACAATGCAGGAACGCATCCACTAAGACATCCAGCCACACTCATCACCCTGGGCTCAACCCATTCAATCAGATTCAGGCTTGGACCACCATTTATATTTAAGCATCCACCCATCTGCCTACTACCACCCACCCAAATTAAGCATCCACTTTTCTTGCAAACCAAAATCCTTGTGACCTATTAGACGAGATTAATAAATCAGGTAAAATTTCTCATGAATGAGTATGATGAATCTGATGAAAAAGGTGAGATGAATATGAATGGTCTCATTTATAATGCTGATTTTGATAAATCCCTCTCCCTCAGACGCTATCTCATAAACCTAATGCCATCCCTTCCAAAGTGATCACCAGCTTGCTGTAGCAGTGTTGGCCTCACCCCATTGCCAACACCTCCGCAAAGCGGTAACCCAATCTGTTGATCAATTTCCATGAAGGGATGAGCATAATCAACCAACCGCCTCATTTCCCCAAAGTAGCACAGGAAAAAATACCAAATTGACCAATGCTGCCAATGACGCTGTCTTACATGTTGCGGAACTAGTAGCATTCAACCCAACTGCTAAAATCACCTGGCAAAATATAGCCAGTTTGGCCCAACTTTTGGATGCCCGCCTCCAAGCTGAACATTATATTGCGGATATAATTGAGGGTGTCTCTCAGGATGATCTTAAGGTAAGTAACCGTTATACACTCCTCCAACCCCACCACGCTAATGCCCTAAAGACCTTGCTTTTAGCTTTTGTATACTTCTACAACCAATATGCATCTTTTAAAAAGCCTTTTTTTGAAAAAGAGCTGCCTGATCATCCCTCCACCTCTGCCATGATGGGTTAACAGCACTCCGCTCCCTACCTGTTTGAGGTTTTATTTTACTTTATTTTGTCTTGTCACCCATTTGTTTTAGGCTTTATTGCTTTGAATCGGTATGTCTGTCCCCTGGTTGGCATGCCATAAACAAATTTTAAAGGCTACTGGCCTAATAGCACCCCTTTTAGTATTTGGGCCCTTATACATCAGTGTTCTAATTGCTAAAATTTGGGTTAAGCATTTTTAGTTTTTTCAATAATTCTTATTTAAAACAATCAATATCTAAAATCCCTTAATTGATGTATTTTCTGGCCAAAGGCCAGAAAATACATCGCTAACAGATAGACTTTAAGACCAATTAATTTCAGTAGTAATGTAAAATTTGTGACCTAATGAATTTGGGAAAAATGCCTCTCTAATGATCCACTAACTTATTTTATTAGCTGAACAAGCCCAGATTTAAGATATACTTCACACAGTCGCCTCCCTTGCTATCCTTGAATCTTCTTTTAAGCCTTGCTATCTGATGTCTTCACATAATAGGTAATAAACACCACTCAACTGTAACATTAGCAAAAACAACGCCTATAAAGAATCCTGATCTATAATAACTCCAAACATGGACTATAAAGTCATTCCCTATACTACTGAAGAGACTCATCCCCACATATAAAATTCAACTATCCCTCATATTGGTCTTGATCTCCCCTAGTACTTTAGATAGTACAAAATTATTACTCGTGAAGTACTTCTTATTTCTAAATATTTTATATAGTAAAAGTTACCTTTTTGGTGTAGAGTTTTACCATACCATAAACTGTAAGAACTGAGCATTTTGTAGTTCTTCTACAAGGTCTAAGCGGAATAGATATTGTCAGGGTAAAGATGTTGTGTAATAAATGAAGATTGGAGAAGTTTCAAGGAGAACTTAGACCAGTGCGGTAGTTTGTTTTGACACTCACTACAATTAGTATCCATAGATTTCATTATTGAAAATCCCTTTGTCCAAGGGCAATGATGCGGTGATAAAATTGTTATACGCTTCAACAAGTTGTCCAATTTAAGCTTTTGTAACACTATCATCACATCTGCCAAAACTGCTCACCTTTTCATGGACCAGAACTTCTTACTGCATGGCATGCTTAAAGAGATCATCAGCAACTGCAGCCCACAATTTACATCCAATTTCAGGAAGCTTTGTCGTCCATCTAAGATATCTGTCCTTGCCACTCTACAAAATTCCATCTTCAGTCAAAAAGACTTACATATAGGGTGAATTAAGCTTTAGAGAAGTTCCTGCGTATTTACTCAAATGCAGAACAGAATAATTGGATCTTTCGCCTGCCGCTAGTTAATTCACATAAAATAACCTGACCCAAACTTTAATGGGCTATACACTATTATGCAAACTATGGCTATAATCCCAGCTTTTTACTTTGTCCATGACTAGAGTTTACAGTTTTAGGTTTAAATCAGCATGCAAAGGTGTTATGAGAAAACCATCAGGTGTTTAAGGAACATCTGGATGATGCTGTGAGAGTCTACAAAGCCTACACTGACCACACACGGAAAGGGGCCTGAGTATATATCATGCGACTTGTGATATGGCTAAAGCAAGACTGGCATTTGAAACAACCCGGTTATAAATTAGGTCTCAAACACGAAGGTTTATTCAAGATCATAAAGAAGATTAGTCCATTATCTTATCAAGTAGATTTACCCCTTTAACAATGTTTTCAGCGCCTATACGAGTTTCTCATGACTCCTTATGACGGCCCTATGCCTTCTTATCTAAAGAAAGTTATTGTAAGTAGTAGCCGCAATATAAAAATTGATAAAATCCTTGCTTACCGCCTATCTTGACATCGCCTCCAGTATATGGTGTCCTGGAAAGTGGTACAATGAAACTGAGAATATCTTGGTGTCCCACTGTAAGAATTGGCAAGTTGGGTTGCTCGCTTGGTGGCAGCCCAGAATTTACCAATTTGGCAGATGTTGTATGTTTTAGTACATCGCCCTTCTCAAGAGAGAGGGTGCCAAAGTAACCCCTAAGTTCACAACCTTGACCCTTTTTTGGAGAAGGGATAAAATATATTTTAAATTCTAAATTTTTATATAAGGTGGGATGGCCTGGGATGATACTGCACCGATTAAGGGAAGTGAAGAAAGATTGGAAAGAAGGATAAAACCAGAAAACTTCCATGCTCAGCGTATGATAGGCCAAGAACTCCATGGACCGCCTTTGCTATTTGCTATCTCAGTTTGGGGCATTGGTGCACAAAACCAACACAGTCATATTCGTCCCCTACCTAAAGTTCATCTACCAGGATCAAACTTGGGGAGGCAGTGGTAGAGGGTCTATGTTCTAACACTGGGATATCCTCCCCAGGATATAAATATATTAATTTAGTTTAAATAGTGGATAGTAGATTAAGTGATAGTTTATTGGTATTGTAACACATGCTATGTAAAGTACTGAGGCTAAAATCGAGAGGCAAGAGAGAATTTAAGATAGGCATGAGGTACATAAATTACTGAGTAATAGATGGCAATCAAATGCCTCATAAAATTCTCTGCATTGGTTACCTTTAACATACTATTAATTTATAATAATAATAATTGTAAATGAACAATTTATTACCCTTGGCTTTAGTCACTAGTAATTATAGAACTTAAAAGATTATCATGATCAATCCCCAATAGTTTTAAGATATTTAATTTATAGTTGCTGGTATAAATAATCCTAAATGGCAGAATGGACACCGCTCACTCTAACATTGAGACCTTTGGCACCAAAGCAAAAATCTGATCATCCTTGACCTAAGCCACTGGATGATCCCTAGTAGTTCATGATTGAATTATCCTTGGCATCAGTCACCAGTAACACTGATCCATTCACCATCAAATTGGCATTCCAATATAATAAATGTATTGAAATTCTCAGCCCTAGTTATCAATGTCAAATCACCAACAAATAAATTACTATAATAACAATTATCCTCAATGTAACCTACAATAATTACAATAACCTAAATCTATTGGGAATTATCTATAACACTTCAGGTTAGCTCAACTTAAGGTAATGAGGAGCACAATTTGGCTTTTATCAATAATCAAACACTAATAAGACGTGCCCCTTGGTATGAGGCTTCACCCAGAAAAGAACGAATCCTGACAGAACCCCCTTTAAGCTTCAGCTAGGGGTCAAGAGCCAAGATGTCTTCATTTAAGTAGGAAGGGCAAGGGTCATTGCCATTTGATGCTAGTAAGAAAATAGGCAGTAGAGAGCAACTTTATATAGGCCTATTAAAAACATCAGCATTGAATGGCTGAAGTGAATTTTTGACTATTCTTGGCGTTGAACCACTTTAACTTAAAAAGCCTTAAAGTAAGATTAATCCATCAAAATACAAATAAATATAAAGAGTGACATCCTCAACCATAGTCACCGGTGTCAAATCACTTTTTTATATTTTTTTGTTTAAGTTTTTTCTTTCGCAGTGAGACTTAACATTTCTGTAGGTTCAGAGGTCCATTTTCCCCTACTCTGTTTCAGAGTTTTGTTTTTTGAACTTAACTAGTTCTTATGGTTCAGGTTCAGGGTTTTTCTTTCTTGTAACAATCACTTTAGTTACTACAATTTGATTCAAATAGCAAATTTGGATAATCACACACAGGAAAGATGGGCTACTTTAATAACAAAAATAATACAACATGGGCGAGCGTCATGGCAAGTGGTGCGCTTAACGGTGCAACTAAGGGCAAGAAACGCCCTGGAGGGAGACCAGGAACCCAATCTGCAAAGAAATCGCAAACTCAGACACCATCTGGGTTTATGGTATTTACTCTAAAGCACGCGCAATACATGTACATTCAATTTAATTAACCTTTGTCAAAGGTGGAACATGGGATCAGACTCTTCCTTGGGGATGAGTCACCGACCCTGTGGGAGAAAACATGTGAGGCACAGCCCTCACTTTTCCCTCACGCGGTGTACATAGCCACCAACAACATGGGCCATGGCTGGATCAATATTGGTTTTGAAACAGCTGATGAAGCCGATGCTGCAGCAAAAATCTGCGTGGAAATTGCCCTCCCTGAGGGCAAAAAATTGTGCGCACCGCGCGCACCAGATGGAACAAACTGAAAACTTTGTTCATCTCCTTTGACTCGCTCCCCACCAACCTTCCTCATAAGGTAATTGAGGAGGAGCTCTGCAAAGGTCTTGTGGCCTACGGAGAAATCCAACAACTCATATTACAGCAATTTCACTTAATGCCCAACCTGTGCACGGGCAAAGCTATCGCTGTAATCAACCCCTTCCCAGAAGTGGAAGAGGTCTATCAAGAATTCCCCGCGCAGCAGGATTTCACTTTACAGATGGGGGCCAGTCAGCTGCATTCCAAGTTACACCAGAACGCGCACCACCCATTTGCAACCACTGTGGCTCACTGGGCCACAAGGAACATGCATGCCCTGTAAAAGAGGGCTTAATAAAAATGATTTTTGTGAAGAAGCTATGGACGAAGATAATGAAAACTTCGCCAAAATAACTGATGACCACCACGCATACCGCTGGGGTGAAGATGGACTATACTCCATTGTGAACCCATTTACAAGTAAACAGCGTAAAGCAGCACAAAAAGCCCACAAGAGAGCAGCGGCTGAAGTGGCGGCACACGCGGAATCTGCCATTAACCACGGACAAATTCAGGAGGATATTTCAAATATTCACCAAACCAACCATACAGAACAATATGCCCAGGTCAAAAATTTTCACAGTAACCAGATTGAGCCACAAAGCGTCATCAGTCATGCACATACTGAGGAACAATGCAACCGCAATTTGGGTGAAAATGTGGTGCACAATGCAACAAAGTTGAACCTCAAAAATATAAAATCCAATCAACAACCCGCATCAAATCAACATGAGACACGTGCAGGAAAAGTTGATGCAAATGCAAAAACCTCAATTCCCTTAAATCATTGGGTCAGATCAAGGGAACCAACAATGGCAGTGAAAGAGTTGGAGTACAGATGCGGAGCATGGCCAAAATGAGCTGCAGTGGGATAGGACCAGAGGGTCCTCCCAACCACTCCTGAGGCGCTGCGGGCACCTCAGTGTCAATAGGGTGTTAAATAATGTGGGAGCCAGGGCTCATACGTCCCAAGCCAAAAAGCTGGCAATCCTGTGAAAACCTCTTGTAGACATCTTAGCCATCCAAGAAACCCACTGCCTACAAGGGGAAGAAGAATCCTGGTCAACCAGGGTCGCACCATCACAATCAGTATGGACGTCTCACTGTGGGGTGATAGTCCAAAATAACAAAAAATTTAAAATTACAAATTCATCATCACACTTGCATGGTCGAGTCCTGGTAGCAACAATCACATGCCAAGATGAAATAATTTTGTTAGCATGTATCTACGCACCATGCACTGCAACTGAGAGAAAAAAAATTTTTGAAAAATTTTTTACCCTCACCCTCCCACCAGATATCATCATGTTAGGCGATTTCAACTGCTGGGATAACCCCAATACAGATCGATGGCCTAATCCCAGGGGATACCCACCTGGACACATTGAATATCGCACAATGAAGGCATCTCTTGGCTTACAGGATGCTCTTCCTCCCAATTCACCAATCCTTCCCCATATGACAAGACCCAACATACATGAGGGATTGCTCATATCAATGAGTTGTATTGACCACATCCTCATCCCACAATCCCACCACTCAAGAATCTCCAAATTTACAACAAAAAAGATCAAATTTTTCTGATCACTGATTAGTTACGGTGCAGTTTGTGCCAACCCAATCCCCACACAGGTGTCGCCTTGGAGAAAGCTTCACCCAGAAAATATAAGATTGCCTGAGATATCTGACTGGGTTGAAAACAAGGCTAAAAACCCAGAATTCACAACCCCATTCACTTCAAATCCCATCAGAACATGGGAAAATTTCAAAAAAGATTTAATCAACAAAACCCAACATATTGCATCACGCAAGTACACCGCGGACACAGCCACAATCAAGCGTACCTTGGCAGAACTAGACCACCTGGAAATAAATACTCTGAGATCTGGCTATAGCCCTAATCAGGGATGAAAATGGGCAGAAACTTCAGCCTGACTTAACAATCTCATCTTTGAACACCAACACAGAATCAAAGTATCGAACAAAGGTAAGTTCATAAAGGAAGATGAAACCTGATTGACATACTTTTACAGCCAATTCCACTCCCGCGGAAACCAGCCCATGTGCACACAGGTCCGTAAGACCAATGGCACTGTGGCAACTGACCCTGAGGAGGTCAAGGCGGAAGTACACCATTATTATACCGAATTATATTGTGATATGCTAACAGATCCACAAAAAATTAGAATTTATTCAAACTGCCAAGATACAAAGTACACCACCAAATTACAATATACTATCCCTTATCACATGGGAGGAGCTTTGGGAAACAATTCGCGGTAAACCACGTAGGAAATGCCCAGGGCCTGATGGGATACCCTACGAATTTTACAAAAATATTTTCAACAAATCGCCCCCTCCTATTGGCGTCAATGAGCCAGAGTTTGTTGGAAACACGCCTATTACCAGGAGGCCATGAATCCTACGTTATAACCTTGTATAAAAAGGGTGACAAGTTGGACCTGGCCAACTGGCGCCCAATTGCACTCCCCAACACTGACAAAAAATTTAACAAAAATTCTAGCAGCTAGATTAGGCGCAATTGCATCTGACGCCCTATCACCCAACCAGTTTGGGTTTATACCAGGGCGTTTAATCTGGAACAACATACACCCTGTTCAAACATTTTCCAATCCAAAGCAACTGGTGCCCTGGTCTTCTTGGATTAGAAAAAGGCGTATGACCGTGTTAGCTGGCCATACCTAAAAGAATGTCTACATGCCTTCAAACTCCCACCAAGATTCATAAAATGGGTGATGCTCCTAACAGAATCTGCATCCATGGCTGTATGCGGCCCTGGATTCCTAACAAACAAGATTAAACCACACAGAGGGCTCAAACAAGGGGATCCCCTCAGCCCACTGCTATACAATTTCAGCTTTGACCCACTCCTCCGAGTAACTGACTCACGTCTCATGGGGATAACCGCACAAGGACAACCAATAGTCAAGATACTGGCCTTTGCAGATGACTGCGTAGCAGGTATAGCAAACAATGAAGATGCCCAACAGCTGGAACACACTCTAGAGGAATACTCCAAGGTGAGCAATGCATCGCTCAACAAAAGGAAGACAGAAATCATCCTCTTAGGCAAATACACAAACAATTGGGCCACAACATCAGAACCTCACACCAACACTCGAAGAAAAAACCCAATTATATTACCCTTTTCAACACCTCCCACCACCACTCCTGTCCGACACCTTGAAATCTGGCTAAAATCAGGGGGATATGCTAATGAGACAATGGAAAGTAACCTGTTACAACAGGTATCTAAACGCGTCGCCTCCCTCAAGGGAAGAACCCCAGGACTAACAGGAAGAGTTACAGTTGCTAACTCGCTCATCCTCCCAATACTGCGGTACCAGGCCCATGCGATAGCCTTCTCATTTACCTTTATAACCTCAATTCGCGCGCTTATCCAGGGCTGGCTGTGGCCTGGCTCTCACCCTCCTATACGGATGGAAACACTATTTGGCCCACGCTCAAGTGGAGGCATGGGACTAATAGATTTTGAGAGCCATGCCAATCACATCCTAGGTACCTGGATAAAGGAAATCCTTGCTCCAGACCTCCCGCAACAACATTGGTCCAGAGCAGCAAGGACTAACTTTGCACAGGCGCTCAAATTAACCAACCCACATAGTCCACCCAGACTACTTTCATACCTTGCCAAGCACCCTACTGCAATGGGTCCGCATGGAACCTCCCCTCATTTCAAACATATCCTCCGAACTATCCGCCATATGGGATGGACCATAGAGAACATGGGTACTATACAGGGAAGGGGATGACCCAGCCCCCAATTCAAATTAAGAAACCCAGAAAACCACCCCCAGAGGGATATGCTCGCAACAACCCCAAGCATAGCTAGGATAGAATACCTAGATATGCTGGACATTCCCTATGATTTAACCACACAGAAAGCAATGTGGAAAATGACACACCACCCACTCCTACAACCAAGGATAAGAGCAAACGCCTGGCGCTGTTTGAGAAGGACCTATAGGAAGGCGGACCACTTCAACTCCCTCCACAAAACATGTGCAGTATGTGGAGGGGAGGGTTCCCTACATTACCGCCTAGAAACATGCCCCCCAACCAAAGCTATATGGCAGGAAGTCGCACGCCTGCTCAAGATTCAAAACAAACAGGAATTCTCGATATCAAAGAGTATCTTCGCGCTCCAGATTGAGTCACCAATCCCAACCACCCTCCGCTCCCTAATAATACCCATTGCAATGTGGACAATACACACAATTGCATTAGATGCGTTCAAGGGCATGGTCCCAACCATTCATGGGATTATTAACAGATTCCATGTCCACTTACTAGAGCACTTTTAAGCCTGGCTCTATGGATATATGAGACCAAGACAAAAAGCGCTCATAGAATCATGGTTCCCACTCTGGTTCCTCCACACAGACCCTTTCCTTCACACCTGCTCCAAAACAGGGGAAACCCCCTCATAGTAGTGCACCAATCCCCCATACCTGGCAGTCCCGCTGGCAACAGGGGTAACTTGAGTACCCTGGGGTGCCCAATTTTTATATTTGTTAGTTATTCTCTTAGTTTCACATATATTCAGTAATGTCTGTCCCCTGGTCAGCTTACCTCGGCTAAATAAAAATAGTTCTTATGGTTCAGGGGTCACTTTTTAGAGATTTATCATCTAGTTTGGTTCAGCAGTCTCCTCTTGGGACTTGATCAATACTTTAGGACTTAACCAAATCTTTTGATTCAGCAGTCCTACAAGAAAATTATAATAACACTTTTTATGATCAATCCTTTCATAAGTCACTGGTAGATCAGAATTTAAAGTGCTATCATGGATTATTCAAAAAATTTGGAAATGGCTGATAGATTGAAATAGCTCAGCCAATGGAATGAGGAGCGCACCTTGTGGTTTAAGCTATCATTATTATTAATCTTCAAAGCATAACTCAATTTAATGAGAAATCAAATTGGAATTTATTAAATTTTCTCAACTCAATTTCATGAGGAGCCTAAATCAAATTATAGTTTATCAAAATATCTCAACTCAAACAAATAAGGAGTATAAATCAAAGTACTTCAATATTAACAATAAAGGATTAAAATTATTTAACCAGGCAGATTAATCATCGGCCAATCCTTATTAGCTTAATACTGATCTTGGGATCCACCCCTTTTATAGTTGTCAGGGAGGATAGGTAGGCCCAGGCTGGCCTATTGTGGTCAGGGCGATTGGAGAAGATCACCAAGTAAGCTGATGTCTTCACAGGAATTTTTGGTATACTATGAGACGCCTGGTTAGACAACTAAAATTTGAAACCTAACTTTGACTATAAGTACAGAGGTTCCCAGAGAGCTTATACTTAGGTGAGTGAGAAGTTGCTCTGTACAGCATCTATATAGCATGATATCTTGTAAAGCCCTTTGGGAGCTCAGTTCAGCACAGGTAAATGGTCAGCACTTGTGGCTGAAAGAATCAGTGTCTATAAGCCACCTCTAAAACCAAACCCTCAGATAAGAGAGTTCCCTTCTCCAAGGTAGAGGTTGAAAACCTAGGGGTGTACAGGGCTTCCCTGTAGGGAGCACCACTTGTTGGAATTATAGCTAGGTGGTTTTATCGCTTGGTGCCAGCCCAGAATTCCATCAATCTGTTAGATGCGATATACTTAGTACATCATGCTGCCTAAGAGAGGGGGCCAAAGTTTTCTATAAGTTCACAAACATGATCCTTGTTGTAGAAGGGATAAAAATATATTAATATAAATCAGATTAGGTGAAGTAGGATAGGTGATAGTTTATTGGGATCAATTTCTGCACTATTTAAAGTACTGAGGCTAATAGTGAGAGATGAGAGAATTTAGGATAAGCGGAGATATTTCAATTACTAAGCATAGATGGCAATTGAATGCTCCTTTAGATAAACTTCTGGCATTTTTGCCAATAACGTAATATTAATTTGTGATTAATAATAGTAAATAAATTTTTGAATACCCCAGCTTTAGTCGCTGGTAATTGTAAAACTAGATTGATTATCAGGATCAGTCCCCAATAGTTTTACTATAAATAATTCTTAGTTGCTGGTATAATTAATCCTAGGCGGCAGAATGGCCATCGCTCACTCTAATATTAGGTCCTTTGGCATCAAAACAATAATCTTCTTGTTTTCAGATTAAGTAACCAGCTGATCACAAAACAGTACATGATTGTATTTTCTTGATATCAGTCACCAGTAGCTCTGAACCACTTAATGTTAAATTGGCATTCCGTTGTTATAATATAAATGTAGCGACATCCTCAGCCATAGTCACCAGTATCAAATCACTAATTATTAAATAATGAATTTAATGAATTTTTATCCTTGGCGTAACTTGCCCTGCATATTCAACAACATTAAATCAATCAAAGATTATACACAACACTTAAATTAATTCACCTTAAGCTAATGAGGAGCACACTTTGGCATATATCAATAATCAAGTATAAAGAAAAGCGACCCCTGGCAAGAAACTTCATCTAGTAAAAGGCGACCTTAACGCACACATAGACTGCGCCAATGCTAAGAGTTGATTCAAAAATTATTATGAAAAGTTCCCCTGATGCTGTAGGTTCAGCCTCACCGAGCCTTACTGGTAGCCATCAAGCTGCCCATCCCCCACAATGACTTTGCCTTGGCTAATGTTCCTTTTGGTAGAGTGATTATATCCAAGAGAAAAGGGTGATGTTACAGCTAGTTACATTTTTTCCTAATGATGACTGCCCATCTAAATCTACATCTGAAAAATTCAGAGATTAAAAAGAGAAACTTTAAACCAGAGATCAATCCAAGGTCATTAATGAAAAATCATGTTTTAGCTCTACCTATCAAAACTAATACTCATTTTATTAAAATAATTGAAAATAAATACTTAACAAAAATCATAAAACTATTAAGTATAAGGTAATTGAGCTAAGCAAGTACATAAATCTCAATATTTGTTGAATAGCGAAGAAGTTTAACCATGCATTAGATTTTTTGATTACTTGTCTTTCAAAATTTGCCCATAAATTTGGGACCTTGATAAAATGTCATTTTCTTTCAAAAGAAATATTTCAATCCTAAGATAAAGGTTAACTTCTGGTAGATTTTCCAAAGTTCTAGTTCACATAATCTAAATATACTTGACTAAAACCCTATTTTGCAAAGGCTAACTTAAAATAAAGTTCTGCCCTCCATTTAAAAACATCAAGAAACTTAAACCTATGCATTCAACTATTATCCCAAATCTGTGGAATGTCATTTTGCGTGCGTTAACTTTGAACTCTACTAAACCTTCTCAGTTTTTCAGAGTCTCTTTCTCCTATTACTCTGGATCAGTTTGGTACAAGCTTTAAACTGAAAGTTTATCGGGAACCATATCAGCAATTGCCTAAAAATTGCTTCCTTCTCCTAACTCACTGTTTATTTTTTGGGCTACATTTTATTATGGTTTTACCTTATGTAACCTCTTAGTTCTACTTTTTCAATACAGAGATGTCCTGTTCATATAAATATCTTCTTTTGGGATGGGGTTTTAGCGACATTATGACTTATGTAAGGCAATGACATGTAACTTATGCAACAAAAAAGTTTTTTATTGACAATTATCCTTAATTACAACTGTGAACGCAATTGTAATAAATTTGCAAAGGAATATATAGATATACATAAAATTGAAATCATAGAGAAAAAATTTAGAGCAAACTATATCAGAGTTAGAAAATCTTCAGTACTTATAGGATGTAAGGGAACCTTATAGCATAGAGAGCATATGACTCCTCTACAACCAGGATCTACACTTCTCAACCAGTAGAAGCGTCAATTGGCATTGATAATCCTGTTAACTTCTGGATTCTCACAATTCCATTGTTTCATTGCTTAAATTGTGACTCTGTGATTTGGGAAAAATTTTCCAGGTTGTCATTCAGTGATCCAGTCTTCTGATACCTTGTGATGACTCTTAATTTTTTATTAACTATTGTCTTTTTAGGGTATCAATCTATCACGTGACAATTTATTCATATTGTGGAGACTAGATCCAGGAGGTACATTAAAACCATACATGGTTCCAATCTTTGATAAGTTTAGATCACTCTCTATCATGAGCTCAACAGTTCATCCTTAAGATCTTGTTAGAGATAGGTCAAAGAAATCTAGCATAAACCCTATTACTGGTGCTCAGGATGACATGTGCAACTGATTACTTGGAACTAACCTTATATAGGATATGATATTAGCTAAGCAAGAGGTGTCAAACTTGTTTAGCCATCTTCCAGGATCATGGTGATAAAACAAGACAAAATGCTTAATGTTGAAGGTTGCAGGGCTTATCAATGGGTATTAAACTGAACAGTTTCCTTTGTAGTGGTCACAAAAATTCCTTGTGTGGCTAGCACTTTAACATGATTTTATTTAACCAAGGCAAGCCAACCAGGGGACAGGCATTACTGAAAGAAAGAAAGAAGTGACATGAAACCTGAACAGGGTCAACTCTGTCAAAGAAAGTTTTCCACCTCCCGATTGGGACTCAAATTTTTCTGGTTACGTCATGGATAAGGTTTTCGTGTTATTAGATTTACTAACCGCCAATAGCTTCCTTTGGCTGGCACCCCAATTGATGTGCGAAGGGTGGGAATCAAACCTGCAACCTTCAGGTTGGTAGCCGTACGCCCTTACCAACTCGCCTTCCACCCCCAGCACTTTAACATGATGATATAGTAATTTATCATGACATTTGCTAGTTTTGTGAGTAAAAGAGTCTATCTGTGGCTAGACACCGCTAGGTAATTGTGTTTTGAATATACAGGATTTGGAACGGGACATCTTGTTTATGTGATGATAACTTATTTGGTAGGTTTGCAAAGCAGATGGTATATAATGAATCTACTGCATGGGTACAGTGGCCGCCATTATATGGAGAATAGGTACTAGGGTACCTTTTGCTTGTTCTAATACCCCTGTATTTGAAGGATTTGAGGGCAGTGAAGTGTTTGTTGTTACAGACTGTGACGTCAGTTCTAGTACATCTTAGGTTGTAAAATTTAGCACATTATCCGAAAAAAAGATTTCAGGCGTCCATGTCATATAAAAACAGAGCTGAAAAAAATAATACTTTATCCTTTGAAATGGTGGCAGAGACGGAAATAGCCTCAAAATACTTTTAGGTGTTCAATGGCGAGTAGAATGTAGCGATAGCCATGGAGACCCTTGGATAAAGGTCCTAATACATCTACATTAATCATGCTATATGGGGATAAGGGAGCCACAACTTTATGTTGGTAGCAAAGGATCAGTAAATTCTGCGTCCTGTAGGATAAATAGTCCTCTAATACTTCATGTATAGTCTCAAACATTTGTTTCAAAAAATGTCTCTAAAACATTTATATAACTTCTGGACTGATCCATGTTCCACGCTGGAGTGACCTTTAAAAAAGCCTTAAAATCAAGAGGATAGTTGCATGTAAAGCAACCATTTTCCATTATAAATTAATAGAGCATTTTATCCTTTATATGAGTGCTCTTTATCATAAATTGCAATTTCTTCATGAAATCTGGGGTCTCTAACTCCCATCTGTCTGGTCAGCAAATCAGATCATATATGCGATCTTTTTTAGATACCAATATGACTAAGTTTAACAGCTTCCATAACCCATTTGTATTGTGGTGGGTAGTGCTGACACAATGAGCTATAGTAAAGTTGTAGCTCTGCAAGTAAGCTCCATTCTAGCCAGACTTTATCTAGATCCTTTATCTGTTGGATCCATCTGAGATAAGCATGAAGGGCGACAGTAGTAAAGTAAATTCCATGTCTAGATAAGCAAAAATAATGCTTAATCGCAAGGAGCACAGCTAATCATTCTTGTTTGGTTACGGTATAGTTTCTCTCAGCATAAGAAAGAGTTTTACTAAAATAGACCACCAGTTGGTTTACTTGCTGATTAACTAACTTGGCTAGACCGGACCCCTCAGCCATATTGCTGACATTGGTGATTTTATGAAAAGAGTGACCAAACTTTGGGTATATATTACCAGACTGGGTGATTAAAGAAGTTTTGGAAGTATGAATTTTTGGTACTGATTAAGATCTATTTGAAAGGAACGTTCTTTAGGAGAAAAGTAGACCAATGGTTTAGTGATCTAAGCAAAGTATGTGATGAACTGTCTGTGGTACTCCACCAACCCATAACACAAAAAAATCTCTAAGGCTTTGGGGTGGGGTCATCCTTTCAATTGCGTCAACTTTCTATGGTGGGGTTGGATACTGTGCTAGGTAACTTTATACCTGAGGAACTCCATCATGGGTTAAAAAAGAGCATTTAGAAGCCTTGAACTAAGAAATCCTGCCTTAGTTAGTTATAAGCTTGAAAGAGATGCTTTATTTCAAATTATAGGTCTTGGAGCATACTGTAATGTTATCAAGGTATACTAATACACATAATAACTTCAGGTCACTCAGAATATATCTGTAGCTCATTGAAAGGTGGCTAGGCATTTCATAGCCCCTGTGGAATCCAAGTGAAAAATATAATTCTTCATCTGAGATTTTTGGCACTTGGCTAATACTTGAGGCGCTAAATCTGTAAAACCCGCTGGTAAGATCCATTGCTATAAAGTTCTGAGATCCTGCTAGGAGGGGTAGCTCATCTCATTCTGAGGCAGTGGGTTAAATATCCTTCCTGTCACCAATTATGCTTGAAGTAATCCATGACAACTCTGTGATTTTTATCTTTATTGCAAAAAATTAGGGAAGATGCCCATAGACTCTGGGATGGTACCAGTAGTCCCTAGAAGAGCAATTCATTGATCTCCATAGGAATTTGAGCTTCATCTTCTTTGTTATTCCAGTATGGCTGCGCAAATATAAGGAGAGAAAACTTGTTTCTACATTGTGTATGAATTTTCCTCTTACCAAAGTCATATTTTAAGGTGAAGAACAAGTCAGAGTATTACTATAGTGACGTTTTTAACTTTATTTCTTTTATCAGGTTTAAATATTCTACACATGAGCTGCAACTAATGACACTATTAAAGGATTTTCTAATCTAAAGTCAAGAATGCACCCAACCCTAAAATATTATTAGATTGTCAACGGGAGGTAACTGAGCATATACTATTGAGAGCCGGGTCCCATCATACAAGTCTCAGTTGTTAAAATAAATAGTAGCTGGAGATATGCCAACATACACATGATTAAGAACTCATGGACAAGTTAAGATATCATTTACTGAAGGGCTATTAGCACATCATATTTCTAATAATTTCTAAGGAGATTTTAACATCCACTAGTTATTAACTACGTTTGGGACTTGGGAGAAATAAAATTTAGCCTTTTAGATAATATAAGGCATTCCTTATAATCATTAGCCACATGGAAAAGTAATTGCACGTAAAATCTGGACATGATATTCAAGGTATGGTAAGTTGTGACATTTTTTCTTTTGTAAGCAGGCACAACCCTTTACACAACCCTTTACAATCCTTATAAGTCTCAAGTAATAGGGCTACGCATGTTACAAGTACAGACAAGAATACTTATGCATAATGGTTAATAGCATCATACTTCTGGAGGAATTGGTTCCTTAACAGGTATTTGTAGCTGAGATTGTCATGGTCTACCGCCAAGGTTATAAGGATATTTTATCAAACATATTTAGAAGAGCATAAAAAGCCCAAATTTACTTTTTACATTGGTATATATGAGTTCCATACTCCATGTAGTGTGGCAAATTTAAACCAAAGTTGATTTCTTCTCAAAAATCAGAGAAATATGGTCACTGGAAACCCACTATAAATGCTTGCAAGGACGGTGATTTTGTGAACCTTAACAGCAACTCAAGTATTGAGGCTTTCAAATTGGGGCGGCAAAGTAAGGAATGTGGTGACTTATTAGAAGTAGAATAAGAGTTATAAAAATGATTTTTGTCAGTAAAATATAACTTTTTTCTAGGTATCCTCATAGGCAAATTTTCAGGTCAAAAGATCTAGCTATAGGCGTGTTGACAGAAATTTCCAGACAAAGAGCTTTTTATTTTTAACCATATTCCAACAAGTTGCATTCCACCTCCTCTAAGTGTCACTTATAGTATTGGACTATAGTGTAAAGATGACCTTTGCAAAAGGAGTAGATAAGTATGTTCTAATCCTTTTCTTTGATAACGTTCACGAAAGTTATGGTGGGAGGTTTCTTGGGAGTAAGAAATTTAGTTATGGTAGCTGCAGGAATTTTGTTTAATAAGTTTTTGAATACATGTAAAGGTCTGCTTGATCCCCATCATATGTAGCTGAACATCATGCCAGGATTTAAGAGCATAGATAGCTGTGGTAATGGCATTTTCTAGAGAACACAATTAGTGGCAACAAATGCTTGAGCGCTATCATAGAATCTCTTAACAAAATTTGACGGACTTTTATTTTGTCTAGGCAAATCGCTTTGCAGCCCTGTTTCTAGTTTCAGTGAGTTTGATCATTCCAAAACTATTGTACTAAGGCGGTTTTGACGTGCGCCCAGGTTTGACTGTCATGCAGGTGACGGTGCAAAAATTCTCTGACTTCTCTGCAGAGGTAAGAATGGATATTCTTACTTCCTTCATGTCTGTGGCTTCATCAATTGCACTCTCATATACATTCAAGTACAATGCATTTCACTCCTGACTGGGAACAAACCTCTTCTTAAACTGGGTCTAAAGGTAGAGCAGGAAGTGACAGAAAGAGTGTGAATATCTGACTCAACACTATGGCCTAGCTCAGAGGCACTGTATAAACAAACTTATGAGGGGATTTTGGTCTAGTTTTTCTCAATATCCTACGTGATCCTGTAGTTCATTCCATCAGTGGTAAAAAGTCATGCCTCATGACATTAATATGGAAAAGGACGTAACACTTGGAGGAGCTTACTAAGTCCAAAAGTACCAAGTTGACCGCCCTCCATGACTTGAGTATACTCTATACAAATTATGGGTAAGATTTTAATATGTTCATATAGGATCTAGGGGTTTTACATATGGGGCGGCTGGCTTTACATAAACGAACTCAAGTGTATAAGTATAAAATTAACAAAGATGTGTTGTTGCATCAGGTCAAGAATTTAGAATTTGGGCTCAGTCTGTTTATATATCTCTCAATCTGTAAATATTCATCTGAAGTATAGAACTTTGGTTCAGAATTATTTTAAATATGGTATTACCTGTAATGAAAAGTTAATTAAATTAGCCAGATTTGGCTCATTCCCTCAGCAAATGGAAGTTGGCCCACCTCTTCTAAGTTTAATATAGTCATTTTCGCTTGACCATGATCTTTTTGGTACTATTCTCTTGTTAAGCACATATTTATTATATTTTTGTATATGGTATAATTTTTGTTTGCTTATGTTGTGGACTTGCTCAGAAAGGTCTTAACCATATAAAATTATTGGCAACTTCAGAAAATGTCCATTATCTTGTGTAAAAATAGTTTGTTCCCTGTGCGTCTTATTAAGTATTTCCTCATCACCCCTCTTTAAATAAGAGAGTAACAGAAAATCGTTTGGCCATGGGCGACTAAAATATCCTTCTTTTCTATCTGAACATATAGAGGTTAAATTTTGGCTTTACAATTTGTTGACTTAGCTTTCAAGGTCAGTAAAAATCTGTTCTATCCGATTAAGATTATTAGTGTGTTAGGTAGGCGTTATTATGTTCTATCTTCTTGTCTAATGACTCTAAGGTTTTTAGTGTTGATTAGGCAACCATCAGATAAATTCCACACTGTTATGCAATTTTCTCTAGATGTTTATGTTAGGCTTTGAGCTTCACTAATAATTCGCTACTCTGTGGTTCTTCAGAGCCTTCAGCATGTGGAATAGTAAACCACAGGGGCCTGGTGGCCCTTCAGGCCTTATGCAATTCTGCTCTATCAGTGCCTAAGGCCCTTTGGGATCTTGGAATTTTAAGACTACAATTTTTATGGGACTTTACAGCCGATTGGGCCCTTAGGCCCACAAGAACCCTCAGGCCTAAAGTTCCTGTGACTAAAAAATTAAGTTGTTGTTGCAGTACTTTAATAAATGTCTCTACTTGGTTTATGCCTTGAATTATAGCAAATTCTAAAGCCTAGATCTGACCAATGGTTTTAGAAAATGATGCACATATTAATGAACTTCAGCTACTACACCTTATAATTGCTGAGTAACTTAATTACCCATGTAGCCCAAAGTCCAGATTAAATAGGGCTATCTAGTTCCAGCCATCATTGAAAAGAAGTCAACTTTCCTGGATTGCCTTGTAATTATTTTGGACAAAAAAAGATGTGTTCATAAGACTAATAAGTTCAGTGTTGAGTCTCTGCATTAAACCCTTCTGAAGTACCACCTTCTGATGATGTAGTCTCACAAACTGGATGAGGTGATGAAGTGTGGGATGCAATAACAGGTGAAGGTAGGGTTAAACTCCTTCAGCTAACTTATTTGTTACCATGGGTGCAGAACCATAAATTTCCACATTAATAAGTACTGCCACAGCTCAGAGTGGCTGTATCTGCCTCCAGTCAAGTATATCTATCAGATAGATGCTGGATGTACCGCTGACCTTGTCAGACTGTAGTTAATATTATTTTTTTCTGGAAAAGGAAAATGAACTGTAAAGGTGGACCAGAACACCAAACTCTTAGGTTGTATTTGTGACATTTTGTATTTGGATGATATAATCCTTCTGGTGATACTTAACGCCTCATTAGAGGGGGAAATTCATTGTTATAATATTCCATTAAGTTAATGACGTTTTCACTGATAAAAACATGGGGCCTCCTGATAAAGTACCAATATCAGCTTAAAATTATAGAGAGGTATTAGTTTAAGTTTTGGTTGCCCAGAGATGTCCTATTTTAAGCATTATAAGATAACTTTGGGATGGCTTTTAGCAACATAATGCTTATGTAATGGAATGAAAAAGCACTTGTGCAATAGAAAGGTTTTTCTAATGCCAACTATCCTAGTTCATGACTGCAGACGCTATTATCATGAATATGTAAAGGATTATAAAATATTACATTAAAAAACATTAGGAAAATGTTTAGAAATAGCTTATCAGGTTAGGAGAACTTCATATTTAGAGGACGTAAGGGAACCTTATGTCATAGAGAGCATCTGGATTTTTTAATCAGGATTATCACTTCTCATCCAGTAGGAGGGTCAATTTTTAGTCATCTTCCTGTGTTGACTTCTGAATTGTTCTGATATCATTGATCTGGTGCCTTAGGATTGTAACTCTTGTATTTAAGATGGGGTTTTGATCAGATCATTGATTGGTGACCCAGTCAGATTTGTACCTCGTCAAGGTACTTGTTTCCCTTTATTAGTTCTTGCCCTTTTGTAACATCGGTTTATAAAGCAACAATTTCTTTACCAGAGAGGATCAATCCTTGAGGGGGCGTATAGCACTACCCATCTTCCCAATTTATAAAAAGATTGTATCATTTTCTAGTACTAGATGGTCTCACCCAAAGGGGGATTTATCAATATTTAATAAATTATGCCTGGGCTTCTAAGAGCGTGAGGCGAGTAAGGGGAGGGAGGAGATGCCGAGAAAGGGAGGGTGATTGGTGCGCCAGAGCTTTGCTTCAGTTGAGACAGAGTGGGGAATGGTTTAGTGACATAAACAAGACCTTCAAGTCATCTCAAAGAGCACCAAAAAGTTGGAAGTTATACGCTTTAGGGTCCATACTGGTGATTCAAAAGCTTTTAAAACAAAGTTATTTTTGATAATCCTTAGTGCCGTGGCATAGGCAAGGACTTGAAGGAGTAGATGGAATCTAGGTTGGGTCTATATAAAGAACAGAGTTTATTTATGGTTATCATCCATGGAAGGTCATGGAGGTATGTGGGCTTTGGACAAAATGCGGTGACACCTGGCAGGTGACAAACTGGTGAATATGGGAGCTAATAGGTTTCAAACAATGGGGGCAGCTGTGGTGCCAAAAGGTAGAAACAGTTTAATCCCTCTGTCCTGTATGGCAATGGACTACCCGACATAGAGTGTTAGAACCTTCACAGAAAGTATTAGGTGATACACATCCTGACAGAGCCTCCGAAGTTTTATTCTCACTGAGGGGTGAGGATTCCCAGAAGGCTCATGAGGATTGGAGGTTTTTAACGGGGTTGAGGCGAGACGTGACTAGCTGATCATAATGTACTACCACATGGCGACGGGATTGAGGCCTGGGCCATCCCTTATGTATAGGAAGGAGTAGTATACCTGTGCATTCACTATTCTCAGGGCAAGTAAGGCCTGATTACAATATTTGGATAAGGAGATTTTCAGGCGATAATCTAGGTGGTTAGTAATACACTCCCTAAAGATGTAATCGATGCTATAGGAAGGCCCAAAAACTCTGATGAATATTGGTGGAGGGCAAGTGCTCAATGGGTAATGGTGGCAACATACAAAAGACAACTGGTAGAAGAAGCTTCAGGTAAATGGAGGATGCATGAGAGTGGGTTCCATAAGACCTATACCCCTTCATTGCGGGATTAATCTATTGTTAATAAATGCGGTTGTTGGGTGATTCTAGCACCATATCCAACAGAGGAGGAGAACTTTGAGCCGGGTATATAATGTGCCTGAGAATGTAGAGACATGTGCGAGGAACCAAACTTTAGAAAAAGGGACACGTTGGCCATCAGGACCTGTCCCTGAGGTTATATTTTATCTGTTCCAACTGGGAATCCTGGTGTTTATCGCTTCCATGATCAAATCCTCATTGGCTCTGAGTGCGACTTATTGTATGTTGGCATGTACCCCCCAGGTGATGGAAGGTGCCAAGTGTAGGAACAAGAGCTAATGGTGGGGGGAATGTGGTGAGTAAACCTGAACTACCAAAGTTTTGGTGGCGTTGACCTTTGCGTTGGACGCCTTGGTGTACCTATCAAGGATAACAACAGCAAGGTTGGTATCCTCAGGACATCCAAGCGCGATGCCATTGTCATCTTAAGGTGACATAGTGTAGCAGGGGCCTTACCTGTACTATGATCCCCATCAGTTTCTCCTGCAAGGAGACCAATAGGGGATCAATAGTACTATTAAAAAATTGTGGGGCTCAGAAGATCACCTTTGCGGAGATTCTGCCTAAAATAACTTCCACTATGAATCCCGTTTGTAAAGGACTCTGGTGTGGAGTTGGTGGTAGAGCGCAGAGATCCAACGTCTTGTTGTAGAGGGAAGGTGGAAGCGGTCTAAAAAAAGCATACATGTACTTCTAGGCAACTTGATAACAAGCCTTCTCCATATCCAGAAGAGCATTAAAGTCATCCATCCTTTATGAGTTAGCAGTCAAAGTCTCGTGAAGGTTATTAAAATTATCCCATTGAGATTTCCAGGGATAAAAATATGTTGAAAGGTGTTCAGGAGGGGCGGCACACATGCTGTTGCAGTGGCCAGAAGCTTTGTGAATTATAGGGTTTGGGTTAATCAATGCTATAAGGCGCCAGTTGACCAGGTTCTAGATGTCATACTTTTTATGAATGAGGGTCGTTATTGAACCCCAAGAATCAGGGAGGACCTTGTCTTACTTCAAAAGCGAAGTGAAAAGATCACAAAGGAATTTAGCTGTCACCGTGGGTTCAAGAAGTTTTAATCAAAGCTATACCGTCAAGGCCAGGACTTTAAGCTACGCTACATTTAAGTTGATTTTCATAATCTCCTGACATGAATTAGTGCCCAGAAGAGCTTCATCTGCCCGCGGGTCAGTGGGAGGCTCTGACACATGCCATAAAAGTTTCATCTGTTTGGTCAACCTGGTCAATATGTAACAGGTTGGATCTGAGGCGGTGTAATTTCTGCGTAATGACTTCTTTGCCTGTTTTAGTGGTGGTGCCTATCTTCAGCGCCATGATTTCTTGTGCTGTAGATTTGTCTTGTTGCTTCTGAAGGAAAAGCTTGTAAGGCTTTTTCATTGGACATGATAACAGGAAGATTTGAAGTTAACTACCAGCTCTTCATGAAGTGGAATTTTAACAAAGGGTTTCTTTGAGGCTTCCCAGTAATCCATCCATTTGAGAGAGAGAAGGTTTGCAGTCACGTTCCAGTTGCTTAATTCTTGCTTCAGCCTTTTAAACTCTGCAACAAGAAGCAGTCATCTGGATTATGACACAGATATAAGCAACCTTGGTAGCAAACCTTGGTCGCTACCTAACTCATGCTGAGGTTTATCAGGTGGGGTGGTGGGAAAGGAAGTTATCTTGTATGGTTGTAAACAACTTCTCCTTAGCAAAAGTTTGATGATAAAGCTGGGGAAAACCTTAACCAAAACCTTCACGATGGTATAATTGTGGTGTTAAGGACAACAGTGAGTGACCTGTGATCCCTCAGATGATTGTCTCAGGATATTTGAGATGAGACACGGCCAACCATAAGAGGCTTATCAGTGCCAAGTCAATGCGTGATGTTGACTGGAATCTCTCTCCGTTGTAATAGATCCTGGTCATGCAACTAAGGGCAGACACGAAGGGTGGCAGAAAATCTGTAAAGTCACTAGTGAGAAGAAACATCATAAGTCTAACAGATCCATGGAATTCATTTGATTCAGGGTGTAAGAGTCAAAAACCTGGTTTATTGTAGTATTAATTTTCTCCCATTAGGTTTTTATTCCGCTGTAGATTAAGGTGTACTAATTCCTCTATAATAAGGTTCTGTTCAGCTCCTGCTTGAGGAAGGTATACTGGCGACAAAGAAGGACAAGTCAGGTCATGTGAGCTTGGTCAGTACAAGTTAGCCACCTAGGTGTTGCAAGAAGGCGTGGGTTTTGACCGAGTGATTCAGAATTATAAGGGCGCTAAGTTCTGTCCAGAAGGAGTTTCCTCAAAAGTGAGAAATACATGACTTGCATTCATTGTTTAAAGGTGGAGCTCCTGGACAGCATAAATGTCAATCCACGCTGACCTGAAATTTGTAATTGAGGCGGCCCTCCGCTTAATATCTCACAAACCATTTGAGTTTTTGAATTTCAGGGCAAGGATATTCCTGAAGGGACTCATAGATGCTCCCCTCCTCATCCTGAGGGGTAAAAGTGCTTAAATATGTCGCTGGAAGGCGTCTAGTTTTGAGTCCACTAGCTCAACTATTCTTTTGGGTGAGCTGAGTTGAGCACGGGGTGGTTGAGGGTGGCTGGGTAGTGGTGGAAAAGATCTTATGAACCAGTTAAGGACGCTGCACATTTACTACGTTGCACGGGAAATTCCTGAGATTGCTTAATGGTAACCTCAGAATTATCCCATTGTAGAGTCCAAGTTCATACTCTCATCCTCCAACACCGCAAAGGAGCTTTGTGAGATGTAAAGTGTAAGGGGATTACGGCTATTTGAGTTGTTTCATCTATCACGGTTTGTATATTTTCAGTCATTGTTGGTTGGCTGAGCTTCACTTGAGCTCCTGTCTAATGCAGGAGAGTGGTAGACGTGACTTATGGAGGTTTGTTGAGTGCTGAGTGGGGGTGGCTGACGATGGCCGCCTTATAGGGTATGCCTTAATCTTGGAAGGTGAGGGTCTTGACTTTAACTATGGAGGTTATACCTATTTAGAGGGGGGCTTGAGTGTGAAGGTTACCCAAATAAAGGTGAAGTGAGAAGTCTTAAATGCTTGAGTAATGCCTCTGGGATTAGACACTGAAAAGGACCCACTTCATGAGTTGTGTATTTGCCGCTGTCACCACATGTGAACATTTCTGGCCTGTCTTGGACCATGAACTGCGGCTGAGAGTAGCTTTTTATGAGCTGTTCATCCACTATAAAGGTGGCCAAGGGTATTACACCAGGAGCAGTGGGGCAAGCCAGATAAGCGTTTCAAGGTTTTTTCCTATGTAAAAGTGTAAGCCTTGTCTCAGGGAGAATATCAGCTGACACCAACATTTGGGACTCAGTTTTTGATATGCATAGATGGGTAAGTCCTAACATAAGGTCCAATTTTACATCATCAGTTTAGAAATTGAAATTGGGGTATCAAAAACTGCATTAAATTAACTTAAATAACTTTACGCTTTTATTTATTTTAATTTACCTAATCCCAAATCTATTTAAATTGCTGATTTAACTAAGGAAGATCTTTCCATTTGGAGATCTCCTTAATTTACCACCTCATTAAAGTGTAACCATGTACACTAAGTACCTTCCCTTTCCGCTGTACCTTAAAATTAAACTCCTTTTTTCACTTTGATTTTGTTTCTTTATCAAAGTCTACCCAAATAAACCATTATCTTATTCGGCTGTTTCTATGAAGATAACAACCGAAGAACAAGAAGCATAGCTGGCCTTACAATATAAAGGTTAAGTCATATGAGAAATCACAGATCACTACTCGCATTTCCTAATAATCATTTGATTTAATCTTATTCAGTGAAGGCCAACCAGGGGACGGACACTTCTGATAAGACACTAAACAACGAAATAAACTCAGCGAGAGGAGGGCACCCCATAGAAGCAAATGATATCTCCTGTTGCCAGCAGGAACACCAAGAGATGGAAGGAGGGTTACGTGTGTAGGGGCTTGCGCCACTATTGAACACTTATGTAGGAAGGGGTCTGAAATGATGAACCAAACTGGGAACCAGGATGTGACCATCTGGGGACAGGGTGGGAGGTACCCAAACATCCACACTTGAAAGTGGTCCACAAAGTGCGACTGGAACCGGTGTAGAGCTTCCTGGAGGGGGAGTGGAGCCTGAGATAGCATCCAAGCCAATAGTATAGATAGTCCACATAGTGATTGCAGCCACTAAGGCACAGAGGGAAGGTGGTCGAGGGGAAACCATGGACAAAGCAAATATCTCTGAGACAGGCTGAAGGGCTGTGCCTGATCCTGGCGAAATAGACACTGTACCTCAAGCCATATCGCTTTTGAGGGAGGGCATTCTTACATGCGGTGAACCAACGTTCCATACTGGCCACACATGATGCAAGATGAATGCAAAGCATTAAAGTGCTCAGCAGTATGGTATACCCATCTCAAGCAGCGCCACACATGAGAACAAATATTCAGCTGCAGAAGAGGGTGGTGTCGTACTTCTTTATGGTTTTCTGGGTATCTAAGGAGAAGGGGATGTCCACCATGTCCAGGTAGTCCACCCTAGCTATGGTAGGGGACCTCATGGGTTTCACTCCGTTCAGAATGGGTAGTCCTTGTACTTCATGGGTGAACCGAGGAATGGGGCGCCCCTTCTGGGTGGTGTGCCCACAAATGCAAATTCTCCACTCAGCGCTCCTCATGGAGAGGAGGATCCTTTTGGAGTGGGGTGACGTACCATGTGGGCCCGCAGCAGAAGGATGTGAGGCAAGATATTTTAACGGAGAGTGGGGGTGGGTAGGATTGCTGAGGCCTAGGGTGCGGGAGAAGTTAGAGCGGGCCGCATGGGACAAGTGCTGGGCTGAGATTGTAGGGTTGGTGACAGCAGCGATCCAGGTGCCAAGAATTTTGGAAGCATGGGCCTCAAAGTTGAGCAGGCCCATACCACCACTATGGCGAGGGCCAAACATGACGTCCAGGTGAACCAGCGGTAAGCGGCCTAACCAAAGCCACCCTTGTAGGGGGGCTTACAAAGAGTTGAAGAAATAAGGGGAAAAGCGATGGCTTGGGCTAAAAAAAACTTTAGAAAGGAGCATAGAGTTGGCTAGCACTACCCTGCCTGTAAGGCAGGTCTAATGGCTTTGAGGGAAGCTATGCGGTATTGTAACGTTGTCAATTGATATGGTTTTCTATCACCATTGAGGCATACCCTACCGCCTCCAACCACACCCAAATGGCGGACAGGGCCAACGGTGGGGCTTGGCACAATAGGGAGCACAAGTGGGGCGGTGTGGGGTGGGCAGGGCAAGTGATCCCGTGAGCAATTTGATGAAGTAGGAAGAAAACGGGGATTTGGGGCCCAGCAGGCTTGATACCAACCAAGGAAAACAATTTTGGTTTAGGAGGTGTTAAGTGCAGCATTACTTAACCTGGAGTAAACCTGGATAGTAGCTTCAAGCACTCGTGCATCATAATTGTTAGACACTAAAACCACACAATCATCAGAAAAACGCCAAAATATTGACTGATTCTTGGCCTTGCACATGGACACCAGTGATGCGGGCATTCACATCTTGAAGAAGTGGGTCAAGGCTGAAGTTATACAAGAGTGGCTAATAGGGTCCCTTGGCGTAGGCCCCTTTGAGGGCGGACTACATCCGTGAGGAATCCAGGGCCACGCACAGCCATTGTGGCAGATTCTGTGAGCAACATCGCGAAATTATTGAAACGAAAGGGGAGGTGGGACTTGTGGAGGCAGGCTCTGAGGTAATCTCAGTTAAATCTACATAAGACTTCTGCTGGTCTAAAAAAACAAGTGCCCCAGAAGCTTTGGATTAGCTGACGTTAGCTACGGTGTGAATGTTGTCCCAAATTGACCTTTTTGGAACAAAACAAAATTTTTCAGGGAAAATGCGGGCAGAGGCAACTACCCCAAGGCGGTTAACCATGATTTTAGTAAAAATCTTTATGTCTGTGTTAGTGAGTGAAATGGGGCGCCAGTTGGCCAAGTCCAGCTTATCCCTTTCTTGTACAACATTATCGTGAAGGCCTCATGCCCTTCATGGAGGAGGCGCGTTTCCATAAGGCATTGGTTCATAGAGGCCAGCAGCAAGGAGAAAAAATCTTTGAAATACTTCTTATAGAAATCATACGGGATGCCGTCTGGGCCTGGGCATTTTCTACACGTTGCACTGTGAACAGCGGACCAGAGTTCATCCCAAGTAATCAAATTCATCAACTCCAGAAAGTGGGAAACATTGCGGATATGTGCGCTTTCAAGAAAATTGTCCACTTCAGCTGGTAGAACTGGATTGGATCAATATAATTTGAAGTAATATTTGTGTATTTCTGATCACCACTTTGGCCAACGTATCTGTGATTGAGTGGTCTAACCTTCGCACCTGTGTGCAGGCCAAGCTCTGGTGCAGTGCAAAGAATTTTTGAAAAAAGCAGAGCACATATCACCCGCTGAAATATGCTTTGCTTTATACTGAACACAAACCTGATGCTTGTTTTGAATTATAAGTGCGTTGAGGTGAGCGGACACTCCCATCCACTTGTGACCCCAAGCTGGGCTGTAGCCTGTAGCAGGGACGTAAGACTCCAGGTGGTCCAACTCTGCAAGCATGCGCAAAATGACTTCTGAGGCAGCCTGCAAGCAACGTGAGGAGAGGTGCTGAGCCTGGCAGATTGTGTTCACTTTGAAGGTTGACCAGGTGGAGATTGGGTCTGCACATAATTGTGAAGTAAGCTCCAGAGCTGAGGTCGTGAATTCCAACCATGAGGAAAACCTGGCGACGCAATCTTGGTGGGGTGGGGTTTGCACCACTTTGGCACCTGGGATGCTGGATTGGACAAACGGAAGAAAACTGATATCATTCTGTGGGTGGATAAATCGTTTTTCGTCATGGTAAAGTGGGGATTTGGGATTGAAATTCAAATGGCATGAGAATAAGGTCAATGCGGGTCATGGACCTTAGCTGGCCGTTGTGCACATGGGGGCGAGACATGTTAGTGAGTAGAGGTGCATGCATGGCAGAGTATCAAACAACCCTATGGTGGCTTTTAGAACACAAAGTTCAACGTGCCCCTGTGAAGGTGTAGGCGATGAGGGCCAGCGGTCTGTGGATGGGTTTGTCTAACAGTTCATGTCACCAACAATAAATGAGTTGTGGGGCAGCAGAATAAAATTGATGACTGAGAAGAATTCCTGACGATCTTGTGCATAGGTTGGGGTGTAAATTATAATGATAGCGTGCACTTCGTCCGTCCCGCAAAAAGGTGACTACAAGGATGCAGCCATCAAGGTATGATTTTGATGAATTAATTTATAGCTACAGTTCACTCAAACAAGCACCTCAAAGTGTGTAGACCAAAAGGAAAGGGAAGGGAGGAGCATGATTGCCCAAGCTTCCTCTGCACTGCACGGACAGTGGGTTTCTTGAATGGCCAGGATTTCCACAGGTGAATTATTTTCTAAAAAAACTCAGTTTCCTAGCCTAGGACAGCGAGGCCTTGAGTCCAGCGATGCTCAACATCCTTAAAGTAAAAGCTCCTCCCACCGCATTTTAGGTGCGAGGGGAAGGGCACCCATGCCCTTTATTTGCTGCTTTCTCAGCGGCAGTAGCTGTTTGGCAGCACGGGTACTTTGTGCTATGGAGTATGGTAAGGTATGGGAAGCTTTAGCTGTGGGGTTCGCGTTGGCTTTTAACTTCTGCTTTTTCTTACTGTGGGACGAATTTTTGGCGTTGTGTGCACTTGCAGTGCACCATCGCATGAAGGTAGAAAATCAGCAGGAATATTGTTGAGCAACTCGGTTTCAATTGATGATTGGTAGCATTGGTTGGGTGAAACTGACTTACCCATCAGGTCTTCAGCTTGGGTGGCCCAATCAGCTTGGGAAGCCCAATCTTATTGGTGGAGGGATTTGCAAGCTGCTTCTGCCGCAAATGTCTCGATGCCCTCCTGGAGCTGGGCTGATGAGATTGCAGATGCGGTCTTGGCCGCCTCCTTGGCTGCTGCCTTGTGGGCCTGCTTGGCCTTCTTACGCTCCTGAGGGGACACAGGTTTTAATTGAATTTAGCACCCTGGCGCTCCCCACAGGAAGTCTGCATTGGTGTCTAATGCCAGTTCATAGTGGGCGTCTGCACCACACATTGCTTCTAGGATTATTTTGGTTTGTCTAATGCCTTCCTTGGCAGGGCAGGTATGGGCCTTGTGGCCATGAGCGCAACAGAAAGTGAGGATAGGAGGCGCGCTATCCACGGTGACCCTGAATGGGCGGGAGTCTTGCCCATTGATTTCTACAGAAGCGCTATGAGGGATTTGGGTCAAATCCTCTGCTATCCCCGCGGATGGGGTGAGAACAGAAATCACTTTAACTGTGCACAGGTCTGGCATGAGCATAAAGCGCTGCATCTCAAAGGATTGGATTTCCCTGTATTTGGCGAGCCCAGCCTTCAGGTGGTGCTCCAGCACGGTGCACTTGACTGTAATAGGTATGAAGTCAAAAGTTACAAAAATTTGGTTCAATTTAGTCCAGCAGGTGCATTTCATATTGACTACCCGTTGACCATCCAGGAGGTCCACTACTAATTACACTTGTGCAGTTTTTTCCACCACATTTTTGTTCTCAAAACCAAGATCCAGCCAACCATGATTCAAGGAGTTTTGTGTGACGTACACCGCGTTCAGGAAATGTGTGTACATCTTCACAAAACTTCTCCCAAAGCGCCATTTTTTGAATATTGAGATAAACACCCCCCATGTTCCACCGATGATAGTGGTTGGGAGTGTGGTGTATTGATTATTGGTTGCAGCGCGCTTGCAGGCCAAAATTTCTGGGGAAATGGTAACCATTAGTTTTTTACTATTAATTCTATCTAATCCGCCAGATTCTCTGGGGCGTTTACAAAAAAATGGTTGATGTGGGGCCTACACCTGTGCCCTTAACTTTACTCGCCCAACTGCTCCCTGACATTGGGTGAAAACTAATCTCCTCGATGAGATTATCAAACTTACCTAGACTTAATTTGAATTTGTTGCAAAAGTGTTTGCAACAAGAAAGAAAAGTTTCATTTTCCCAATAATCCTGAAATCACATATTGTTTTAACAGTACTATAAATATTACAGATTTTATTCAAACAATGCACTTTTTCCAACTGAATTTACTAATTATTTTATATTTGTTTAACTACTTATTTTATTATAATGGAGAAAGTCTCATCAAGCGTCATGAATTTAAGTCATGCCTTCATATTCTGTGCAGTCAATGATCTTCCACTGGCCATCTGACAAAGTAGTGCTTTCTTCCAGGTAGCTTCCAATTCGCACCAAGAGGACATAGCCTCAAGACTGGACGAAATTAATTAAACCGCCGTTGTCATTCAGACCCTAATCTTTTAGCTTACTTTCTTTTTAATGGACAAGACACCATCACTTTAGGAACTGACTTCATAAAGGCAAGCCTTTGTGTATGACTAAGGACTTTTAGAGTCTAGATATATCACTGAACTCCCAGTCAGCTGAAACCTTTGCTTGAACTTATAAGAGCACCTGGAGAGTTCACTTAAAATGTGATTGAGCAAAAAGGCCAGAATTTTAAAGCAAAAAGATTAATGAAGTCAAAAATTTTTACAATTATTAAGAACTAGATCTCAAGAAGACATGAATTTTACATAGTAGTAGTTTTTGAAGAGATTACTCAAATGAATGAGTATTATACATTAAGAATCTTTTATGATGTTAAAACCATGTTTAAATTTCTCTCAATTGTATCCAAAAACAGAAGAAGTTAACCAAGCTATGACATATTCTACCAGGTAAAGTAGAAGGGAGATCACCTGGGATGATCAGATTTTAATGAAGTCAAAGATTTTAATACTAACAATAAAAATTTTAAAAAATCACCAAATATATCTGCAAATTAATGTCATTTCCACTCTGCTGTTTCAGAGCAGGGAGTGAAAACAAAGCTCATTGCCTATCTGGACTCAAAGTGCCAAAAGGCAAGTCAAATTTAACCAAATGAGCATTAACAGGGTGAATAAACTGATTATATGGGAAAAGTAGAGAATTAGCTTCCACACTCGGTTCTGAGATTAAGCCTCAAGAATCCCATGAACGCCTCAAGAACCACCTACACATTACAATGCCAAAGCGCTTGACAAAATACCCAAAACTTACCTTGATGCAAATGTAACAAGTTCAATAACTTCTTGCTGGCAAATCTGTCTCCCTGTACTGAAGCTCATTGCTGCCTGGACACCAAAATTAGAGCCAGTGAACCCCAACAAGAGGAATTTGATTTTATTTTTGGGATGCTCTTGAACCTCCTTATGGGCTTACTGAAACAATCAACTCAAAAGAGTACTTCAATGCATTGTTTTATGACGCTATACTTTCAAATGCCCTTACAAAGCTTTTAGCTTGTGTTCACGTTAATCATTGCAAATTAGGTTCCACTTCAAATTTGATTCACATCAATTGTTGGGACCATGGGTGTGATACCACATATCCCTATATAATTTTAGGCCAGGAGACCGAAGTTCAAGGGTGTTATATTATACCTTTGTGCTTCTCTTGGCCAAAAAGTCTTGTTCCAGATACTTAATCTGGAGAGGCAATTCCAAATAAAATATACCAATTTTAACTTAAAAAATTTGAAAAGAAGTAAGTTTTATTAGCTTAGTAGCAACATTATAAGGGAAATTAGAGAAATGTCTCAGTAAAAATCCAATCAGTCCAAGCTTAAATCTATAATTAACACAAATCGTGGATTCTGTTGAAAGCAAAATATCTTGGTTAAATTCAATTTCTCACAACATGGATTTGGTTTAAATATTAAAATTAAGTAGCTTTGAGGGAGCAATAGTCAACCGCATAAATTGGGGTTAATCCTTGAATTTGAGAGACATCGAATTTTGTTAGAGATTATCCCATGATAGAAGTTTGGGATTTTAGACAAATCTGTAATGATTCCCATCAGCTGACACATCCAAATCTACAATTTAGGTAGGAATACTAACAATATTCCCCTCTAAATCTTGGAGTAGAGGGGGAATGGAAGGAGAAAGTATATGTACTCAGTTTACTACTGTACCCTGTTCAACCTCTACAATTGAGAGTTAGTTGCCCTGTCTATATATGACTCTGTAAGGCTCTGACCAGTTGGTGCTCAATTTATTGCCATGTCCTCCAGATCTGTAATAGTAGAAAAGTACTAGGTCACCCAGTTGGAAGGTGTGTAGGGGGTCATTACTATCAATAAATTGAGCAGTTTATCTACTGGTTATAGCAGACAGTTTTTTGGAAGCCAGGGCCTGAAGTCAGATAAATTTTATTTTCAAGGCTTTAATTAGTGATTTTATGGGCTTTGGGGGAGGCTTGATCAAGCATATCCTGTACTTTAGAAGGCAAATGAGGATTTCTGACATACAACGCTTGGAAGGGCGACATCTTAATTGTTTGATAATAGAAAATCATATAGGCCAGAATTTTACTAGGAAAATATTGGGGCCAGTGAAGGGGGTCAGTCATAGCCATTTTTTGGAGGGTTGCAGTTTGAGTACCATTTGCCCGCTCTATCATTCCATTGGTTGCAGGATGGTAAGGGGTGGAGAATACCTGTATAGTTCCCATCAGTTTTGCTATATCTTCCACCAGCATTGAGCAGAAAATTTTCCCGTTATTGGACAGAATAATGTTAGGGCACCCTTGTTGGGCGATAATTTGATTATACAAAGACGTGACTGTAGCCTTTTCCAAAGCTGAGGGTTGAGATATTGCTTCAATCTACTTAGTTAAATTGTCCATGGCTAGAAGGAGTAACTGATGACCATTAGAGGCTCAAGGGAGAGGTCACCATAAATCAATGCTAAAAAGTATGGAATGGTCACAGGTTATGATCAGTGGATGTTGAGATTGGAATTAGGTCCAGCTTGGCTTTTACATACCAGGAAGGACTCTAATACATCCTGGATTGAAACCAGCATTTATTCCCAAAAATTGAGTTTTAAGCCACTGGTAAGCTTTTCAAACTACTATGTGGTTGAATTGCTAATGCCCTCTCAATATGACATTGGTTTGAGCCAATGGGCGTACATAGGGCATCCACTTTTTAGACACAAGTTTGCAAAATTGGCCGTTCTAGACTTGAAGATCTGCCGATTGCTTCACTAATTCCTTTTGAAGGGTCGGGGATTCATCCTTCCATAGATGTAATTGGGTTAGGAGTTCGTAGGATCAATCCTCTTTAGGGTTGGTTAAAGTTAAATTAGGAAGATGAGATAGGCAATCTGCATCTTGGTGTTTAGGCCCTGGTTGGTGGATAATAGAAAAGGAATAGTTTTGAATTTTTAGCACCCGTTGGGCTAATCTCCTGTTGGGCATCTTCATTTGCTGTAGCCATTGTAAGGAAGCATGATTGGTGATTATGGTGAAATTCTTCCCATATAAATAAGATCAGAAATTATTTATAGCCAGTAGGACCGCCAAGCATTTGCGTTCTGTAACACTATAGTTGCTTTTGGCTTTGGATAAGTTTATGCTATAGTATATGATAGGATGGTCCGCTAGGTTTTCGTCATGCTGAGATAGTATAACTCTGATGGCGATTTTGCTATCATCAGTAAGGAGGAGAAAGAGCATATCAAAATTTGGGTGAACAAAAATTGGAGATTGGGAGAGAGAGCTCATAGCAGGCCAAATGCCTGCTATTGCTCTTCTTTCCACTGTAAGGGTATCCCTTTCTTCATTAGATCCATCAGATGCTCGGAGGTGTCTGCAAAGTGGGGGATAAGTTGGCAATAATATCCCATCATATATAAGAAAAATCTTGTACGTCACATAGAGATTTAGGGGGTCATCTTAGCAATGGCCAAGACCTTCTCGTCCATTGGGGATATTCCGGCTTTACTTACTTTATGGCCCAAAAATCCATCTCACTCTGAAAGAAAGAGCATTTTGACGGCTTTTTTTAACAACGATTGTCATAACTGCTGAAAGACTTGCTTGAGGTGATTTAAATGTTCATTAAAGGTTCTCAACAAAATGGTAACATTGTCAAGATAATAAAGCACATAGAAGCGTTTTAAATCGCCTAGGAGTCCATCCATGGCGCGTTTGAAGGTAGCAAGGGCGTTAAATAACCCCTGCAACACTTGAGTGGACTTGACTAATGCTTCACTTGAGATGAGAGCACATTTTTCACGATCCTCTGGCAACAACTCAGCTTTCCAGTACCCACTGGCAAGATATATAGCTGAGAACTAGTGGGACCCCAGCATAAAGCTTAAAGAGTCATCTATACATGGCAGGGGGTATCTACCTAACCTTATGATTGAATTGAGGCGTTGGTAATCCATAACAACATGGTGACCACCGTCCTTTTACTAGATTAACAATAGTGGTGAAGCCCATGGACTTTTGAAAGGCACAAGCCACCCGGCCTCCAACAGGTGTTGTAACTCAAGGGCCACATAACTTCCTCTACTTTGAATTTTATAACAGGGTCAGGATTCAAATGGAGGATAATCCTCAGTTTCAATTTGATGAATCACCTCAGACATTCTCTCATAGTCACTTGGTCCTGAGGAAAAATATCGCCATACTCCTCAAGAAGGTTTTCTGCATCTTAGCATTTGTTTGGGGTAAGATTATCCCCAATTTACTGTTGACAAAGCTATGGTGGGTGTGTGAATTAAATCCTAAATCCTGTAACGAGCCAAAACAATTTAATTGACAATACTCTTGATGGGACATAGTTTTACATAATTAATAGGAGCATGAAGAAGGACCTGGAGAGTTTTAGTAGTTAAATTCTCTGATAGAATAGAGAGATTTCCCATAGGAAGGATCCAAAATCCCTGGGAAGGTCAGCGCCTTCTTGATGAACGGGTTTGGGTGTCCATTAAGCTCCAAAATTTGATCTGGAGGAGTAAGAATCTTATTCCTCATATTCATAATAACTTGTGAGCCTGAGGGTATTATAATAGTATGAGGGTATAAGGAGGAATCCCCACTTTAGCATCCACAGCCTCTGGGGGGTAACTTAGTTTTTTCCCCTAAGACTTAGTACTCAATTTTACAAATGGAGGATGTGTATTAAAGAAGGAATGTCTGTTTTTTGGGGCTACTTTATTTTTGATGGGGAGTTCAAATATTCAGGAATCATATACCTTAGTAGGGATAGGTATTTTTCCTTGTGGTTGATAATGCTGTTAAACTACCTCATCAGTTGGACCCCAATAAGCAATTCATAGTCATCATTTTCTATTGCAATGGCAGGGGCAGTAATTAATAACTTCCCAAAATGAAGGTGTAAGGCAGAATATGCTCCAATCGCCTTAGTAGACTAACTACTTGCCGTCCCATATTCAGCATCATGGATCATACTGAAGCCATTTATATCTTTTTGGATAAGTCAGGAAGAAATAATGCTAAAAATAAACTGGTAATAACTTCGTTAGGACTTTAACCTTATTGACTATTTCTTTGACTCAAACCACTAATAATCCAAATTAGGAGTTAATAGCTAATAGGCTGTCATTAGGAATTTGCAGTGAAGCAAACGGAGTATTCTGCTGTGGCCAAGCTTAAGGTTGTTTAATGCGTTTAAAAATTTTATCTGTCAAGGCATGGCTTTCAATAGAAGAGCTGACCTACAATATTTATTTGTGTAACTGAACAATATAAAATGAAAGCTGGGGATTTTTATTTCCTTGAATATAAAGAGGTACGTCAACTTCTGCAGTGGCAGCTAACACAAAACAGCCTGAAGTGCTGGGGATAGAGCTAGAGCTAGAACAAGGGTCTTGAGGCACTTGATTTCAGTCAGTATAGGGATCTTCTTGCCCTATACTGACTGATCTTTTGACAAACTAATGTTGAAATATTCAACAAAAGTCTACAGCGTGGCTCGTTCTCTTGCAATGGGTGCAGTATTATTCAGGTGTAGCTGAATCAAGGGGAGTAACAGTTAACACTTGGGGATAGGGCTTATTGTTGTTAAAAGGAGGTGGCCCAGCAGGTTTAAGTAGTCTGGCCAGATTTTCCAAAATAGCTTCTTTGATATGAATGAGGGACTTCAATTTGATTTCACCGCGTTTAGATATAAAGAATATTGGTCATATTTTTAAATGCCAAAAACGAGGCGGTGATAGAAACATCTATTGTAAGACAATTTCCTGCAATTAGTCAATGAGCCTTGAGGTAAAAACAATGGGCAAATATATTGATTATTTCACCCTGATTAAGGCAGATGCCCACGAAGGTCTATTTTTGGTTTAAAGGTTATGTCACTCCTAAATTACTGGAGCAAGGCAGTCTTGGTGTCAATCCAAGTATGGCAATGCATCAGATGGGAGACAATTATGTCTTAAACCATGTGACTAAGACAGTTTGTTAGATGTTTAAGCTGTTGGTGATTGGTCGCTTCTTTCAGAAAAGCTTTTGTAGCAAGATAAGAATGAGAAGGTACTTCCCTCTCCAGGGACGTAATTTTCTATGACAAAAGGTTTAAATATACCACTTGGGGGGTTTGAGGCTGAATGACATGAACTGATACTGGGACTTCTCTTTCACCTAGCAAAGAAGCAGTATCTAAGGAATATGCTTAAGGTTGAAGCACATCCTCTTGACTCCACAGATCGTTATATTATCAATTTATTAAGTCTACTTAATCATGAGCGGCACTAAAAGACAATTTCATGGAAACGAGTTGTTTTGATTGCTGCATTTCATTTTTTAAAACATTATTGGCAGCTTATTTCAATTTGATGTTGTTTGGTGGTGAGAACTCTTTACACCAATCCATGTACCACAACAGGTAGGGCTGCTAAGGTCCCAAGGAGTTTATGATGAGCAGGTAAGGAGACTTTGGGTAAGAGGGGACCTCCATCCTGAGTGAGTTGGGCTCCTTGGATGATGCATTCCAGTTGGACATCAAGGTTTTTTACTTGCTGATAGAATGCCTGGGGGCGTTTTTTGGAGATTCCTGGGTCAACACTGGTTCCTGGAGGTTCTCATCTCTCAGGGGGTCACCATCCACCATCCTGTCCATCATGACAAGGTGGTCTTCGTTCACCATCCTGTCTGTCAAGACCAGGGGGTCCCCATTTAACATCATGTCTGTCATAACCGGGGGGTCCACGATCACCAGGCTCTTTTTTGTGGACCTGAAGAGTGGAGACTATTTTGGCCATCATTTAATTCATAGATGGTTTCCTTTAATGATTGGAGGTGTTCATCCTCAGAGGTGATAAGGTTATCAAATTAAAAATATACCTTTGGGTAGAATCTACAACTGGCTTTGATGACCTCTAGTTGATTAAAAACAATTAGTGGGTTCCGCCCAAACAAAACTCATGACTCCTTGATCCATACGGGTTAACACATCTTGTTTCTCATTAATAAGGTGCCAATTTTCCAATATAGCAATTTGGTTTTCACTTCCTAACTGGGATGCAGATTGGTATATTTGGAGGAGCTGTGAGTGTATTGTCTTTAATAACTGAAAGTGGCGGAGTAATTCCTGATTATGGGACCCCGCTACTTAAAGTAGGTGGTACAAGGTGGGATGTACAAAGTGACGCAGATAGCTTTCTGTATGTCCAGCTCCAACCTGTTTTATTTTAGCGAAGAACTTTGAGCCATTATTATCATAGGGGATGGCACTGCAAAATCCCATCTTCAATTAGCTCAGCCTTAGGGACAAAGGCCCCAATTATGAGGAGCTGGATAGCTTCAGCATAGTCTGATAAATGTAAATTGTATTGTTGGAATTTCATTACTAGTTGATGTTAGCTTTGGCTAGGGATTAAGCTTATCATTTTCCTTGGGATTGAGTCAAAGATTAGATCTTGCTCACCCAGGTATTAGTATCAAATGCTTTAATTTTATAGGATTTATGCTTACAAGGTTGAGAGGTTTTCTGAAGAGCGGAATTAATTCTAATTGGTATAATGTTGTTTATTTTATATTTTACTAGTTGAGACGCCAATCTAATATGAGTGGATTGTAATTACTGATACAAATTAATTACACGATGAATTTACCAATTGGATTAACTTTTGAGAAACAAACTATTGCTGAATTGATGAGACCAGAAAAGCTCTAAATTGACAAGTTGTATGATTTTCAATCTGAGACCACTTTATCTAAGTTAGGATATGAGCATGAGTGAAGAAAATCCCCTAAGGTTATCTTGATCCATATCAAGATGCTGTCTCGCCAGTGTTATATTTATATATAATGATTGTATGCAACTACCCATAAGCTGGAGAATGCCATATGATATAGCCCTTTGTAAACCAATCGCCACTTATGCATCCTCAAGCAGTTGATAATCGCCACACCCCTTTTCCCCATTATATATCTGCAATAAATATACACCACTATAATCACAATATTATATTTTGGCCACCCTACTTAAGGGTTGGCTTTTTATTCTAATAAAGTACCTTTCTTTACCTACTTTTATATGTGTTTTAAGTGTTATAGTGAACCCTGACACTTAAGATTATGTTAAAAGGTCCCTAAGGTTAGGTTCTGGGTTAATGCACTTAGGAGTGGTTGGCTCTAACAACTCTCAGCCTGGATCTACAGAATACACCATAGTGATTTAAAAAGTCAGTAGGGCCAGCGATGGACAAGTGAAAATTAACCATGAGGGTTGAGAAGCAAAGGGTTAGGCCGCCCAGGAAGTGGGAAGAGAACCACCGGTGCACACCAAGAGGTGTTAATCTACCAAAGTAAGGTTGGTGATCAGCTGTATTGGGGAGTTGCCTGTGGACCTGTGGTCAAAGGTGCGCCAATGAAGGCAAAAGAGCAAGGGCCAGCAGTCTTCATACTGTTTGTCCAGGCACACTAGTAGAGTCCCAAATGTAGCAAATTGCAAAATCTGTAACATTTATTGTTTGGCGGATGGAGCTTGGAGGTTCACATTCATTGATGGGGAGAATGGAAGGTTGTGGTTTGCCGCTATATCTCCTACATGCATATTAATTGCCCTGTCACTGAAATGGCAGCTTCACGATCTGAGGTATTTTCCAAAGCTGAATCCTTGTTGTACATTATTATTTTATTTTTTACTTTTTATAATTTTACCGTGAACATGGGGTGTACCTGGCAGGGAGCACCAGTTTCGTTGGGACCTCAGGTGTGATACCACATATCCCTATATAAATTTAGGCCAGGAGAACAAAACTCAAGGGTGTTGGATTATACCTTTGCGCTTCTCTTGCCAAGAAGTCTTATTCCAGATACTTATTCTGGAGAGGAAATCTTAAATAAAATATACCAATTTTAACTTACAATCATAAAAAAGTATGATTTTTAGCTTAGTAGACACAATATAAGGGAAATTAAGGAGATGCCTCAGTAAAAACCAAGCAGTCCTAAATTAGTCCTTAATTCACACAAATCATGGATTCTGCAGCAAGCCAATTATCTCTGTTAAATAGGATTTGATCACCACATAGATTTGGTTTGAATCTTGAGATTAGGTATCTCCAATGATGCAATAATCGACTGCCTAAGTCAGGGTTCATCTCTGACTGTGAGAGTCATCAAATTTTGTCAGGGATTAACCCTGACAGAATTTTAGGCTTTTTGGTCAGATTGGGATCAATTCCCATCAGCTGGCACATCTGAATCTACAATTTGGGTAGCCTTCCTGACACCTATCATAACCAAATCTGTCCTGTGATTAATTTAGGGCGGGTAATCCAGAGCTGAAAACGCAATTTTATGATAAAAAGATGAGTTAGTACCTTCAAAGGACCAACCGTTGTCCCTACCAGCAAGGCTATGCCCACCAAACATTCTCCTGAGTCAAAATTTGTCCCCAAAGTTAGGAAAAGGTTGTTGGTTCATAAATGCTGTGACCCGCAGGTTTCAAGTTAGCTTCCATACTCAATAAAAAAGAAAACTGTGCTGAGACTGAGGTCAGTACTAAGACTTACTCTTTATGGAAAAACATTGAGTTTGGATTATAGTTTCTCCCTAGTGAAGGCGGAAGCCTTGTCCCAGGGAGAATATGAGCTGATACTGATATTTGGAACTTGGTTTTTAATATGCTAGATAATTAGTTAAGTCATGACTTTAGTTTGATTTTACGTTTTCAGTTTGAGAATTGAATTTTTATAATAATAAATTTTCTAGAATTTAGTTAATGAACGTTAGTCTTTTATTTACTTTGAATTTAGCTAATCCCAATCTCTATTTAAAGTGCTGATTCAACTAATGAAGATATTTTCTTTGAAGATTCCCTTAATTCACCACCAAATTTAAAAATAACCATGTACGCTGAGTACCTTCCCTTTCCACCATAACTTACAATAAAACTCCTTTCTTACCTTGATCCCAATTTTCTACAAAAGTCTACCCAGATAATCCACTATCCTACTCAGATGTTGCTATGAAGATAATACCAGAAGATCAAAAAGCCCAGCTGGCCTTACAAGATAAAGGGTAAGTCACTTGGGATTCACAAATCACTCCTCATATTTCTCAATAATTCTGAATCACCCTTTTGTGTTATCAATACTATAAATAACTGATTTATTTTATATTAAAGCAGTTTACCACTTAATTTGCTAATTATCTTATATTTATATACATACTTAATTCATTTTTATAGAAATTTTTATATAGTTCTGTGACCTTTGAAGCCCTGACTTCATATTCTCGTGCTGCCACTGATCTTCCACTGGCCTCCCAAAAATTGGTCAACAAAGAAGTTTCAGGACGTGCTTCAACAATTGCCACGCAACTTTATGACCTTAATATTGCGGGACACAGAGAGGGAGGGGATGAAAGATGCCCTTACAATGTGAGCCATCTGTAAGGGGACATAATTGGATGGGACACTGAAACCCACTGTGAGCACTGATCCAAACTTCATTAAACAGTAATCGATTGCCAGTTTAAGTGACTCAGAATTTATTTTTGTTGGAAGACCTTTGATAAGTTACCTATGTGTTTTTCTCCAGGTGAGATCGTGTGCAGGACATATGGAGGTTCCACAAAGGATTACAACCTAGAAAGTGGCAGTGTGATATGCTAGTGCCGCTTTAGTGAATCCCAAATCAATATAGTGGTCTTTCGTTTATTCATGGTTTTAGTTATTAACAGCGTTTAAAATAGCCGCATTGATTCAAAAACTGTAAGAGTAATAATTCTCAGAGTAAATTCTAATGGGTTGGGCCAATAGTAGAGGTGGATTCATGGGTAAGGTTAAAAGGAGAAGAGCTTTTTGACTCTGGTTTCTGCCCATCTCTTTTTGACATAAGAAATCAATGCCACTTCACGTGGGTCTGCGTTTGCTAAGGTGGGCGCTAAAGGTTTCTGCCATGCGCCAGGAGGCTCTTTTATCTCGTTTATGCTTGCTTTGACCAGCAGCTGCAGGTGTTATACTGGCTGGTATGTTGGTTGAGTTCATGGAGCTCACCATCTGCTGGCGCGTTCCAGCTGTTATTTGTACTAGATGCATTGGGCCAATTTTTGCCACAAAGGATTGGTAGGCCATTCAGAACAGAGTTTATCCAAACAATCAGAAGAAGGAATTTGAATTTATCATTTTTCCTGTTCATGGGTGCAAACTCAGATTGAGTTTTGCTTGGGATCTTATGAGCGAAATCAACTGGCTGTTTGGTTAGTTGAAAAACTAAACCACTTTATGTGGAATCGCTGGCTTGAGAATTTCCATTATCACCACTATAGTTGACTGGGACGGATTTTGATTGGTTAAAGGCACCGTAGGGTAAATTTGGAGAACCACCATCAAGAGGGGATGTTTTATCACGTTTGATGCTAAGTAAATCATATTTAGCGACTGATCCAACCTTATGGCTGATGATTTGGGGGCCTGGTAACTAATTTCGCCCCTCACCAGAGGAGCTGGAAGCTGCAACTTGGTAATAGTAGGTGCAGATTAAGTTGACCCAATACTAGATGTAAATTCCTGAAAGTTCTGGTCTTCATCATCTGGGTCTTTGTAATCAACACGGCTTGTGAAAATTCTCCTTGATAGAGGGTGGCCTGGGGGAACTGGGTTGAAGCACATGTGAAGTTGGAGGGCATACAGGATGCAGAAGATCGATTAAGTAAGTTAACTCCTGTTGAAAGGAGTGTGGGGTTAAGATAATGCTTGTTTTTGCATCTGCCACTTTAGAGTGGGTCACTATTGAAAATGATCACTGCAAAGGTTTGTGAGGGTATTTCTTAACTAAATACAAATTTTCCTGTATGATGACAGGAAAAACAATTCTGAGCCATAATGGTTCATTTAACATTTGATCGCTGTCACTTCTATCTAGGCACGTCCATCCAAAATCAACTAAAAACCAATTTACTGATAGATCTAGTATACAAGAACAAGATATATGTATTATTGAAATAATCTCACATATATATCTTTCGGCACCCTAGTTCCCTTCAAATAGAATTATTGCCTTTTGTTGCTGGGGAATAGCTTTGCATTCATTGACCTGCAGCTTCAGCATGCTTTTGTCTTGAACTTACCTTTCAGGAAGTTGATATGACTGGACAATACGCTACCCATAATGGCGGATTGGAGGGTTATTGAGACAAGTCTCAAGATTTATGAAATAGGGAATACAAATTATATTTGAGTGAAATGAGGACATTCGGCAAAACAAGAGTATTTATGCTGAGATTTGATATGAACAAGAGTAATTCAAAAAGGGAAGAAGAATAGAAGATTACCAAGATGAGGATTCATCCAGCTGAGGAACAAAAGTATAAAGGGTATTATGGAAGATTAAAGGAGATAGTTTTTTTACAAGGGAAGAAAGAGCGCAGATAAATCTGCAATTTATATTAAAATAAAGATCAAAGTAAGGTGCAATAGCTCCAAACATATTTTATTTAGTTTAGTCATAAGTTGGAGATCCTCATATCATCTGATTTGGTTGCTCAGTGGCTCATAACCTGTGCAAAACCAACTCGTCAGAATCAAGCCCAAATGCTGAGAATTACCAGTGGTGCTCACTACAGGGGGCCGACTAAGCAACTCTAGTTGGAGAAACAAAAACCAATTACTCTACAATGACAGGTCCTCATCCATTCTGACACAGCTTAATTGGATTCCAGGCGCGGTATACTGAAGAAGCCCAGGAGGCTTCTAACCCTGAACCAACATTATTCACTGTTACCAAACTAGGGATGATGAAGTTGTAATCAATTTGCATATTGAGAATTGCCCTGAGCTGACGACCAACCAACAAGGATGCTCCACAAATGTGACTCCTCAGCAACTGAGAATTATTTTGGAATGGCTGTTGCATGGGTATCATCTATATGAGGATGAGACTAGGGAAAATGCCCTGAGTTTAATCTATAACCAATGCAATTAAGAAAATTGATATGCGCTGTACATGTCTTATTTAGATGCAACTACGGGGTTAGCTCACTGCCTCAGCACCCACAGAATTGAGAAATACTTAGTCACTTATGTACAACCTTCGATTTGCCAGCTACTGCATGTGCTGGCTCGTCATTATATTGAAATTGGAGATGTATTACAGTTTGCACAAGCACAGCAGCACAATACTCGCCTTCTGCTCAACCGCCTTGATTGTTTGTTTTCAGAAATACAAGGAGTGCTGGCACAAATGGATCATCACATTGGGGATATCCGCCATTGATTGGATGTTCTGGTACCACAGTTGAATTCAGAATTACCTTGAGTAATAAGGGAACTTCTGAACCAGCATGGCCTATTGGCGAAATGGATTCAGGATGTAACAACCTTGGGGAATAATACCGAGCGCTTTATGATGGAGCTTTCCAAATGGGCGGAAGCTCTTGAAGCTGAGATTGCCCAGATCAAGGAAAAATTGACCCTGATGGAACAACAAGTGGCGACCCAAGTCAGCTCTCTATCGACTGAAGAAAACCAACTTCATATCAAATGGAATACTCAGCGAATGACAGATAACGTGATTATCCTTTGGTCAATGTCTCCTGAGTATCTCCAGCTTATTTGCCGAGTTACACAACTGGAAGTCATTAGTAAGGCTGAGCTTCAATGAGCCTTCCTTCCAATTACTGAGACAAGAGAGCATGCAGACATGCAAGGGCGCCTTGATACTCTTCAACGGTCCAATGATGAATCAATATGGGAATGATCCTACCTTGTCAACCAAGTAAATGTTGCCAATCAATAAGCTGAAACTGCAAGTTGACAGCAAACCCGCTTGCAGAATATAATTGAAGAAGTTCTTTTGTGAGTACAAGCTGTGGAACAGCAACTGAACAAAGAAAGGAGAGTCCACCAGGAATTGCAACAACATTATAAAATGCTGCAACAGGAAACTCAGGATGGGTGGTGTAGATGTTATTTAGTTAAAGTGGAGCAGTTGATCAATGAACAGTTTGCGGAGCATACCAGAGCTGGGGGGAATGGGGTAGTTAGTGGCGACTCGGGGGAAGAATGTTTGGATCAGCAAATGAATATCCAATGGGTGGTACAGTGGACCCCCCATGTGACACCACTTCTTTCAATTCCTTTTTGACAAGTTCAAGTTCATCCAGCCAGCTGTATGATAATGCATCAAGTAATGGTTCCCATAGTCACTCTGACAACAATTCGCCTAGCCCTTCAGCAGGAACCTAGAGCAAAGCAAATTCATATATATTGAAAAATTACCTCCTTTCAGTTGTGACGGGAACCTACACGGTTACTTTAAGAGGTTTGAATTTGCTGTGGAAGGAGCTACCAATCGACAAAAAGTGAAATTGCTGCTGTCCACTTTGGATGTGGAAAGCGCTGATCAGGTGACCTGCTATCTTCCCAACAGATCATTACCTTACGCATAAGTAAAAGTGATCATCATCTGGCTGTTTGGGGGTGCTACCAAGATTTCAAAAGAAAGCTGAATTTATTACTATGCAGTTTTACCAAAATGAAACTCTGTAAGAATTCACTGAGCAATTTTTGGCGGAAGCACACGTTCTACTTGGGGCTAATATTTTAACCACTGAGGATGTAGGTATAGTGATGACGACGGCTGTCAAACCATATTGAGAACTATATAACACTATGTACCATGTGTTGGATGGGGATACCAGACTTATTCAGATTGTGAATGACTTACATTGGCTCTCTGCCACAAACAGCACCCCCAACGTAGCCCAAAAACTCGCTGTTGCCCCCACTCTAACCCTTGCAGGATATAGGCCGCAGCGACTGGGTTATCAGCTGCTGAAATGTATCCGTCCCTCACATGAGTCAATAGACCCTTTCCAGCCCAGGTACGCTTCACCAGTTCATCCACGACCTTGGAACCTTACCAGAAATATTTGACCTGGTTCTTCCGCCTCAAACTATATACGTGCACCTTTTATGAACACTTGCTTCCAGTGCGGACAAAGAGGGCATTATGAAGCCAATTGCCCTAGTCAACCACATGTGTATGCAATGCCAACTAAGATAATTGAGCAGGGAAAAGCTCAGGCAGAGTATAGATGGGACGCTCTATCTCCACTAAGTCCAAATCACTTGTCCCCAACAATCCCCAAGCATCTTTTTGGGTAGAAATTGAACCTCAATTGGATGATTTGTTATACCAGCAGCTTTCGTTGGATACCCCTGCTTCCGCTTCCATGAGTAAAGGCTCACCCCATCTGGCTGAGCTTTGCCAAGACGTGCAGAAGCCATATGCATGGCAGATCCTGGAACAGACTGTCATTAGCAACTTGGATCCTTCACCAACGTCGCTCCTTTAGTAGGGGTTAATGTAGCCATTCTGGTGGAAAAAATCGCTAATGAGTATCCTCAAGTCAGCAAGGGCATTTCTTCCTTTTTGAACAGCACAAAGTCCATGAATGTAAAAGTAATAAACGCCGATGATTCTTCTTACTCAGAATATACTTATTGTGACATATTCGTTCAAAACACAAAAATCCGCGCTATCATAGACATGGAAGCACCTGTGAACATAGTCTCCACTTGGTTGGTGGCTAAACTTATGTTGAAACCGGATGTGGACCATAGAGTAGTGTATGGGACCTGCAGGAACGCACAGCACTGTGTCAGAAGGAGCATATAGTGCATTGCCTCTACAATTTGGGTCAGTCCAGGTGTCTGCTACAGCGGTGGTTTTGCCAAACAACCACTACAATATGATAATTGGCGTGGCTTTCATGAGTAAATTTGGCGTTTTGATAAATATGGCGGAAGAAACCCTTACCATGTTCAGCCCACAAATCCCAGTATATTTTTCCTCTGGTGGAATCCCAACAGATTCAGTTCACTCCGGACAGGTCAATCTAGCTTACAGCGACGGAGTGATTCCTGTTCATTATCAGTGGCTGAGTCAGTGTACTAGGATACTCCCCTACCAGATATATGAGTACAAAGGAATCCCGCTTTGAGCAACGTGCGCTTTAAGTCTACCATCTGGACACCAGAGCATAGTGGGGACTGGGCTGGAAATTGATATCCCTAAGGGGCTTTATGAAGATATCATGGCACCTCACCAGTGCACGTGGCTCAAACCACATGTGGCTCCAGGGTTACTGCTGCCTGGGAATGGGGAGGTGAAGGTGCTGCTAGAAAATCTACAGAAGAAGGCAATAATGATCCGGTGGCACCAAGTGGTGGCTTACCTACACTTTGTCCCTATAGAAGAAGTTCGTTGTATGCATTGTTTCAGCTCAGGGGAGGATCTCAGATTAACAGCTCGCTCCTTGTTCAGCATACTAACCACGGTCCCGTGGGAAGCGCTCGCAGTATTATTGGTGGACCAACAAGATAAGCTATGGCATTATTTGAAAAGTATCAGGATATTTTCACAAATGATAATCATGACCTGGGATGCGTTCAAGGGGTGGTACATCAGATAGATATGGGGGATCACCCTCTCATTCGTTCACAACCTATTAGACAATCAAAAACAGCGGAAGAGGTTGTCTACAACGAATTGGATAAACTTATTGAGAAAGGAATGTTAGAGCCATCAAACAGTCCATGGGCGTCACCTGTGCTCATCATAAAAAAGAAGGATGGTACAAATCAAGTGGTTATTGACTATTGGAAACTTAACAATGTAACAAAGAAGGACTCCTACCCTCTTCCGCGGATTGATGATGCATTAGACCAATTGGGTGGGGCGAAATATTTTTCCACCATGGATCTGATCTTGGGGTACTGGCAGATCGAATTGCCATTAATGGAATGGGAGAAATGTGTGATCATCACCTCAAGAGGGTTGTTACATCTGACTCACATACCGCAAGGGTTATGTAACACCCCAGCTACGTTTCAGAGGGCTATGAATACGATTTTAGGCGATTTAAAGCTGTCCTGCGTTCTTGTTTACCTTGATGACATCAATGTGATTTGTGGACGTTTACAGAGCTCCTGGCCCATTTGGAGCAAGTGTCTCAGCGCCTCACTTCCACTAATATCAAAATTAAGCCACAAAAGTGTCATTTCTTTAAAGAACAATTGGAATACCTCGGATTTGTCATGAATTAAGTGGGTTTAAACCACAACCAGCTAAAGTGGACGCGATAAGCAAGATGGCTTGGCCAGGGAATAAACAGGACATTCAGGTGTCTCTGGGGATGGTTGGGTACTACCAATGGTTCATTCCCAATTTCAGCTGCATTGGGGACCTGCTTTTCAAGTTATTAAAAAAACGCTTCTTTTCAATTGGACAGAATGATGGCAGAACGCTTTTTATGTATTGCGTACCGCGTTAGCAAGTGCACCCATTTTGCAATACCTCAACTTTGACAAACAGTTCATAGTACAAACGGATAAATCCCTCGCTGCTATTGGGGCAGTATTATCTCAGAAGGATGATGACGGCGTGGAACATCCTGTCACATTCTGTAGTCGCAGTTTGAACTGTCATGAACAAAACTACACCGTAACCAAGCAGGAGTGTCTATAGGTGATCTTCGCTTACAAACAGCTTTGGGTATATTTTAATGGGGTAAGATTCCAAGTAGTAATAGATCACGCTTCCTTGTGCTGGCTACAAAATCTTTGTGAACTGGAAGGACGGCTTGCACGTTGGGCTCTGAAGCTGCAAGCATATGATTTTGAGGTTTTACATTGACTGGGAGCAAAACATCAAAATGTGGATTATCTTTTTTGACTGCCCACGGTTGCTATCACAGTGTATCTAGCTGATATTTTGTATGAAAAGATGGTGGCAAACAAATAACAGGATGAGCCGCTGCAGGTTATCAAGGTATTAGATGGACTTGGGAGAATACCTTCATATGAGGGGAAGAATTATACAAGTGGATTGGAGACTTGAAGCTGAATTTTCCTAAGCCTTTGGCTATACCCTCAATAATTATGGATGCTCATCAGGCTGTAGGCCATAGAGGATTGCGGAAAACGCTAGAGTTTCTGCGACCCCAATACTTATGGGAAAGCATGCATTATGATGTATTGGAAATGGTTAGCTGTTGCCATCAGTGTCAAGTAGAAAAACCTTTCCACAAGAAAACCACCTACCAACTAGTGAAACCCTGGTTTGCATGGCACACCGTTTCCATTGATGTAGTGGGACCTCTGCTGAATAGTGCCAACCAATCCAATTATATAATTAATGCTATCAATCATTTGACCCAATGGGTGTAGGCCAGGGCTATTAGTGACTTGGGCGCGGTCACCACTGCCAAGTTAATATGGAGTGTGTTATACAGTGACATGGCTGCCTGCAGTTCATTCTGATGGACAACAGAACCAACTTCACTTTGCATATTATGCTGAAGTTAAATGAGTTGATGGCGATTTGCAGTGTTTTGACCACCCCCTATCATCCAAAATCATATGGGTTGGTGGAGCGAGTCAATGGAACCCTAGTGAACATACTCCACAAATTGGTAACAGATTGGCCCTCGGAATAGAGTGCTCTTCTACCTACTGCTGTGTTCACTTATAATATCAGCTAACATTCTGCCATTGGTAAGAGTCCATTTCAACTGCTGTATGGTCAACATCTGGCTCTGCCTGCCTTGCAGTATTTGTGTGTAGAGGATACTGGTGGTGTGAATCCCCAGTGATATCTGAAGCAGCTCACTGATAAATTGATCAAGTTGCAAATGGAAGCCTACTCCACCAGTTTAGATAAGAAATTCGTGACCAGGCGGCCGATTAGAAGCGCCAAAGCAGACTTCCATTGTTTGCTGTGGGGGATTATGTTTTATTCCATTACAAGCATGTATTCGGACGGAAAAATAAGCTCTCTGACCTTTGGGTTGGCCCATTTGAGATTATTGAGAAGACTGGCATGGATGTTTACACCATTAAGGAACCCGCTGGGGGTCAGATTATCAACTGAGTCCACGCGAAGTTCCTTCAAGCATATAAACAGTAAGAGCCTATCATCCAGTAAAGGGGGGGTAATGTCAAGAAGTTGATATGACTGGATGATATGCTACCTATATCAGCGGATCATAGTGGGGTCAAGATGAGTCTCGAGATTTATGAAATAGGGAATATGAATTATATTTGAGTGAAATGAGGACATTCAGCAAAACGAGAGTATTTATGCTGAGATTCGATATGAATAAGAGTAATTTGAAAAGGGAAGAAGAATAGAAGTTTACCAAGCTGAGGATGCATCCAGCTGGGGAACTGAGGTATAAAGGGTCTTATGGAAGATTAAAGGGGATAGTTTTTTTATGAGGGAAGAAAGAGTGCAGATAAATCTGCGATTTAAATTAAAATAAAAATCAAAATAAGGTGCAATAGCTCCAAACATATTTTATCTAACTTTATTTATAATTCAGCGATCCTCATATTGTCCAATTTGGTTGCTCAGTGGCTCATACCCTGTGCAAAACCAACTCGGCGGAATTGAGCCCAAACGCTGAGAATTAACATTACCTCAACTTACTTTTTCAGTCTAGGCAATCATGCACTTTAGTTGTTAAGGTAATAGGTATAATCCAAGAAAGATTATGGAAGTCTCAATCATTTTATTAATCTTTAATTTTAACTCAGAGCTCCCTTCCTTGGAAGCCTAAAACCATCAATACTAGTAAATTATATTGGGGATATCCCTGACTAATCCATTAGTATCAGAACACATTGTAAAAAGCATAATGTGGTAAAATTCATAACATATCCCCCCCACTTAACAAGATTAACTTCTTTCAACATGTCTACCAATGTAAATAACTTTTCCCGTACCATGCAGCCTAGATTTGTTAAAACCCCAATGGCGGTAATTGTCACCAGAACATAAAACAAGATAGAAATATTATTGGAACTTTTAGCTGAGAAAATTATAACGAAAAATTAAAAAAACTGATCATTGATCATTGCCAAGAAATTAGCGGCTTAAAGCCACTCCAAGAAATTTGTGCCCAACCATCTAAATATTTTTAACCTGTCTATAAAAATAGCAAAATAATCATGAATTTTCAGTTTGGTATTGGCGTGCTTATAAGAATTTACCATTCACTCAATTTTTGATGCAACCATGGGAATATTTCTTAATTGTATAGGCATCCAAGTCCAACTTATCAATGACTTCAAAGGGACCAATCCATAACTAATCCAACTTGTTTTTGCGCCAAAACCATAGGTATCACAATAATTAACTCATTCACCAATTAAGAAAGTTTTGAGAGCTGGCCGTTTCATATCCTCATATTCCTTGGATTTAAGTTTCCATTTAAGAGTATGAGCATAGGCCAGTGACTGTAACCCAATCATGACTTGCGTCAAGTTCTCCTGATACCAGAGAGGAGTCATCGCCTAGCTCAGCTCAAATACAGTATATAAAATTGGGGGAAGCCCAGCCTAATGGCTGAAAAGAAAGTTGAAAAAAGAATTCTTCCATTGATTAATGATAACTTAAATTATAGACGAAAGTCTCCGCTGACAAATAAGTTATCCAGCTGGAAGCTTTCCTTATATCAAGCTCCTTCAAAGTAATAGCCAGACTCCCATCTGCTTGTTTAACTATCTCATTGGTCTCCAAAATGGTAGGGCGTCGTCAGTGCACCCCAAATTCTTATTAACTCATTTAATTTTGGATATTGTGAGTGGTAAAGATGCTGTTGTTGTCCAAGAAGATAACCTGAGTGCAGTCATGCTAATAAAGTAAATTCTCCATTATGATCTTGATAGTACTACTGGCATCTACTTTAGCAATAGCTCATGTTTCTATCCAATGAGTTAGGTGAGCAATTGCTACAATGCCGTATCAACTTTTCTCAATACTCAGGGTCAACGGACCTACAACGTTGATGGATACAGTATGTCACGCAAACCCAGGCTCCACTAGCCAGAAAGTTGTAGTATTTTGAAGGATTTATGCGCCTGACACATGACGCAACAACCAATGTGTTTGGCAACTCATTGTTAAGGGACTACAAGTAATACTCTCATTGAACCTGTTCAAGAGTCTTCCCTAGGTCCCATGGCTGGATACTTTATGTGCTGCGGTAGTAATTTCAGGGCGCTCAGAGGGTCTTGAATACAATAGTAATTTTTACCTGACAATTTTGAACAATTGACAGTTGATAATCTTCATACTCTCCATTGCTTGGTAAGGGCCTGCTGAATTTCAGGTGACTGGTCTCCAGTATCCCCACTGAGCATCTTCTCATACAAGGCATTGGATTCATTATGAAACCCTAAAATGGAGGGAAATTGTGACAGCCCATTAGCATTTTGATGTGTTATACCCTCACAAAGTAAAATCTTGTAGTCATATGCTTACTACTTAAGAGCTCACCGGGTCAACCTCCCTTTAGGCTCTTTGAAATTATGCAGACATCCCAATGAGGGTTGATTTTTAACATATTAAAGTGGACACTGTGAATACATACATAAAACTGATTACAGGCGTATATTACCACAAGGCATTCCCACTCAGTTACAGTATAGTTGCGCTCCTGCTTACTTAGAGTATGACTCACATAAGCTACTGGGTGTTCATCACCAATTATTCCTCCTGACTCAATTAGGAATAAATTGCCATCAAGGATGCATCAGTTTGGTAATGAAAGATCAATTGAAGTTTGGACACTGCAATATCAGTTCTGTCATAAGGTACATCCAAATGTTGATAAATGAGTCCTGATCTTACATATCCCATACAACCCCCTCATGGGATCTTTAGCAACTGAAACAGAAGCTCAGCGATGGAAGAAAATTCTTAATGAATCAGTAATAAGGGCCAACCATCCCCTAAAAATACCTGCACCTTGTGAACAACCATCAGTTGAGACATGTCTTAAATTTCCTCAACTTTGGGTTTAATGAGGGCGTAGCCCATTAGCTTCAACATTGTACTCAGTATTCAATTTCATCTTTGAAAAAATGGTGTTTATGAAGTTTAATCTTCAGATTTTCCAAGGCTAATTTTTGAAGACTTTTTAAAATGCATAAGTTGTTATGTGAGGGTGCAATTAAAGACATTGATGTCATCTAAGTAAATGAGAATGCATGATAAATTCAATTCGCCTAAAATGGTATCCATAGATCATTGGAACTTCACTGGCACACTTCAAAGATCTTGAGGCATTCACATCAGCTGATATAGGCATATGTGGTAATTTTTGCATTTTTCCTGGTCTTCCCTAGGAAGGTCAATTTGCCAGTACCCAGATATGAGATCCATTACCAAAAAGAATTGAGCCCCTCCTAAGCAATCAAGAGCATCGCAATCCATGGAAGTGTGTAGGAGCCTTTTTTTGTTTTTATACAACTGCTGAAAGTCTATAACAACTAAGTTGAATCGTCCTTCATTTTACAATTAAAATAGGTTGTCCCATAGGCTTGAGGATGAAACCAGCAGCCTATGGTCGAGTAGATTAGTAACTTTGTCAGCAACTATCGCCTCACTTTCTCATTAATGATGAATGGGTTGCATACAGAATGGCAGTTGATCCCTAACATCGAGTTTGTGGGCTATATGTTTGGCGCACCCCAGATCATAATCATCTTTTATAAACGCTCCAAAATATTGTTCAAATAATTTAAGGACTTTATTCTTTTTTTTCTTATAAAATCTTTGTCAGTTTTTCCCAATCAAACACAACAATGATTGCTGGTGATCTAGGCTCACTAGGCAATCTTATCTCATTCAGCTTAACAAAGGCGGTAAAAGATAGAAGTTCCGTGGTAGGGAATAAATGAACAAATGCCACTACTTGGTTTTTTCTATATGGATTGGCCTATTCAGGAGGTTGGCGACCAGTACCTTAATTTCTCTGTGTCCAGGGATTAAGATCCTAGGTGCTTTTTAGGATTCAGTTTGGCATTTTTCCCAGAGTTCATAAATTTTAACATATAGATAGTCAGGAATAGCCAAGGTAAGGCCAGTCCTGATGATGAACTATTTTTTGGACTTGACAATCGTCAGTGCTTGTGCCCTCAAAGGAATTCCCCAACTTTCTTCATTTTGGGCTTGTGGCAGTCAGGAAAGTTTGCCAACATATTGATACTTTATAAAAATTATCCTGTCTGAATAGATCAAATTAATGAAGTCATTCTTCTTGGTTGGGGATGTTCCCTTTTTGGTGGCAGAACAATGGCAAAGTTTGTCCCAAAATTTCAAAAGTTTTTTTAAAAAAACTGGACCCCATTCTGTTGCATGAAGTTAGTGCCAATCAGTATTCTGAGATTCTGTTTGGGCAGAACTATGGACAGTGCAGTTACAAGAAGATAGCTATTTTGTAAAGGCAAGGCGCTATAGGCACCTCAAGGTGTAGTAGTATGTAGGCACGCAATATGTAAACCTTATTATGATCTACATATGGGGAAAGCCTTGACCTCTTCACAAATATAGTAGAAACAATATTGGTTAGAGCTCCACTATTGTGGATGTCTCAAACTCTTATTCAATTAACCCAAATATCTGCAAAAGTGCAATCAAAATAGGAAGAATTATTGCTTACTCAATAAATAGCAGCATCATTGCTAATTTGAGAGATTTTGAAAGATGTTTAGCTACCTCAGGGAATCGTTCCTTGATGGTAGCCATTAGGAAAAACATCATTATCATTCAAAGGACTATCAGCTTCCATCTTTGCTGTTGAGGCTTGCAGATTATTTAGATTGGATCACATCACTTTTTCAATTATTTTGGGCTCAGGGCCCTTGCTTGCAAGGGGGTAACTGTAAAAACTTGGTCAGGAGGAACATGCGCAAAGGCGGAGATAGACTCTTCCACATATACACTGACTAATATTTTTTCAAGAAGGTCATTTGTTTGTTGGTAGGTGTCAAATTCTGTAATTGACTTAAAAAAACCCTTTGATAACCTACAGATTAGGCCGATTTTCCCACCTTATGCTTCAACTAATAATTTAATTAAAACCTAGTACAATAACATGGCTTGGGCCAATTATTGCTACGTGGATTTAATTATATTACTAAAGCTCATGCCAAATATCCTTCACACATAGGTTAACCTTCTCTGCAAATACTCGGCCAGGTTGATCAATTCAACGTCAATTTAATCAATTATTCTATTGGCAGTTTAGGATGAATACATTTGCACAGTTGGGCCACTTATCTCTGACCCAATCCTTAGCAACTAGTCCTAATTAATCAGAACCAATATTAGGAATTTGTATAAAAATAATTTGGGGACAACCTGAAGTTTCATTTTTGTCCCATGTACAATTAAACGAACTAACAATGTAATCAATATTCCGCCCTAGGGTGAAAATTTGTATGTCAATCTGCATAATTGGCATAATAGCACCTACATGGACCACCCAAAAGGGGTTACCTAGTGCTATTGAGGAAAAGGCCTGCTGACATCCCAATTAGGGATATGTCATCTATCTCAATTGAGGTAGAAATTCACAGAAGGTGTAACTTGCCAGCAGTATGATGAAACTCAAATCAAAAATGTCTTAGTCAATCTTGCATGCTTTTATCGCAATTTTCGTACCTGAAATCCTCCCAATTTTGAGAGTATTTTGCCACAAATAAACTTAAGAAAAGGTTTCAGTTGTATCAGATCAAGGGCGGAACTGAGGTGGTAAAATATCTGTCAAGATTTTGTACTCTGATGTGGACAGGAAACCGTAGAGGTATAAATACCAGCGCTTGGCCTAATGAATTATTATCAAATAATCTAATCTTAAATAAAGTCTATTTTATTTTCCTTACTTTAATTTGTATCTTAAGTCACTTTTGAAGAGTGTTGGCAATCTGGGATCTCATGATCCACAGCTTGCAACTTTGCCTGCCTCGGCTGAAGTTCCTGATTATGAAGGGAATTTTGTACCCAAAGTTAGACGGAAAATTGGAGCCACTTTCATATGCATAGTGCATTTTTAAATGATTTGAAAACTGTAAGCAACTGAATAAATTGAGGATCCACTGGCTGAACTTCAGCCCAATTACCATGCAGGATTTAATTTATCAAGCTAGCAATTTTTCATTTTTTGACAGTAGAGACAACCACGTTAAATTTGTTAGGTTTAGAGTGGCAGAACTGTGATATATAGCTAGATTTTCCGCTTTTGTAGCTGTTGTCTTGATTTTAAGTGTCATTTTTGCGAAGTTTTAAATGAACTTATTTGACCTTTAGGATTGGCCCCCACCATTCTTTATTGGTGGGGCTCCCTTGTAACCCATAGGTGCAGTGCTGGTGTTCCAAAAGCTCTTGTTGGGGGCGTCAAATGTGGTTCCACAAACGCGCAAGAATTCAAACATTTTAGCTGTTTTCAAATCTGCGGTCAGTATGAGGATCATTACCAATTAAGCTCTTAATGTCCTCACAGCACCAACTTCATTGAAGTCTAGGCGTCAAAATCATTTAATGCTTCTACACCTGTAAGTATCTTTGCTTCCTGATATAAGTTACTGAAAAAGGATTTAAAAGAATCATCTCTTTAGAACTAAATTCTGAGGAACTCCTACTTCTGGTTAAAGAGATACTCTGGACTGCCGAAATCCATTATGATTGCAACCTTATCTTCTTCTTAAGTCCATTTGCTGACGGCTAGATGGGGTAGAATGATGCTCTGGATTGCCATGTCAAAGCAGTTTACTATGGTAACTGCCTAATGGTGATCCCCGCACCCCACCATGGCTAACTATAACAACTTAAAGAAAGCCATGATTGTCAGACATTCTCCTTCTTAACTAAAGAAAAAGAATGTTGGAGGTATTAGTGCTCCTGAATCTGCTAACATGATTGGCCCATCTCCTGCCCAATCATCAAATAATATTGTGGTTAATAATGATATGAGTACCAATGGCAAAAAGACCTTGGCAGATTCTCAGTGGAATCCCAACTATTGGGAAAATACGGTTTATCACAAAAATTGACTTAAAAATTTAATAACTAATACTAGGATTACTCCAACTTCCCAGCCAAATTTGGGGTGCTCGATACCATATGAGTCTGACCACCACCGAGGTGAGAAGATACTATTTGATGATGATAGGGTGCAATTTAACCAATCATTACCACCAGAGTCTGACCACTGCCAAGGTGAAAGATTTTACTTGACAATGATAGGGTAAAAATTAATCAATCATTACCACATGAGTCTGACCACCGCCAAGGTGAGAAGATTTTACTCAATGATAATAGGGTGCAAATTAACCATTCATTACCACATGAGTCTGACCACCACTGAGGTGAGAAGATTTTACTCATTAGTGATTGGATACAATTCATCAAATCGTTACCCCACAGGTCAGTTTTGCCTCAAAATATTTATCTTCGATCTGATATGCTGAAAGCCTATATTTCCTAATTTAGATGACTCAGATTTATATATTTTTGGCTTGAATACCCATGGTCTCAAAATCCAAACTAGTTTAAATAGGAAAACTAGTATTGAGAGGAAGACCTTCTTTGGGTTTGCCTGCTTAAAACAATAAAAAACTTAAAAAACTTTAACAAAGAGCTATTTATTACTTTTATTAAAAAAGTAAAATTTCTCAAATTAATAAAATTATTTGTGGCATCTGTCAGTGGATCCCACAATTATATTGGTTTTTTTGAAACTCCAGAAGTTTTGGAATCACTTGAAAATCCATGGTCTTAGAGGGATTGCTACCAATTTTTGACCACTGGCAGATGGTTTGCACAAAAGAGGAAAAGCGCCATACAGTGTAAGCTGCCAGAAGTTTTCTTCACCTTTTATAATGCGCCTTGATTAGATTCAGTGGAACTGTCATTCATGGGTGAGGAGCTTTTCTTGAGCAAAAAGATCAACATTTAGAACCCTTGTGACCATGGTCAGTGTCCCTTTCTAACATGAATAACTAATCAGTGATGGTTTTATCTACTTCTTACAGCTAAACTTTCATGTCTTCAATTTTCGTTACTTCCAGCATAGTTCCTCAAGTTCCTTCCCCTTTGGTGGATTTAAATAATAATAGCGTCCAAAGTTTTTAAAAACAGGATGGCTTATTCTTGTGCCTTGATCATGTCTGAGCCCAGCTTCAACATAATACCATCTGTCGTGGCAACTTGTCCAGTTGATTCTTATCCTTGCTTATGAGATATGGAATCCAAAACAATAACTTCAAGACCCAACAACTCATTTCAGATTCGTTTAACCTCAGCTTAATTTTGAGTCTTTGAGTCACTGAGTAACAGTGTAGCTTCGTGACTTCTTCCTTAACATCTTTATGCTGCTTTATTAGATAGTTATAGACACATACATCTTCACAGTCATTTAATTCCCGCATATTATAGGTCCACAACTTTGGGAGTTTGGCACGCTTCAACCTCAAATTGACCACATTCCTTTTCACTTCTGGTTCTCTGATCATTTTTTTAACTCAATACCTTATGGACAATGTTGACCAACCCCCAGTAGTGAGCACCACTTATTAAAAAGTAATCATTGCATAGGTTTTTGATGGTATTTCTTAACTTAATAAAATTTTCTATATGATGACAGAAAACATGAATCTGAGCTGATAATATTTGGCTAAAACTTAATCATTCTTCATTACAATATGTAGGCACATCCGTCTTGAATCAACTTAAAATCAATTTTCTAGTAAAATCTATTATACAAGAACAAGATATTTTTATCAGAAAAATATTCTCATACATATATAGTATTTTGGCACCCTAGTGCCTTTCTATCATAATCATCAGCATTTGTGCCAGGGAAAAGCTTTGCACTCATTGACCTGCAGCTTCAGCATGCCATAGGTCAGAACTTCCTTTGACTTAATTTCCCAGGCTTGGCAATCCTGCCCTTGAGCTGGTAAACATTGGTTATCATCCCTGAAAAATTAAGGAAGTCCTAATCATTATGTTAATATAAAATATTAACTCAGAGTATCCTTCTTTGGAAGCCTAAAACCATCGATACTAGTAAACTATATTGGGGATCATCCATGGCCAATATAATAGTATTGGAACACATTGGGAAAAGCATAATCTGGTTAAGATCCAACACTGTCATATAAGGATATTTTTATGTAGAAAGCCAATCATCTTTACCCTCTTTATGAGTATGTATTGGCTTTCTGTCTAATGGTAAATTTGATTAGTATCAATTTTTCGTTATAACCCTATACTGAACAGGAGGAAAAGGCGCTGGAGGTCTAGATAGAGGATATGTTTCATAAATGGTGGTTATTCTGGAAATCCTCTTCCATTGCTTCCCCATAGTTTTCGTTCAAAAGGACTATTGGAAATCTGCATCCATGGATGGACTATGGCCATTTTGAATTACATCACAGTGAACATCCTTATCACCTTCCCCTGAGCATACCATCAGTCAAGAGATTGCAAAATTCTGGGTTTTTTCTAAGCTTGAACTCGTCATGCCTTCAATCAAATCTGGGTGGAGGAGGGCCAGGAGTGGCTTATGGATATTTGTACAAAATGGGGTATCTTCCGGTTCTGTGCGATGGTATTTGGTCTAAAAACGCGCATGTCATGTTTCATCACATGATTGTTGAAGATTTGGGAATTCCTTATTTCACTTTTGTGGTGGTGTACATTAACATCTTAGTGCATTATCCCACTTATGAGCATCATACAAAGGACTTGGGTGCTTTTCTGGATGCATGAAGAAGGCTGATCAATTATGTGAAGCCTTTCAATTAAGAGTTTTTCAAATGAGAAGTCACCATCTTAGTAATCTGGTCTTGAAGGACAGGTACGCCATTTATCCTAACAAGCTTGAGGCCATTATCTCATGGCTACCCTTACCACACAGATACAGCTGCTTATTTTCCCGGGTACCATCATTTTTAGAGAAAATTTTCTCCTGAACTCTCAAAGTTGGTGGCATCACTTCATCCTCTGACAGAAATCAATGTTACATTTAAATGGATGGAAGATTGCCATCACGCGTTTGAAGCCATCAAGGAAGATTTTGTGGCGTTTTCTGCTCTAAAGCATGTCAATCCATCATACCCTTTTAAAATGAAATTTAATGCCTCTGTGGCTGCTGTGGAGGTGGTTTTGTTATAAGAACATGAGGGGTTGGAGCATCCAGTTGCCTACATATCGCGCAAGTGCTCCTCCTCAAAGAAATTCTTACCCATATATGACTAGGAGCTTGCTTCCAAGGCGTGGTCACTAACACATTAGCGGCACCTTCTTCAATGAGAATGGCAGCAATTGGTTTCTGGGACTGACCACCAGGACCTTATCTATATCAGGAAGCCACAGAAGTTAACGCATTGTTAGGATAAACATATCATAATCTTTGTAATTTAAACTTCATATACAAGCTCAATAAGGGTTCCATGAATGTCCTCCCAATCTGTTAAGTCATAATCCCTCTTTAAGTCCTATTAAGGAGTAAGCACAGGAGCTACCCACAGTGATTCCTCTTGTCCAAATCTTAGCTACTGCTTCTCCCGCAGATTTTGTGGTGGACTGGGCCTTAGATATGCCTCTGGTTTTTTGAGTACTAACAGGTCAAACATTATGCTTGGAGGGGCTGGAGTTGTTTCATCAGCTGGTGCTGCCAGCCTATATGTGGACTCACTATTCAGTGAAGGAGTTATTGATATTGTTTAATAGTAAAGTTTGGTTCCTCCCCAAATTTTTATGTGAGTTTATCCAAGCTCATCATGACACCCAGTGGTAGGTTACTCAGGTAACAAAAATTGCCACAGTTGGTGAAGTGGTCGTTCAGTTGGACAAGTATCTCTAAGTATAGTCAGTTTTAATCACTGTTTGCATGAAGTGTGCTTATGCTAAGTCTGATAGGACAGGTAAGAATGGTCTTATCCATTCCCTGCAGCAGTTGAAGAGCCATCGACATCAGTATCCATCTAATTCATTGTTGAGCTCCACAGTCCCAATGGGTTCAACAAAATTATGGTGGGCACGGACCATTTTACAAAGTTTTCTCTTTTATCCACTTCTGTCAGCAACCATCTCTGAGGAAGTGTCCAGGCTCTTCTTTCACTATGGTTTTTCCATGTTTGGCCTACACCAGGAGATAGTGAGCAATTGGGGTCAAGTTTACTGCTCATTTTTAAACTGCGCTTCTGCCCATACTGAAGATCAAGCTGTGCTGCTCCACCGCCTACCACCCCCCAATCTGATAGCAGATGGAGAGAGAGTCAACCAGATCCTTGAGCGGTATCTTTGCTACCATGTTTCTGTCGCTTATGATCTCAGGGCTGCTGTCTTCCCTTGGCAAGTTTTCATACCATAACGCCACCCAATTATCAACTTGCTTTTTTCTCAATGAAGCCAATATGGGGTATAATCTCATGTTTCTCACTGGGCTCTGCTTCTCCAAGAAGTGCCTGCTGATGAGGTACATTTGCAGCACATCCAGAGTACACAAAATTCTGGGTTAGTAGCACTTGGCCATAGCAGTTAGTGATTACAAGCAGTTCGATATCACAAAAGCATTCCTGCCATAAGATCAAGGTAGGTTTCTTAGTCATGATAGATATGTAGTGCTGCCTATGAAGGTTTCTTATTGGAAGTTTACTAGCATATGCTCTAACCCACGTGGTGGAGGAAGATTTAGGGAACGGGGCTTTCTGGTTGACCCTCCCAGCTCATTAGAAGCAGTATCTCATATTCCATGCTTCCCAGTTGTCCCCATATAAGGAAGAACTTGTTGTGATGGAGTCAATCCTGGTAGAAATTTTCAGAAGAGGCTGATGTCAAAAAAATTGGCATCATAAAATCTTTGCCATTTGGTGCAGTACTTGGTTTACTATGCTTCCTTCCTAAGGGAACATCTGAGTCAGCACAAGAAATTGTAGCCATTGTCATGAGTTAGTGGAGGCCTTCCACGTATCACACCACAAAGCTCCTCACCCTTCACATATGGTTGCCACACTCCCTAGCCATTAAATTGTTGAAAGCTTTAAGAAATTTGTGCTTGTTTAGGTTTCTGGTGGTGGTGCTCCCCCTGTAAAAGAGGAGTGTAATATAAGTTGAGTAGAGCACCTCTGCACCTAAACTGAGAGGAGCATCCTTTCAGGACCAATAAAGGGGGATTGAAGGCTGCCTCCCCCTCATCGCCCGGGCGATCAAGCCAATGTGGTAATGAGAGGTGGGTGATGGCCTACCCTGAAGGTTGTCCATCACCCCTCTTATCACCACCAAGGAGTTGGTGATGAAGATCAAGGGGGTATGTCAGGAGGTGGTGGTAAATAGAAGCCATCGCCAGCAAGAATAAGAAGCCTCCCACCCTATTTGAAGTCATCCTTCCCTAGTTTGGGTTTTTTAATAGTGTTAACCAAAGCTAAACAAATTTAATATGTTCAAGGTGTTCTCAGATTTGACATCTCCAGTTTAGCTTTCTTCCTTAACACCAGTGAAGGCGATCCCATTACCAATAGGATTGGGCGTGCTGAATCCATTCAAATTGAAATAAGGCCTCCACAACCTGCCCTACCCTCAGGTGCAACCTGCTGGATCTGAACATTTGTTTTAGGCTTGCAAGGCAGAATTTCACCAAAAATAATAAAAATGATACCAGTCTGGCCATTCAGGTTAGATCAGAATTATTATCAAAAGCATGTTAGAGTGTCAATCTGCTGCAATAAAGCATGATATTGTTCACCAAAGTTTATGCACCCTCTATTCCCTATTTATATATCTCTTAAGACGGTAGGCCCCAACAGTGTAAGTCTGGGGGAGCGTCCCCTATGCTTGGTTGGTTGGTTTTTCAATTTTTCTTCAAAAAAGGTCTGAAGAGGCCAGTTTCCCCTCATATCCCAAGGCAACCTCGTCCATGTGGTAAATGAGTTGTGGGTCATGGCTTACACTTTAAAAATTCCACCACCCATCCCAGTACTGACATTTAGGGAATTGTTACAGCGGATTGATGAAATCTTTATCAAGGTTTTGGCAAATAGGGACCAGTATGGGACAGGTGAAGCTAGTCTCCCCTCTAGGCCAACCTCAAAATTGGAAAACCTTACTAACAGTATCAAATATTGGTATTATCCCACAGCATCAAACCTTCAGCATAAATAGCCAACAGCATCTAGCCCTTCCCTGTTGGCATTTAAACCTCTATAAGCCAAACCCCGCATGGCTTAACAGGTTCCAGAGCAATTAAGTGTGGGCAGGTTGGACAAACCAAACCACTTTTCAACCTTTTGGGACTGTCCCTATGCGGGATGGCCCAGGGAGGCTCCCATTACCTATTGAGTGAAACATAACAACTTAAATCAGCATAATCATGGTAAAACTGCAACTTGAGTGCCTATGTACATATCAATGATTACTTGGTCTGTTGCTGACAATTTCAAAGTAAGCTTTAATTGAACAGATTCCCACCCCGCTTGAAGTTCTGCCGGGTTAGTTTGAACCTTAAAGCCCTGATCCCAAGAATTTCAAAGCTATTATCAAATCAACGAAGCATTCAAACAATTGTCCCACACTGGGAGTATTGACAGTCAATTTTATATATTAAAATTTCATATAAAAATTTCCTTGCTCTAAAACCAAATTTTGTTTAAGCCATTCTTTCTGGTATTCCCATGACATACACTAATGTGGAATCATGGGGCACGCAATGACTGGGCCATCACGGTCATTCTAATGGGCTTGTTGCCTTCCACTGTTAATTGGCCCCATAATAAAGTCTTTCTAAAATTTTTTCCCAATAGCTGAAGCAATCTACCACCAATGTTGGCATTTTATGGGCAAAATTATCCCAATCCAGGAATTAACCCGCCCTTTAATCAATGACTCTATTTCAAATTACCCCATGGATGAGTCCAAAAAAGCCAATCTGATCCAACGTTTTCCCACGCCCAGGCCTAGAGGTCCTGGAGCTGCGACAGCCTGGCTTTTCGCCAGGTTGCTTTTTACTTTTATGGCTCATTGACGCTCATTATTCACTTATCTCCCAGCCCATATAAATGTTGTTCAAGCGGCAGTGCCTCTGGTATTCTAGCTCGCCTTCTGGATGCTTTTACATCTTGACTGACAGGCCAGTATAAACTTTATCTGCCGCTTCCATGACAAACAGGTCCTTCTGTAAGTCTATTCTTCTTCTTTGTTTGCTTTAAATAAGAACCCACAAAAACTAGATAAATTTTGATTTTTTTGCTAAAAGTTAGCTGGACTTTTCATCTAGTTACCATATTCCCTGGGTTTTGCAATGTCTGGGACAGAGTGGCATTTATAACTACGCTGCTGCCTACCCCAATTAAGTGGGGGTATTGGTATGAGGTCCAACTGGGTTTGTTCCCATTTTGGTTGTCTTGCAGAGTCACATCTTACTCTGCTCTTTGAGTTCATTCCTTCCCAACTTGCTAAGTTCTGCGGCATCTCTGCAAGCTCCACACCCAGTTACTAGAGATTACCCTACCTTGCATGCTATGCCTGGGGGAACTTTCACCTTGGAATATGTGGCACCCACCTTTACTACCATGTGATTAATTGTGGGTGTGGTGGTAACTTTTAATTTTTAACCAACCCTCAGTTCTTCTTTTTAATATAAGTAAAGAATCTGTGGGTGGCTATTCCCCAGGTATTCTGGCTTGAGCTTTTGGTTTCTACTCATCCAGACTAGCAGCCCATTTTAGTCTTATTAGCCATTGCCATGACATCCAAAAACTAATCAGCCAGAAAAGTTAGCCATTTTCTCCAAAGCACCTTCACATTTGCCCATTCAAAATTGCTTCTAAGTTTAACCAGATAGATTTCTCATATGGTATATGAAATTGGCTCTCAATTTATTGGGTTTAATTGCTTATCATCTCCTAGTTTCGATGATCATATTAATTATAAACTTACTAATTTGTGATCCACATTCAGTTAAGCTGATCTAAATCAAAGCATCAGGGAATTCCATGATTACAATTACTCTTCTTTCGATTACTGCAAAATACACTGAGGATAAGCAACCAATCATACTAACTATTTATCAGAAATTTGACACCGGTGACTGAGGATGAGTATATCAAGATATTTTTATGAATTAATTGTGATATATCAAGAGTACATTGTTGACATGTTTGGGATCACTGATAATTGAATGCCAAGGATAACCAATCCTATATTTTTTAGTACTAGATACCCAATCCTATATTAGTTTAGGATTATCCAGTGACTTATGCTGAGTACTGTAAAGCTTTCCATTAAGGACAATAAGCCAGGTGGTGCCTACTACCCCTGTTTCAGATATGAAAAGAAATTTTAATTTTGGAAAGATTCCTATACTTGCTTCCACCCCAATCCCCCTCCTGCCAAGCACTTAATATGTTGAATAGATTAAGCTCCTGTACAGAGTAATCCCTCAACTCTAAAAAAACTTTAGAAGTACCCCAGCAATTTCAACAATACAACCTCAAATTTCCCAAAAGTCCGAAATTTAAGAAATCTAAAGGCGTTGTGACACTTAAGATATGAGAATGCAACTTTGCCAAATTATTTGAAAATTCTAATCCTAGTTTTACCCTCCCGTCCTCCCACTATTTTCTCATTATTCCTTTCCAACGTATTTAGAAATTTTCTGTCAATTGAAAACCAGACTTCTAAAGATGGAGCACGCCTCAATTTTTTGAAATTTTAAAAAATTGAAAAATAACTAAATTGTGGGGCAGCCAATCATGACATGCCCCATCAACTCCCTCACCTCAGTTCTATGCCACCTCACATTGGCACTCTACCACGCTCAGTTCTTATGCCAACTCATGAACTGACCCTCTCCCCCCTCCAAAGCGTGAACACAGGAACTTGCAACCAGAGAAGATGCTGACGCATGAGCTGCAGAATCCAAGTGTCATAAACGTTTACCCATTCCAATATAAAGGCCAGTGCATTTATAAGTGAGGTACTGGCTTATTTCATTTTGAAGGTTTTGTCTTATTTTAGATAAGATCATTCTCCTACTAATCTTTGAATTTTTTTGCTATTTTTGGAGATCTTTTGGTGCAGCTTGGAGCGCATCATGACCAACATGCTCTCACTGAAATGGTTGATCCCTTAGTTGAACAGAAGGGTACAGACCCACAAGTACTGCAGTTGCTTGGTTCATCTGGTGGCTGATTGGGACGTGCCAGGTTAACAAAAAAACTTGGGCTCTCCTATTATTAAAAAAGGATAAACATGTTCCCAGCTTTAATGCTGAGATTTTCAATAATTGAGCAAGCAATGACCATTCCACCGCCTAGAGCTCAGAATGAATAATGGCTTATGCTTAGAATATTTAATATTAATTATATTAATACATCATGTATGATCAACCAGTGATTGATGCTGAAGACAAATATAAATTGATATTTGATTTTCAATTGTGAAGATTTTGAGGTAATTTTTTTCCAGAAGAGGTTGCTGATGTTAGGGTTGGTTTGTCAGCGAAAAATGCTGACAATTGTTGATATATGGGAATCAGATTTTTTATGGAAACGCCTGATTATAAGTACCCTTTATTTAGTCATAATAAAGGTCTTTTTCTCGCCTACCTTTTGTGGTTAAAAGATTACTGTGTCTGTAAGGCCAGGTTGAAGATCCTTAAGGTTAGGAGCTGGGTGAGTGAATTAGGGGTGGTTGGCACTAACAACCCAAATACATGGATCTACAAAAAAGCCCCGTAGGGCTTTCCCAGTTGGTGGACACATTAAGGTACTAAAGGTATTAACCCAAAGAGTGTGATAAGTCAGAGCCAGAAATTACCCAAGTGGGTGTAGGGCTTGCTGTGTGCCTCCCAGAGGGTTAATTGTGCCAAGGTAAGTTATGGTCTGCTGGATTGGGTAGTTGCACTGTGGAGTTTTAATGAAAGGTAGCCTATGAAGGCAAAACAGCAAGGGTTAGAAGTCGTCAAACTGTTGGCCTGTCCACTAATGGAGTTCCTAATATAGCAGATGTAAAATCTGCAACAGTTTTCCTTAAACCAATGTCCCAATACAATCTAACTAGAATTTTTGGGACTTATTGGGTGTGGGTTATAAATGGGGATCCCATTGAATCAGCAACCTTCACCTTAGTGGGTTTTAGACTCTGATAATGATAAAAAATTCTATCTCATTAAAATTCCCTGAAGACAAATGTACACTATTCTGATTTAATCATCATCTCACAGTTGATGTGGCTTACTTACCTGACTGTCAACTCTGTAAAGCTGCAGCTATGATTATTGCATTGCTTAAAGTGGGCCAAGATCCTCCTTATATCCCAATAATTTTTACCACTGAAGGTAAGTGTGACTTCAAAAATTTAAAAAACCATGAATCAAATCTTAAAAGTTATGGCGGTGACTGTAACCCTAAAGCCAAAGTCTACTGTATGAATATTCCCATTTTCATCAAGCTTTCCATCTCCCACATTTAAGAAGAGCATGATCACATCAACTATATTGTCATCTTTTTTGTGGCACAAAATCTCTTCCCTTCATTTCCCTTTAGTTTATCAAACCTTAAACTGCTGATGCACCCAAACCTCGCTAGCTGCCTCAGCAACCCCTTGCTTGTAAAGCTGTTGCCAAAAAAATATATTACCCTTCCCTCAGCCATGGTTGGCTAGTGGGTCGCCGTTACCAGCCTTGTTGGTTGTAGTTTCGTTTAGTGCCATTTTTCTCACTTGAGCATTTTAACCTACTTTATTAACGGACTTTATAGATAGGAGGTTCTCAATTTGACCTGTAGGTTTGCTTTTTTCTATGTTTGTTCACGAATTACTCTGAAAATACTGTACCATTTTAGATGTACTATTAAAAAAAGAGGATACTACCACTTAGGTCCCATTCCAATTTTGTAAGGATTGGTATAACAAGAAAAAGTTTTCCTGTAAGAAGGGAAATTTATATATTATTGTAATGAGTTTGTATATTGTTTCAGCAGAGCAATTAGTTGGTAAATAATTGAACTAATAGTTTTTAAATCTGACGTCATTTTTGGTAGATAGACATTAGTAGTGTCAGAAAATTACAAATCAAATATTGTAATAAGAGTGTTTTGAAGGTCAATGAGGACAATATAGGCCAAAAGACCCTAACCAATCCAAGGTGGTTTCCTTTAGATCAAGGAAATCCTTCTAAGTAAACTTCTTGACCACAAAAGCTTAAAGTAGATAGTTAGGTTGTGCCAAACCCATGTCCAAATATGGGAATTATTGTCTTGCTCCTCCCCAGCCCCTTGACCATTCCATTCAACCACATAGGCGGAGACCACCTCCTTTTTTAGGGGTAAAGGGGGTCCCACAAGGTGCAAATATTTTCCATCCCAATAATGGGTTAAATATATTAAATCCTTGCTTAACGGACTTGTACTACCCAGTCTTGACCCTCCATTGGCCGTTCTGTGGAAGAGGGGCAAGAATCACGAGTTCTGATAGGTCAAAACCCCATATTCCCTAATTCAAATGCGTGTAGCTTTTATGAATTTATTGGCACCTCGCTTTTAGTTTCAGATAGTCTTAATACAAAGTAGTGCTAGATAATAGAGTTTTCTTTTACCCCATCACCAAAACTAATCAAAATACCTTAAAACCTCCTCTCTTTATAGTTTTAAGTTTAAGTTTAGTATAATTAAGATTAAAAAAATCATCTATTCTTATAATAAGCAGCTGAGAGTATTGATACTCCAACTCTGCTAAAGTGTCAAACCCTGTGAAAATAGTACCAGTGGGAATTAGAAAACTCCAGGAATTCAACATGTGATTCTCACTAAAGGAGACTTACACCACAAAACAGACTAGAAAAATTGATATTATTGGGAAAAGTAACCCTCACGACCTTCCCGTTGAATTTAAACCTCAGCCACCTACTCTGGAACTTCAGTTAGTCAGTTCTTTGTCTCGCCTCAAGAAGATTGAGCAGTAATTTTCCCAAGGCCTTTATGGGTCCTCCTCTAATATCCACAAACCCCCTATTTAGGGATAAGTTTACCCCTGGTTAGGGAAGTATTGCTCCATTCCTTTTTATGAATGAAGTTGCTATGGAAAGAGCAACTGACCATTTAAAATTCAAATACATCCTTCCCTACTTGTGTTGTGGGGCTCAGGATAATAATTTTTCAAAAGGTCACCCACATCACCTGGACGGAGATTAAAAGCACTCCTTGAGGAAATTTTCTCCCTGAAGTGTTTGAAAAGGCAAAAGCAGGCCTTTACGTTACTTATCCTGAAAAAGAGAGAATTAGTCGCCTCTTTTTTTGAGCATTTTACAGCAAAGCCCGATCTCTACTGCTTGCAAAAATGCTACCACTAGACGATGCCATTGTCAGGAGCGTGTCTAAAACGCTCCAGTTTCAGTAGAGGTGGAGGGCGAGGGACCACACCACTGCTACGGAACCCACCGCAGAATAAAGGGTAAACAAAGCACCACCCAGAAGGATCGTGCACAAAGAGACCAAGCAAAGAATGGAATGCTTTTGCTAGTTTAGACCTCTTGGAGGTCGGCAAACAGGACTAAATGAATGTACATAGACAAAATAAAATGAAATTTTTTGTTAAACCAGATGACCAATGAACAAAGTTGGTCATGTGGAAACATAATATTACACTTGGAAGATCAGTTGATTGGCGGATGTGGTGCTAAGTCAAAGAGAACTAATAGGCGCACGCTGCCATTGGCCAGGGTACTGTAACTTAAGGTTGTCTGAATTTGAGTTAAAGATTGCAAATTGACTCATCCCTATTTAACAATTTTAAAATGGAACGGATTTTGAATCCCTGCTCCTCAAGCAACTGAATCAAACCATCAGTGTTTATAATGTAGCTGGCGCATTTTAACCCCTGTCTGTAACACTAGGCCAAGCATCACGCATATTCCCAGGACCAAACTGGGAATATCTCGCCTATACTGAGCGTTGGTCTAGGGTGACTTTTATGTCTTTATGGCCTTGCAACTTGACCTTTTTGGCCACCTGAAGTATAGCCTTGCCCTTACAAGTTGTGCCCTCAATCATGTCATTATGCTATGAAATTACCCTCTCACACTTTTGGGGCTCCATTCATACTCTAGTGCTTTCGCCAGGTAAAAATCCTTGTGGGCAGGGTCCAGATTCATGGCAGCGATGGTCTGCTTCGACTTGGGCTCTGCATCCTCAGGGAAACGCTCGTGGAAAACTTTGATTAGATCTTGGGTCTGGGCGCAGTCACGCGCTGGTGCCCAACTGTTCTCTTCTTCATCAAATCCCTTCCAGAATACAAGGCACTCCAGTCAAATTCTTACTTTGCGAGAGGCTAAAATTCTTCTCTACTTCCTACTCTGGTACCCCAACTACAAGATAAGCCTCTGGAGTTATTGGTAAGGGCCCTCAAACAACGTCAGCTTTCTTTATGAAAGAATGGCAAACGTTGAAAGAGGGGCAAGATCCAACTGATACAAGGCATGGCCCACCTTTCTATCAAAGCGGTATGGCCTTATTTTACTTGGCCCCAGCCTTTTGCATGGCTGCTTTATAGGGATGTTTCTAGCATCCAGCATCACGAGATCCCTTTCCTTATACGCAGGACCTACCCATCTTTTCCCATCAGCGTTTTCTTTATAAACTTGAATTGCCAGCTCCAAGTTTTTGTTAACCCCCTGGTGTACTTTCTTGATAGTTTTAGCAAAGTCCACCACCGCTTCCACCTTGGATCCACAACTGGGCTCTATGTTGAAGGTGGGGTTAAACCCATGGTTGGGAAAAATGGGGAACAACTAATAGACGCATTTTGAGTGTTGTTGTAGCTAAACTGGGCTATAGGAGGGGAGAAACCCAATCTGAATGGTCTGTGGCAGTGAAACACCCCAGGAACTGTTCCAAGCACATGTTCACTCATTCCGTCTGCCCAACTGATTGGGGTTATAGGCAGTTGAACGGCAGGGGCAACTTTAAATGGTCTTACATAACTCTTCCCAAAAACAGAGGTAAACTGAAGCCCTGATCATTAATTATCTCCTGAGGCATCCTATGAAGGGCGAACACATGAGACACAAAGTACCTAACCATCTAAGCTGTAGTTACCATGGTTCTGCATGGAATAAATTGGGCGAAATTTATAAAATAGTCCCCACTACCATGATGACGTCGTAGCCATCAGATGCTGGCAGCTCCACAATAAAATTAACCAATAAAGAAGTCCAAGGCCCTTCAGCACTTTGAACTGGAATCAACGATCCAACGAGGTGCTGGCGATTTGGCTTTATTTGATTGCAGACCAGGCACTACATACAATATCTGGCAACCTGGAAGGCTAAAACCTTCAATTGTAAGTTCAGAGAATTATCTCTAGAGGACTCGCCTTCCCAGGATGACCAACGGCGATTCCGTCATGATGGTCATAGTTGATTTCCAGTTGAAGTGATCTGGTGGGAACCCATAGGCGCCTCTAAAACCAAACCCTCTCATCCTTCGCATGTTAACCCCTGGTAATGTCCTCTTGATTCAATGCGCTCTTGGCAAGGACCCTAGTATATTAAGCTTAAATAGGGTATGAAAGTATAAATTTTTTTTGAACATACCATATTTCTCCGCACTTTCTAGAGGAGCAAGCGCTGGCTCATGGGCCAAAGGAGAGGGAAGTTAAGAACCAATCTTACTCAGTTAAATCATCAAATGAGTATTATGAACTTCTACCTCCTAATGATTGGAAGCTAGTGCAGGTTTTGGCTCAAAGCATCCGCCAAGCCATTCTCTAAGCCCTTTCTAAACTCATAGGAAAACGCAAATTGTGCTTGGGTCTCAAGCCAGCAGGTTTTCCGTGGGGTCAAGACATGAGGTTCTTTGTAGTACAAAAAGCCACTGTGATTTGTACGGATGTGGAATGGTATGGATGAGCCAAAAAATGATGAAGCCAATAGGTCAGCGCCTCAACCACTGCTAATAACACTTTGTTGTAAATGGCATATTTTAACTCTGGTAAAGACATCTTCCTGGAAAAATATCCCATAGGATTCACTATCCTTCTCCGCCCACTTGTAACAAGGCAGCCGCCATGGCAAAGCTGGAGGCATTAGTAGCAAAAATAAACTCTTTTTCATGATATACATGGCAAAGAACGGACTTGGACAGCAGTTTACACTTTACCACTTGGAAGACATCATGCAAAACGGGGGACCATTAGAGCACTTTTTCTTCACTCGCCTTATATAAGGGCGCTGCTACCTCAGAAAGATTTGGTTTAATTTCCATGGAATGTACACATCCACAAAAACTCTTCAATTCCTTGACCAAAGTCGAGGTGGGCTACTCACAAAGCGTCTTCTTTTTGTCTGGAGCTATCATGGGGCCTTGGTTAAACACGACGTTGCTCAGGAATTAGACCTGGTACTTGAAGAATAAATACTTACTAAATTTCAGCGTAAGGTTGGCTGCCCTTAACTACTCCATCACCTGCAAAAGGTGTACTTCATGGGACATATGATCAGGGAAAAATACCAGAATATCATCCATGTAGGCTACTGCGCATACCCCAGCAGGTCCCCCAAATCTGCATCAATGCGGCGTTGAAAGATAGCTGGGGCGTCAATAAGCCCAAAGGGCCTGATCTGAAACTAAAAAAATCCCTTTCTGGTGTGGAATATTGTTATCCACTCCTGGCCCTCTTGATCTGGATCTGATTTAATGCGTTTTAACAAACTAGGTTGGAAGATACTTTTGCCTTCTCCACATAGTGAATAATCTTTGAGTCCACCAGAATGGGATGCAATTCTGGTACTGTGACATTGTTAAGATTCCCATAAATTACACACGGGTGTAAGATACCATTGGCCTTCTCTATAAAAAGAAGCGGGGAGCATAATGGAGAGGTCGCATGTTTTTTTCGCCTTTATCTAACTACTCCTTAACCCACACATCTAATGCTGCTTCCTTCCATGCAGTCAAAGGGTAAATAGGAGAAGTTATAATCACCAGATCAATGGCGAGCTTAAACTCTCAATAAAACTCTGAATGAGCTAGTAGTACACTGGCTGAAGCCACATCAAACGAAGATTCCAGCCCATCCAAACATGAAGGTAAGGGTACCTCTAGAGAGGGATTTACCAACAGAGTAAGACTTAGGGTATGGATCTTGGGCCAGTGGGGAAGATCACCCTGAGAGTTCACTTCAGACAAAGGGACAAATGTTTCATAGCCAGTCTTCAAAGTTAATGATATGGTATTGTCTTTTAAGTTGGTTCTGATGTCAAAATTTCGCCACCATTCTAATCCGAAAATAATGGGGTAAAAGAAGTTTTTGATTGCTTGGAAGCGGTCAGCCAAATGATACTGGCCAACTCGATAATCCACTAACCCCAGAACCTTTAGTTTTTATACCTTGGGAAGCTCCTCCCCTAACCATACCACCTATAAAGTAATTCAACTCAAGGTATTCTTCTAGGTCTTAGTCCCTAAAATTCTCTGAGGATCCTGTATCCATCAAAATAGCTCTGCTGATTTTTCCTAAAGGGGAGAAAAGGTAGCAGTCAATAAAAAAATCCCGAATGGTCCTTATTCAAAGCAGATAATGTCAACACCTCACCAGAAAAATCTTCATCGGGCATAATCATGCCTCCATGATAGGTTTTTGCATCAAAAATGGAGATGGACAATTAGCCACTCTCACTACTGAGGCCACATATACCATAATATCTTCAGCAGTTGCATAAATATTTTATATTTAAAAGTAGCAACTTTTACCGCCTGTGTTCTGTGGATCATGTTAGGGTTCAGTCGTGGGTTCTCAGGAGTAATTTGATATACAGAAGTAGGGTCCTCATCAGAGTCACAAGAGCTAACAATCAGCTCATTTTTTTATGTATATTTTCCACTAAAAACGCGTTTTCAGGCGTCATCAACCCTATCTCCGCTCCATAGATCATGTGTTCATCGTTACCCAGGACTATCACCACCAAGCCCTTCAATGATAAATTCCTTGCACCACAGAATGCGGTGCACAGAAACTCATATTTGTTGATTCAATCTATATAAAATTATGGAATAGACTCCCTGGACACTTAGATTTCACCAAAATGGGAAAGAATCAGTGGTGGGCTCTGCCTCATTCATGAGAACACCCCATGTTGTGGGCGCCATATTTATAATGGTGGTTGCAGGTGAAACATCGTGGTGAAATTAACTGAAACTTTTTTATAACTTCAGGGCTAGACCCCTGCTTGCCTCCAAATTTGCAGAACTTGAAGGATTGGAAGAATAAGATTATTCCTTTTTGAAAGGCGCGTGCAAAAGTTTTCTTACTGGTATTTATAGGGGCTGGCCTGGGTGAAACAATGATGGCTAAATTACTTGGCTACTTCCAGATTGGGGTGAAAGTCTTATCTCAAAAATCTTTAATCAGATATACAAAGTCCGCAGGTGAAGCCTGATAAAATTGGGTGTCCTTTGCAAGTCCACCCAAAGGGGAACAGAAAAATGACGTTTGGGAAACGACAGAAACAGGTAAGCTCAAGGCATAGGGAGATTCATAAAAACATGGTCACAAAAAACGCACAAAACCGCGGTTCACAAAGGGCTCATGGTAAAGTTCACAAGTGGCGTTACAAAGTTGCCCTGGCCCTAAGAGTTGCTTCAAACTCTCCATACTCTTGGACATCCACAACACAGCTATATAAACGTAAAATACCCAGGCTTGTGCCCTTGGTAGAAGTCAACGCAGCACTCAACTCCTGAAGGAGGGGAGTCAGGGCTGGTTTTATTATAAAAGGATACAGTGATGGGAAACTTGGAAGCCCAAACAACTGGGCTTAAATCTGTCCATTTCCACCATGAACTCGCCAAAATAATGGAAGTTGCACCGCGAGCAGCAAAAAGGAAACGCACCTCTGACACACCATCAACAAGAATGATATCATCATGGACAAAAAAATCCCAGCCATGGTGCGCAGCCAAAGTGCCTGAATACCATTACAAAGACCTTTAACTCAGATTAAGTCTTGGTAAAGCCAAAAGTAAGGTTGGTTGTCTAATGTCAGGAACATGTCTGTAACGCTCAATTCAGTAGATGTGGTGAGCGAGGTCCCTGTTGAAGTTTTTGGCCTACTTTGGTTGGCTGGTTCTTCTTTTGTGGTAAGGTGGACTTTTGAGCATCTATTGTATGATGACAATAGACAAGACATTGACAATAGTTAAAATTTTATATACTTGACAATACCACTTAAAAGCCATATTCTTACATTACTTGGAAAATGGCCCTCTGACCTGATCCTTTGGATCCCAAGTAAATTCACAACTAAATACAAAGTAAAAGTATTAAATACAAAAAGCTTATATTCTAAACTATGAACTTGTGGTAATATTTTATTTGTACTTTATGATCAACTTGGAGATAATTTATAGAGTTCAATGTTCGCCACATCTTACCCATGACGCCTCATTTTCAATGGCCCTTGATTAAAAAAAAACATAATTAGTTCGTCTGAGGGTCTACAGTTCTTTCAACTCAGGGGCACCTTGCATGGCCTCGAGGTCAGTGGCAAACTCATAATATTTCAAGACAGCATTTCTGACGCGTCTGAAAATAGCTGAACCAATGCTCCTCTAAAGCAATTGGCAACAAGTACCAAGGCAGTTCATACCACTAATTAATAATTAATTCAATCAAAAACTCAATCAACATTAAAAGCTGACTTTGACATAGACCAACAAAGCCCACATGCCCAAGTCATCAAGTCAATTATTATTGCCTAATTTACCCACAAAGCCACTGGGCCCATTTCATTATAGTCAAAATATTATTAAGTGGAATAACTAGGCCGCGGATCCTAAGCTTTGCATAAGTATAGGATATTCCTGATCCAAAATCACTGATATCTTTTATATGATCCATAATAAATTAAGAATGTTAGCATTATTATGTCCCTATCAATTATATGACGATTAGATCCATTCAACTACTCAACACTTCTCCGCCTTGACTGGATAAAAGCGTCGGGTACCCTTCATTCTCAGTCACAATGTCTAACTTTTTGCAATCTTTAAGTATAAATGTTATATTGATAGCCTTTTGGCCTCAGACATATGAGGCTTCTTAATACTGAGAAAGTCCATGCGGCATGCTATGGTTAACTCAGGCGTTTTGCCTTTGATTTCTCAAGTTGTATTGATCAGCTAAGCTTCCATGGTGCCCAAGCTGTAACGCACCGGCTCCTTCCAATGAGCCACAAATGAGTTGGGCAACAGAATCCATGTTACAGACCATAGGGCTGACAGGGCTCCTGATACTACTCTTCTTGTGCGCGCGCTACAAGACTGGACAAGCACCCCTGGAAGACAGTTGCAAGTATACTTAACCCCAGCAACATGCCTTGACTCCAAGACAAGGTATAAAGGGAGGCAATAGCTCTCCCAAGCTCACTCTCCAAGTCCAATTCTTGTTGATTCAAGCCAAACATGGCTGCAGTTAGGCAATATTTTTTAAAATAAACTCAAAGTATAAATATATGAATTTTAAGTTCTTTTTTATTTAATATTGGCCAGGTCGATAGAAAACAGAACCAAGAAGCCTCCAGCTCCCAGTTCCTTCCCTATATACACATGCTACAAGCTAATATAAAATATAACACAAGCTTATGGTGCTAATCTGACTAATGCTTGGTGTAAACCTTACAGCAGGATCGCGGAATCCTCACTCAATGGTTCTGTGCCAGTTCCGATCCTCAACAGTTCCGCACCAGTTCCATTTTGAATTCCAAATGAACCGCGAAACTTCCAAGCACCCATTCCATTCCATTCCATTCTTGATTTAGATCCAAATCAAATCTCGAAACTCCCCAATTTACTTGATTCTCGTTTTTCCTCAACTTGGACGCCCATCTTGCTCCTTGGCCTCCTTCAAGCTCCTGCCCCTTAGGCGTCCCTGCCAGGACCAACTCCCCTCCTCCTCCATACATCCAGACACAGCCTGCCCTGTTTTACCAAAGATCAGGGCAATATGATGCTGAGGATAGACCTCAACCGTCACATTACCCCCCTAGACAGGAAGAACTCTTGGATTTTCTCAGGACATCGGGCACAATCCCTAGCTGACTGCCATGTGGACTCCTCAATAGGATGACCCACCCAACGTACCAAGAATGAATGACGTCCTCTCACCACTTTGGTGTCAAGAATCTCCTTAACTTCATACTCCTCGGCTCCTCCTCCAGCTGGGAATAAAGAAGGACTTTCAGGTGGCTGGCCAAAGAATGGCTTATGCTGCGATACGTGCAACACTGGATGAGCTCTTGACCCTTCTGGGAGCTTCAGCTCAAATGCCACCTCGTTCACCGCCCTCACTACCTGATATGGGCCCAACGCCACCGGCCCCAATTTCCAGTTCCTTACAGGCAAGGCGTAGTTCTGAGCATTCACCAAGACCCAATCACCTCTCTTGAAAGCTCTACCTTCAGATCTATGCCAGTCTGCCTTCCTCTTCTGAGCCGCGACTGCCACCACCAAATTCTTCTTCAGGAGCTCCAGGGTGTCACGGGTATCTTGCGACAGTTCATCTGCCGCTGGATTCCGCCCTTGCTCCCTAGGCCCCATACCCTCTGGGTGTTGGCCGTGATTTGCGAAAAACGGGGTCATACCCGTGGATGAATGCTTACGATTGTTGTAAGCAAATTGAGCCAGCTTCACCAAATATACCCAGTCATCCTGCCGCCCTGAAACATAGCACCTCAAATACTGCTCCAATATCTGATTTACTCTCTCAGATTGCCATCTGACTGAGGATGATATGCTGACGAATGGCAAGCCTTGATCTTTAGATTTCCCAACATGTGGAGCCAAAATTTAGATGTAAATTGTGGACCCTGATCTGACACAATTTCCTCAGGCACCCCATGTCTGGAGAAAATCTCATTTACAAAAATCTGTCCTGCCACTTTTGCAGAAATGGTTGACCGACAAAGGGAAAACTCTGCATATTTAATCAGGCGATCCACCACCACAATCAAGGCATCCATCCACTGTGACTTGGGCAGTCCTGTGATGAAATCCACACTCACTGAGGACCATGGCCTAGAAGGAATTTGAAGCGGCTTCAATTCCCCCCAGTGCCACCCATTGGGCCTTTGCCCTGGCGCAAACCACACAATGCGAAACATACTTCCGCACCGCCTCACCCACACCTCTCCATGAATAGTGACAGCGAACAAGATCTAACATCTTCTCTTGACCGGGATGACCTGCCAGAGGATGGTCGTGATTAGCTGCCATTACCTCTTGTTGCAGACTCTTCACCAGGACCCAAATCCTTCCCTCATGGTGTATGATACCACCCCAAACTGAGAATCCCGCATGCCCCCTGCTTGCCTCACCTTCCCCTGTCTCTTCTCTTATCTGTTGGCCCAGCTCACATCTTTGCTGTGCAGTCCAGATTCTTCCTGCCATTTCGTCTCTCCAGCCCTGGATCATTGCAAACAAGTTCTGTGGTAACATCGTGGCTGTGTTGAACTTCCTCAACTCCTCATCAGAAAACACCAGTCCAGAATCATGGCTCAATAAATCTGGCAAGATATTTTGTTTTCCTGGCTTGTATTCAATCCGCATGTCATATTGAACCAACTCTAAGTGCCACCGGGCCTGCCTCTGGTTCATCAGGTGTGGGGACTTATAGTATTCTAAGGCTCGATGTTCTGTTCAGATGACAACCGGGTGCCTGGCATACAATAGGTGATGTTGCCACTCCCCCAAGGCTGCAACTATTGCCAAAAGTTCCTTATCATAAACTGGATAGTTGGTTTCAGCTGGTGCCATCTTCTGACTGAAATAACAAACAGGATGTTCAACCCCATCTTTACCATCCTGCAACAACATGGCTCCAAGTGCAAAATATGACGCGTCAGTCTCTACCACGAATGGTTTGTTTGGGTCAGGGTGTGCCAGAACTGGGGCTGTCAGCAAACTCGTCTTCACTTGCTGAAATGCCCTCTCCTCAGCCTCCCCCTAAACGAACGGCACATTTCCCGTCAGTCTTGTCAATGGCACAGCCCATTGGGCCAGATCCCTAGAAAATCTTCGCACGAAATTCACCACCCCCAAGAAACTTCGCACTTCAGTCCTATTCCCAGGAGCCTTCCATTCCCGCACCGCCCGCAACTTATCAGGACAGATCGCTATCCCTTCTTGGAGGACCACGTTCCCTAGGAAGGACACCGATTCTTTATTGAACTCGCACTTGGATGGCTTTAACTTCAAGCCCGCGTTCCTAACCACCTCCAACACACTTCTCACATCCCTCACATGGTCCTGTACTGATTTGGAAAACACCAGGATGTCATCCATATAGGCAACACAACACTTACCCACTAAGTCCCCCAATACATGATCAATCATGCGCTGGAAAACTGCAGGGGCATTGCGTAGCCCAAATGGCATAACCCTGTACTCAAAGTTTCCCAGATGACATTTGAATGCCGTATACCGCTGGTGCTCAGGGCGAACAGGAATTTGATTAAAAGCGTCCACCAAATCCAATTTGGTGAATACCTCACACCCGGAGATTATGGGCAGAATGTTCTCCATGAGTGGCATTGGATAGGGGTCAGGTTCCGTTACCTCATTAAGGCGTCGGAAATCAACACAAGGACGTAACTCCCCCTGACTTGGGAACCAACAGGACTGGCGAAACCACCGGCGACTTGGAAGGTGCAATCAAACCCATATCCAGCATCTTATGGACATAACCCTTCAATGCCTCTCAGGCCCGGGGATTCAACGGATAGACTGGACAGCCCTTTGGTAACTCAGAGCCTTCCTTGAACCAGAATCCAAATGCAAAATCCCCTGTAGGCGAAAAGGGCGCATCACCTTTAGGCTCAAACACCTCCGCGAAATCCTGATACTCCCTTGGCAATCCTTCCGCTGACACACTTGAGGTGATTCCACCCATGTGCTTCACCATCGAACCTTGGGACTGAAACGTCCATTCACACGTCCCCTGACCTCTAGGCGACAGCAGAACCCTCTCTCTCTTCATATCAAACTGTGGGCGGACATGGTGCCACCATCTCATCCCCAGCACCACAGAATGTGGCAGGTGAGCTACGGCGTGAAACTCCTCCCTGAATACCTCTGGGCCTTGCTTCAACAGGACCTTGGCCTGTACTGCCATACCGCCGTTCTTTTGGAGGTGTCTGCCAACTTCACCCATCCATCCTTCTGTAATGACAATCCATGGCTTCTTGCCCACTTCTCCTCAACATAATTTTCCCCAGCTCCGGTATCAATTTAAGCTAGAACTTCACCGCAATCCCTTCCTTCATCCCCCATAAGCACACTGATGGGCAATATCAGATAAGGATAAGATGAAGTAAGCGGTTTAATTTGAGGTACCGGTTTTACCAGTTTCTTGCGAAAATTATAAGGAGCCTTCTTATTCTGAGCCTCAGGATCCTGAGTGGTAATCTCGATGGGAATCCTTGTCTCCCGCACCTCCACCATACCCTCAGGATTCCCTTGACTCTTCTTCCCTTCCTCCACATAGCTAAACCCCTTAGAACCATATACGGGCTCAGAACCTGCCCTTCTTCCACCACTCTGTCCTTGGAATCCCCCTGGGGTCGCACAACTTCCTGACAGGCCCGTACCAAACTCAACTGTTGTTCTACCTGCAAGGCTAAACCCCACCTCTTCCTCCAACGTCACTGCAGGTTTCACCGCCGCCATTGCCAATAATAAATCAGCTTGCAAGTTTTGGCGAAACATGCGCGGAAGCTGAGACTCAGGTGCCTTTGCTGCTCTTGCCAATGCGCGGAACATCTGGCCATACTCCTCCACTGACTTCTTCCCTTGACCACACTGCAGTAAAGCCGCCCAGGACAAATCCTGCGTCTCATCCGGACATGCTGCATGATCAATCCAATCCAGACATTCCTCCACTGATAAGGGTAACCCTGACTGCTCTTCCAAAAGTTCTCGCACCAAGTTGGACTGCTTTACTGGAAGTGCCAACAGAACCTGACTTAACTGCAAGGCAAACGAATCCTCCCCACCCGCTGCCTTTGTCAAACATCCCTGAAACTGAACCCAGCTAAACGTCTGGTGGATCAGTTCCAAGTCTTCCAATTTCAAAATCGTGGGAATTTTTCCTTTGTCCTTCCCAGGCCCTACCACTTTCCCACCATTATGGGACACACACTCTAAAACCCGGTATAATTCATGAAGCAAAAAGGCGGTGGAGAATATCACCATCAAGAGTGTTGCAGTATGGTTATACCACTTTGGAAACACAACTTCTTCTGGCACCTCTTTTGCTTGCCACCACAACGACAGGAAAGTAAATGAGTTATGTTTAATGTAATGCACTGGCTCCTTCCAATGAGCCACAAACGAGTTGGGCAACAGAATCCATGTTACAGACCATAGGGCTGACAGGGCTCCTGATACTACTCTCCTTGTGCGCGCGCTACAAGACTGGACAAGCACCCCCTGGAAGACAGTTGCAAGTATACTTAACCCCAGCAACATGCCTTGACTCCAAGACAAGGTATAAAGGAGGCAATAGCTCTCCCAAGCTCACTCTCCAAGTCCAATTCTTGTTGATTCAAGCCAAACATGGCTGCAGTTAGGCAATATTTTTTTAAAATAAACTCAAAGTATAAATATATGAATTTTAAGTTCTTTTTTATTTAATATTGGCTAGGTCGATAGAAAACAGAACTGAGAAGCCTCCAGCTCCCAGTTCCTTCCCTATATACACATGCTACAAGCTAATATAAAATATAACACAAGCTTATGGTGCTAATCTGACTAATGCTTGGTGTAAACCTTACAGCAGGATTGCGGAATCCTCACTCAATGGTTCTGTGCCAGTTCCAATCCTCAACAGTTCCACACCAGTTCCATTTTGAATTCCAAACGAACTGCGAAACTTCCAAGCACCCATTCCATTCTTGATTTGAATCCAAATCAAATCTCGAAACTCCCCATTTTACTTGATTCTCGTTTTTCCTCGACTTGGACGCCCATCTTGCTCCTTGGCCTCCTTCAAGCTCCTGCCCCTTAGGCGTCCCTGCCAGGACCAACTCCCCCTCCTCCTCCATACATCCAGACACAGCCTGCCCTGTCTTACCAAAGATCAGGGCAATGTGATGCTAAGGATAGACCTCAACCGTCACACAAGCACTCATCTTCATGTCCCACTGTGACTTCAGCAATTATCCATGGACCTGAGCAGGCCCCTTGGCTTTGAGTACTGTCCATCAAACTTCAAAATGGGTCGAGTGCAATCCTCCTTCAACTCTCTCTTTAACTCTTCAGGCTTCTGAAGCTGGTCAGCCCCAAGAAACCCTTATCTGGCATCAATTCGCTTCAAATGGAGATCACCTTCCTGATTTCTTTTTTCCTTTTTTTCACGTCTTCCCTGCTAACAATCTTGTTTAATCCTTATGCGCAGGCAGTGTGGCTTTATTGTTTTTTGAGCTCAATTTGATTTAAGATCTCATAAATGCCTACTTGTCATCTGCACTGCTAATGGGCCTAAGGTTGCCGCATACAATATTTTTAAGGCCAATTAGGCTCTTTTTTTTGCTAACTCAGTTTCTAGGCTTTGGTGCAAACCCACTTTAGTACATGCCAATTACCCATCCCGTTGGGCCTCAAGACTCAGGTTTCAAAAAGTTGCGCATACTGGCGTTATACCAAGCTCTTTGCAAAAGCCTGGCGAAAGGGCTTCACAAAAATATATCCCACAGATGGCTCTTATGGGAACATGCATTTGCTTCCCTCCTTCCTCGCTTCCCACCAAAACAATGCCTGGCATGCGCAAGTTTTTAGACAAGGCCCATTCACAGATATTTCACACAAAAGTGTTCCGCCAACCAGTTTACTCATGCCTTGAAAGCCTTCTTTCCAACCGTATCTTCCTTTCTGTGGCATTTACTCCCAAGTTGAACCTTTCATGCCTGTTCCAAAATCCCTTCCAATGGTCTTTCCATTTAGTTCAATAGCCTTTCCTAAGCCAACTAGGACAGTGTTCCTGGTGCTATCCTTTTTGAGTTTAGCGCATCTCCAACAGGGTCTGAATAGTCAAGACTTGTATAAGATTTACATTTCTCTAATTTTTCTGTTGCAGGCTTCCCCAGTTTGATCTCACTCTCCTCCCCCTCCCAAAGAATGGTTACCAGTTACGGTGAAAATGAGGCATCAAATCTCTAAATTAAATTTTTAAGATTTTACATATTATTTTGTCTTTTTTTATTTTTTATTTTTATTATTTTTATTATTTTTATTATTATTATTATTATATTTATATTTATATTTATTATATATATTATTTTATTTTTTCTTTTTCTTTTTTTTGGATATTATTATTATTTTCTGATATGGATGAAGGAACTTAGCATGTACTCAATTCACAACCCATCTGCCTTGATCCTTAATAGTATATATGTCTTTGGACGATCTCTACAATATAACAAATGGACCTTTTCCAAAGCGAGGCCAGCTTATGCGTGTGGCCTGCACTATGAGTGTCATTTTATACTACTACGTCTCCTTCCTTGAACTTATTTATGTAGCTTGTTTAGCATCGTCATAGCTCTTCTGACTAGTTTTTCAACTAATCACATTTTGATGTGCTTCAGATTGCAACTTGATTAGGGTCTTCACTAGTTGCTCAACATAATTATTTGGGCTAATTGCTTTGGTTGAAATGAGTACTGAATGTAATATTGGTGTCAGAGCGGACTGTCTACCATACAGAATTGAAACAAAGAGTGGTTTGTGCTGCTTTGGTGCCCAATATTGTACACAAATACAATAGCACTAATGGAAGTATCCCATTGCAAGGGCGCTGAGGCTGCATTTTTGTGCAATATTTTGACTAGAATGCCATTCACTCGTTTTACCATACTATTAGTCTCAGAATGGTACAGTGTTGACAACACTCCCTTGATAGACATCAACTTATTAACCGTTGCACCATCTGGGCAGTAAAATTCATGTCATTATCCATCAAGATCTTCTGGGGCATCAATGCTTATAAATAATATTATCCATAATGAACTTGGCATTAGTTAAAGCTCCAACGTTTCAAAGTGTTTTTGCTTTCACCCATTATGTCAGATGTTCAATAGCATAAATTATGTATTTGTTGCCTAAACTACTCACAGGGAAAAGGCCAATTACATCAATTGATACAGTATGCCATGCCCAGTCAGGTTTGATCAAATGATATTTCACATACAATTTCATAGGCTTTGCAACTTAGCATGAATGCCATTTATGGATTACATCTTGGATATCAAATTGCATGGAATCCCAATATAAAACTAGATCAAATTAATTCTAGCGTTTTTGTCAACCCTCCATGCCTGATGGCCTTGTGGGCTTGTGTGATAATCTCCATTTAATCTGAAAGTTTTGGGATAAGTGACACTTTCCACCCGGGCTTAAGCTTGTATAAAGCTCCATTCCAATATTTGGTGTCAGTTGATGCTTTTCTGATCGCTTTTTGTACTTCAGGTGACTCTTCCCCATACTTTCAAGTAATCATTTTATATGAAGCCATTGGGCAAACTGCTCAGGACAGCTACAATAGGAAGTCGCAATAGTTCATCTGCATTTTGATGGGCTGCTCTAGATTTATATAATTTCATAGTTGTACACCTGTAATTCTAGGGCCTAGCGGGATAATCATTCCTCAGGCTCCTTGAGATTTTGGAGCCATTGTAATGAGCTGTGATCCGTCACTACTTGAAACTTGGTGACATGAATGCAAGCCCATAATTGTTTAAAAGCGTAGATGACAGCCAAAAACTCTTGCTCTGCCACCATATAATTACGCTCATGCTTATTCAGCGTCCTAAATGCAATAAACAACCAGATGCTCCTGACCGTCATTCCCAATCTGGAATATCACCTTAAATGCAGTCAACAAGGCATCAGTTTGTATGATAAAAGGCCTGCTGAAATTTTGATATAGAGGACAGGCGCCATGCTCATTTTGATTTTCAAAGCCTAAAAGGCTTGTTGGCACTCATCTGCCCAGCAAAAACGAAATCCTATAAGTCCTGGGGACCAGCCCTTGCAACTGGATAGGTATCAGCACCCCTTCTGGACGAAAAGGGGCCACAAGACTCCAGTGGACCCCCTGTCATAGCTGAGCGACCTAGCCCATGTGATAGATGAGCGCTGAGTGACTGCCTTCCCCTCCTCCCCAAAGATACCCCATCCTCACCTCTTACCCTCCTCAACCCTGGTAAGTTTGATAGAAGGAGTCTTCAGGGAGATTGCGCACACCAGGGGGCATGAGGAGGCCCCTGGGACAACCACTCCCAGACAAATCATATCATAATTTTGGGAAAATGGCAATTCCCAACATTGGAGCCCAGCCTGCAAATTCTGGACTGGGGGAGCCAGTCTGGACTGGCCTGCTCTGGAAATCAAATTTGGATATGGTTCAGATCTCAAATCAGGGCCCAAACAACTTGAACCATCTGCCCCAACACTCTCAAACAGATCAAGGGAGTTTGGATCACACAAGTAGTCCAATTAAGGGATCAGCTCGAGTTGCAAATAATCCAATACAAGGATTTATGCCTACTGGGATGAATCTGGAACACCTGAACCATGCAAACAGGCTGACTTGGGTCACCAGAATGAAGATTGGTAGTATCGACTTGGTTTTGCCCCAGGAATCCAGAAAATTTGCAAAAGTTGTCCTTGAAATTTTTCCAAAATCTGGAGCAGCATTCTACCTCACTAAGAGTCAGCCAAACAAATCCCATCACCAACCCCTGTATTACCAATCCCTTGATACCACCCACATGCATTCAGCCCAGTTCTTAAGGCAACTGCCCTAGCCAGGGTAGTTGTCAGTTCATTCTCTTTCTTTTCATTTATAAAACTCAAATTCCCCTCTAGCTTGCCATAGCCTCCGTCTACCTCTTTAATTTTATAAAAATTCTGCTGATTGATCCAATGTATGCGCCATCACCCAAGTCCTCCTGCCAATGTTTGCTGACTGGATTATTTAGTCACTCAACCCTGCCACATGGCAGCAGATCATATATGAAATAATACACCTCACCCCTGATGACGAACCTGCTGCTTCATTTGTTTTCACGCGTCCATTTAATGGAGACCCTTCCATCCATTCAGTCACTGAGTCCTCCAAAACTGCTCCCCAGCTAGAGCAGCACCCAAGTGCCCCCACCCCACCACTAGTGGACTTGGTTTCCATAGCCACCTCAGCGCCACTGGCTTAGCCCACCAGTGGGACCTAGAGCGCCCCTCCAGGGGAAGCTCAGTCCCAACCCCTCTCTTGGTTCTTACTAAACCTCCGCTTACATTTCTAATCATGTGGCGCCCTCTGTTCCATCTCTCAATGGTACACAAGCCCCCTTATCCAAATCCAAAGGCCAGCAACCGCAAACCCTGGAGGATTTGTCATCTTTCCTGCCTCTCCCACCCTTGGGTTGACCCCACAAAACTCGTGGTTGCCCCCAACGCAACCATCTGATTTGCCTTTGGGGCCTTCAGTATGTTACTGAACTTTTACTTTCCTCATGTCTCCCATAGAGCCCCACTTTTATTAGTCGCTCAGACCTCTATGATTTTGGCATTCTGGGCCCTCCACTGAGTGCTCGCTCACCCTGGCTGGGAGCCCAGTTTAGTTCTTAGCCAAATCTGTGACATAATGAATCAACCACTAATCTCAGCCTTCTACACCCTCCTCGCTGGCATGGTCGAAGCGCTGGCCTATGCCCTCTATCTCTGAACGTGCTCTCCCTCTGTGACCTGGCCTTCTCCTGATAGTCAGTGGCCTCATTCATCCAGGCCTGCCGCCAGGCTCTGCTGATTTGGTCTTCACCCCGTCGAGCTCCAATGGCAAGCACCACTCCATCAGTTAATGTAATAGGGTTGGGGGTTCCATGTCCCTTCTGATGAGGTGGCTGATCAAGTCCTGTGCATCCTGGCAGAGCTCCTGGTGCGCCTCACTGCCGATAGTGGGAAATCCCCGCTTACCTCTGATGCACAGCAGAGCGTGGCTCTCCTCAATGCCCAGGATGGAGATGCCCATCGTTGAGTCAGGGGAGTGCTCCGCTCTGCTGCCAAGTCAGGCAGCCTCACCCCCTTGTTGGCGCTGGTCACCTCAGCAGTCCAAGCCCCTGAGTCAAGACTTGCGCGCCTCCTCTGTCTGTTTATCTTGGGACAGACAGCCACAGACCTACCCTCCCTGATTGATGTCTTTACAGTCCTGGCTCCAATGGTACCCATCCTTGTTGAAATCACTATCTCTGCTTTCCGCGCTGCCCTGGACCCCACTACGGAAGCCCACACATCTTTGGACACTCTCCTTGGATTCTTAGAGGTTGCAGTCTCTGTGGCCCGTGCAATTGGGGCCAGGCTCTTGCACACCCTCGCATGTCCCTTTGCCACCCCTGAGTACCCCATACCACACCTCCACCTGCCAGTGGTCGCAGCCAAGGGAAGCCCCCCTGGCCTGGCTGCCCTTTTTGCTCCCCCTTGGTGGCCGCCACGGGTACCCCCCAGGGGAGCCCCTGCCTATGGCACCGCCTGCCCCCAGTCCAGATCAGGAGGCTGGATCGTTGGGCCCTCAGCATTCAGATTCTGCTTGGTGTGGTGAAATTGTCCCCCTAAGCAACCCCTCCTCCCCCTGAAGAGAGTGGAGCGGGTGTATGCATTAACCCTTGACTACCCATTTGGGACAAGGAAGTAGTAGAGACCCATCGTCAGTCACACCCCATCCTTGTGCCCCCAGGCCTGTCTCTCCTGATGTTGGGCCATTCCCCCTCCTCAGCTGCCCTTTCTCTGGCTCACCCTAATAAAGAAGACTAAGCGTACTTTCTGTTCCCCATTTCCTTTCCCTTTGAGTCAGGGGAAATCACAGTGCAAGCCCTCCTCGACACCAGAGCAGAAGGTAACTTTATCAACCTTAGTTTGGCACAGTTTTTGGACCTAATGATGGAGGAAGCTTCATCCATCCTGGGCGCCTCGTCAGAGTCAATGATGTCCTACTGCATCCAACATCTATTGCACTTCTCGGTTCATGAAATTAAATTCACTGACCACTTCTCAGTGGTACAAGACTTGCTCTACCCTGTAATTTTGGGGGTGGGCTGGTGATGCCGCCAACAATTTCACATCAATTTTGCAACCAACTCCTTGTTGTTTACAAACCTCATTTTGAGTAATGAGTTTCCCCTGCTAAAGACCCTTCCCCAGGGCACATCTCTCAGTTCCATCTCTCCACCAGACCCCATCCTAGTTGATCTCCCTTCAGACTTTCCCTCCTTCCTAGCCCCATATAAGGCCATCTTCTTATATCACTGGCATCCAAGCTCCCCTCACACTCCGAATATGACTTGACATTCCAGCTGACAGTCGATCTAGTCAATATCAACTGCCCCCTCTACCCCTATACAGATGAAGAGGATAGGGCTTTGGACAGTTGGCTGGACGAGATGCTAGAGAAGGGGTGGCTCATTAAGAAGTCTTCCTCAATCGCCTCCCCATAGTTTTCGCCAGGAAAGCAGATGGGTCCCTGCACCCCCGCGTTGACTATAATCACCTCAAAAACATCACCATCCCTTACCTATACCACTTACCCTTAGAGCAGAGCATTTCCCAGGCCAATTCCAAATCTCACATCTCCTTGAAGTTGGACTTGGTGAATGCCTTTAATCAAATGAGGGTGGTGAGGGGACAGGAGTGGCTCACAGCCATCTGCACTTGTGGGGGCTTTTCCAATTCAGAGTGATGCTGTTTGTCTTGAGGAATGTGCCAGCCACCTTCCAGCGCCTCATTGACAATGTGTTAGGGGTACCGCTTCTCATGTGCAGTGGCCTATATTAACGACATTTTGGTCCATTCCCCCACCCCTGAACAATAAACCAGGGACCTCGAAGTGGTAGTGGCAGCCCTCCACAAGGCAGGGTTATTCTTTAGACCTTCCAAGTGCGAATTCAATAAGGATGAGGTTACCTATTTAGGGAATCATGCCCAAAGTTTGGTTATGCCATCCACCCTGCAATCTGGAGGCTATTCAGTCTTGGCCTACACCAACCACTCAAAAAAAGCTTTGCGGCTTTCTTGGAACCACCACCACTTTTTTGAAGAAATTTCCCCCTCTCTTGCCCAACTGGCAGCATCCCTGCACCCCCTCACCAGGAAAATGCCCCCTTTAGATGGTCCCCAAGTGCCAGCAGGCCTTTGAGGCTATCAAGGAGGTTTTTCTCACAGCCCCATCCTGCGGCATGCCAATACCTACTGCCCCTTCATAGTAGCCTGCGATGCCTCGTCAGTGGCCGTGGGTGCCATGCTGCTACAGGAGCATGAGGTAGCTGAGCACCCAGTGGCCTATTAATCCTGGAAGTTCGCCGCACCAGAGCAAGCTTAGCCAATATATGACAAGGAGCTAGCGGCGGTGGCATGGTCACTCACCCACTGGCAATACCTCCTGAAGGACGCCCAGTACAAAATTACTGTTTGGAATGACCATAAGGCACTGCTCTACTACCGCAAACCTCAGAAGCTAGGACATCAGCAAACATGCACATATCAAGACCTCTGTGGGTTCCATTTTAAGTAAAAATTCATTAAAGGCCCTCTGAACGTTTTGCCAGACATGCTCATATGAAACCCTCCCTGTCTCCCAATGGGGGAAAAACCCATTAGACCTTATGATGTTAGTACCCCCCTCCCAAATCCTCTCATTGGCCCCCTACTGTATCCTTCGCTGATTTAGACCCCGACGCTCCGCTCCTCCCCCATATCTTTGCTTCCCAAACCTGCTGCCCTAAGGAATTGAGCTTCTTGCTCACTTAGAGTCCATGCGCTGCAAGAAAACTTCCCATATACCTTGCAGGATGGAACAATCTGGTTCCACAGTTGGGTTTGGGTTCCTCCCCTCCCTACGCAGCTGTGTCATTAAGGAACATCATTTCCCCCAGACTGTCGGCCAACCCAGTATCAAAAAGTGTGCAGATCTCATAAAGAGAACCTACAACTGGCCTGGGTCCTCAAAGGACATTCCCACTTGGATCTCTCATTGTGTCACCAGCACTTGGGCTAAATTGGATTGTTTGGGGAAGAAGGGACTGTTGGACCCATTGCAGCAGGCTGAGGGGCCATGGACCTCAGTCTCAGTGGACTTCATCGTGGAGCTCCCTCCTCCTATGGCTCAAATGCAATCATGGTAGTTGTGGACTGATTTACCAAGTTTGCACTCTTCATCCTCTGTCTCTCTTCTATTACTGTGGTGGAGACCGCAAATTTATTTGTCAACCATGTCTTTGCCATGTTTGGTCTCCCCAAGGAGATGGTGAGTGACAGGGGACCCCAGTTCATGACCCGGTTCTGTAAGAGTTGCTAACCCTCCTTCACATCAAGCCCTGTAGATCCACTGCCTGCCACCCCCAGTCTGATGGGCATACTGAGTGGATGAACCAGGTAATGGAGCAGTACCTGCGCTGCTATGCGACGAACTCACAAGACACCTGGGCCAAGGATCTACCTCAAGCACAGTTTTTGTACAACAACTCCCTCCATTCCTCAACTAGCTTCTCTCTCTTTAGGACTACTCTGAGGTATAGCCCCTTGTAAAAATTTATAGTTTTCCCGATTATTTTTGGCCAATAACCCCTATAAACTTATTACTGCACAAATTTGGTTTCCTCGTGCACCTTGTGTTGTAAGAATATATATAATCTAATAGTATGATGACTATTATCCATAGTCGAGTTAGAATTATCTTCAGGCCCAACACTTCAGCCAGTATTTCCAATAATACTGAATATCGCACTCTTAGGAATTCGTTCCCTAAATCCTGTCCACTCAATCTTCATTAAAGTCCTCTGATGACAGTCCCTTCAGCCCAACACACAGTTGGCAGAAATCCCTTAGCCATGGTTCCCTTCATCTCTAGATCCCTGCTCGGATCTCTACTCTTCCTGAGAGTCTACCAATTATTGCCTTCTGCAATAATATCCTTGAGATGGAATCTTCACGCTAGATGCTGATAGTCTAACTATTACCGAATTTACAGTCAAACTAATAAGGTTCTTTATTAGTTCTTTCCTGACCGTAAACTTGTGTCAATCAGTGAGTGTTTTTAATGTAATACTTGAGTGTTTACTACTATACTACTTTACTACTGTACTACTACTTTTGAGTGTTTGAGTGTGTTTTATTATAGTGAATTCTAGGGAATTTATAGGGGATTCAGCTGTCTAACCCTCAGTTGACACCTCTTTTGATGAAACGGCAGCCGTTGACATTGAATCACCCTTTCTCATCTCAGCAGCGATGGTCTTCCCCATCCTGACTAGGATTCTGACGTTAGACATCATCAAGACCTCAAATGAAAGAGTCAGAAATGTATCATTAATGTTTTCCTCTCAATCCAAGCGAATCATCCATAATTGGCTAGCAACCAATCAATTCACTAGCTGCAGGTGGCATCACTGGCCTCGCAACTCATTAAACATTCCCAATCAGTCAATGATGAAACCTGACCAATCCCAATCGGTACACCTGATAGTTAATTATTATCAGATGCCCTTATTTCATCGGCTACTCTACCCAATGAGATATTAGGTATTCATCCAGATTGATCCCCAATGGATACGACCAGATAAATATCCTAAAATCCCCAAACATAGTTTCTCCAAAATTTGGGTCAACCGATTTCCAATTCACTTTGCCTTAGGGAATTTTTCCCCTAGCAATACCAGGTAATCTAGCAGGCTGGGGATATGGGCAAAATCCCAACATATCCCCCTCTTGCCTAGATTTCCAGCGAGAAAAGGACTGGGCATGGAAACACCACTTTGGACACATGGTCAAATACTTCATTGGTTCAAGCGGAGTACTTCATCAATACTCAACATTGCTTGGGATGACCTTCAGCATATGGCATTCCTCCTCTTCCTCCTTGCTACCGCCTACTCAGAGCGCGGTCCCCATGACCTCTTGTCATGCCAGGCGATTGATTTACTCATGACAATCTTTTTCCCAGGATCCAGTTTCCCCCATCAGGGTATATGACCCTCTGTCATATTCAGGTTTCTTGGTCTGGCATCCTAGAATTCCTGATTCTCTCCTTGTCCTAGACAGGTGACTATTGCCGTTGATATACATCTCACGGCTTAATTAAGAATACTTATTTATATTTGCATTCATTATTTCATTTATAGCCTCTTGGCTGTAAGTCATTCTTCCCTCAGAAAGCTTATTTCATAAATTTTATGAAATTAATTTCCCGAAATTGGAGCCTAATGGAGTGTAGGGTGCATAATGTCAACTTCTAGATCAGTCTGACATCCCCCTCTAGTCCTTCTCATATGTCGAACTTGGAGTCTCACTACCAACAGCTTCTTAACAGTATGCCCAATTCAGACCTCCGCCTCTTCCAGCAAATGAGTCAGGATGCTCGGCAGACCCTCTTCTATGGTCCTTCCCATCACTATCTCCCATTGATGGCACTAATTGGGGGTATAATTTGACAACCTCCATCAAGTATTCCTTCTTTGCTGCCAGCTCACATGTCCGGTGTTCTTGATGAGGCCCATTGGCAGGCACTCAAGACAAATCTTCTGGCGCTGGTGCCTTATTGGGATTACTTGGGGTTATTCACCGATTGCCTCTTCCTTTATTGCTGTTTTCCACCCCACTCTGGGGTTTTACAATTGGCATCTTCTGACATATCTATTTCTCTTCCCCTAGTCACGTTTTCTCAGAGCTCAGCATCTGCTCAACAAACGTGGTTTTGAGTAGGATTCGCCCTTGCAAGTGTTCAATCGCATATCAATTTTGACGGACTATTCCTCCCTACTGTGATCCAACCTCCCTCCCCCAGAGGCGACATAGGCAGAATCATCCCCGCACTGAGGACAGTCAATAAAAAATAAAAAAATTACAAAAGTATTGGCTTCTTTTTCTTATCTCCGCTTTTTACATATATATATTATATATTTTTTCCAATATCTTTTATCAAAATTTTTTTTCTTTATGGGACTTGACCTTGTTTCAGTTCAGAGGTCCATCTTTTCCCTAAACTGGATCCTGGGCACTTAAATCTACCAGATTTTATATGGTTCAGAGGTCCTTTTTTGGACTTGACCTAATCATCAGGACATGACCAACTTAATGGTTAATTAGTCCTTTGGGAACTCTTTTTTTATTATTTTTTTCGATCCATCACTTGAAATATTTGGCGTGGACTTGATTTAATACTCTTCCATCCAAGAGATTCTTGATGGAATAAGCATCAGTCGCCATCTTAGCAATTACTTCGAATGGACCTGACCATAGCGCATCCAACTTGTTTCTTCATCAGAAACCATGCATATCGCAATAGGCAGCTCTTTCTCCTATTCAATATTCTTCTAATGGCAGTCAGTTTCTATCATCCATCAATTTTCGCTTGTATCCTTTTCTTTTGGTAGTATCAAATGCTTGCAATTGCATATCAATCAAGATACTTGTCAGTCAGTTCAGGTACTGTTCATTACTCATCCCTGACATAGGTTCTACTATCAAATATAATATTGGTGGTAATGCGGCCTTCCTCCCGTAAAGTAAATTAAATGGATTTTTCCCATCACCATATGATGACTGATGTTGTAGGCAAACGTCACCAAACTCAGGTACGTTCCCCACATGGAAGTTCTCCTGTGACTAGCTTCCTCAGCGTCGCGGCCAGCGTCCCATTGACCCACTCTACCAGTCCGTTCATCTCCAGCTGATATTGTACTGACACAACTCCCCAGATCCCCATTATTTTGTTTAGCCTTGGGATCACATGGGATGTGAAGTTGGTCCCATTATCGCTCAGTATAACTTGTGGACACCCATGCTGGTATACTACTTGATCCAGGATAGATCTCACAGTACTGGTAGCATCTTCTCTGGTTAGGGCCTTTGTTTCAACACATCTTGTCAGATGGTCAATGGCAACTATGATGTAATTGACTCCTCCTGTGCTCATCGCCAACGGTCCCATCATGTCAATAGACACTGTGTGCCATGCAAATCCAGGTCGGACTAGTCAGTATCCAGTTGTATTCTTGTGTGGTTTATGAAATTGGCATTCCACACAACAAGCCAGATGGTCTGTGACATCATAGTTGATCTTTCCCAGTAGTTTTACTGGCGAATATGGTCAGTTGTTTTATCTCACGCCTCCATGCCCAACAACCTTATGAGCGGCGAGAATGATCGCTGCTCTCTCCAATGGTTTTGGGAATAATAGATGTTTCCCATTCATCGTCTTAAATACTTGTCCATCCATGGTCTCGGTGTTTTCCATTGCTTTTCAAAGTGCACCTTGGATTTCTCGAGGCTCACCCTCAATTCTTCCTTTGACCATTCTCTGGAATAGCTCATCTGCCTGCGGATATACCAACTGGACCATTGGTAAATGTGATAAGCCATCCGCATTCTGATGAGAAGCCCCCGCTCAGTGGACTATCTCATAATCATAAGCCTGAAGTTTGAGTGCCCATTAGTCAGTCGTCCTTCAAGTTCCCTCAGATTGTGCAGCCAATGCAACGAAGAGTGGTCTGTCACCACCTTAAAGTGTGTTCCATGGACATACACCTGAACTGTTTACAGGCGTAAATGACTGCAAGGCATTCATGCTCAGTTACAGTGTAATTCCTCTCTGCGGCAGAAAGTTTCCGGCTCACATACACCACCAGATGTTTGCCCCCAAGGTCATCTACTTGGCTCAGTATGGCGCTGATCGCCGTCAATGAAGCATCAGTTTGAATGATAAACTCCCAATCAAAATTTGGATATTTCAGAATTGGCGAATTTATCAAGTACCAGCGTAACTCATCAAAGGAGTCCTGAGCCTCTTCATTCCATATGAATCCTTTTTTCAGATCCTTCAATAAATGGAATAAGGGCTCAGCTATTTGGACGAAGTCCTTAATAAATCTTCTATAGTATTCACCCATCCCAAGGAATACTTGGATGTCTCAGACACTCTTCAGCACAGCCATCTTTTCAATAGCTGTTATCTTCTGGGTTGCTGCAATCCATTTGCATTGATCACAAATCCCAGGTAATCAAGCTTCTTCTTGAAGAAGTGGCACTTCCGTGGCTTGATCTTCAGATTAGCCGTGGACAGTCTCTTAAACACTTCCTCCAAGTGCTGAAGATGATCAGTAAACGTCCTACTGAACACGTTTATATCATCCAGATACACCAAGATACACGACAAGTTCAGGTCACTTAATACCGCGTCCATGGCCCTCTGAACATCGCGGGTGCATTACAGAGACCCTGGGGCATCCTAGTCAGCTGGTATAACCCCTGTGCGGTGATAATCGCACATTTTTCCTGGTCCTCTGCTGGCAAGTCAATCTGCCAGTATCTGAGATTAGGTCCATTGTGGATAAATACTTTGCTTCTCCTAACTGGTCTAGCGCATTGTCAATCCTCAGTAGGGGATACAAATCCTTCTTTGTAATTTTATTCATCCTCTGATAGTCAATCACTACCCAATTTGATCCATCTTTTTTCTTTATGATCAAAATTGGGCTTGCCCAGGGACTTGACAATGGAACTAAAAGCACATGCTTTACTAGCTTGCTGATCTCATCTTCCACTACTGCTTTGGCAGCTTTCAATCTTCAGATTGGTCTCATTCTTATCAGTAAATTTTATCCGGTGTTGACTTTGTGAATTATGCCTTGCACACATCCCAAATCGTGATCATCCTGCATGAATATTTCCCAATATTTCTCGAATAACTTGAGTACCTCCTCCTTCTGCCCTTCTGGCAGATCTGCGAGCTGCTCTTGATCAACTAATAAGTTGATGCTTTCAGCTTCTCCAGCTGGTAATCTCATTTCCTCAAGGGATCCAAAATCAGGGAATCGTCTCAATTCTGCCATCAGGATTAAATGAACAAACGCAATAATATGATTTTTCTTAATTTTCATCAGTTTTTCGCTTAAATTCGCCAAGAGAACTTGTATTTCTCTATGGCCCAGCATAATTATCCCAGGAGCCACCCAAGTCTCCACTCTGGACTTCTTACAGGGGCTTTAAACTTCTCCATATAACAACTCCAGAATCTCTCTAGAGTCAACCCTGTGTTGACTATCATCTGCGATCTGGCCAGTATGGTTTCTTCTTTCTTGACTTGCAAAGGAATTCCCCAGTTCTCTAGAATCTCGGCCAGCATCTCCCGTTGCTTCCTATCAACTAATTGGTACTGAATCAGTACAATGCTGTCATTGTATATCAAGTTGATGAAATTATTTTTCCAAGTCAGTTTGGGCTGACTCTCTTGGTTAAGCTATTTGGTTTACTTGCGGAGTGTCATTGGGCGTCATTTCTGAAATAGCATTGAATGCAGGTGGCATATTTCTTGGGGTATTTGTTTTCCCAAGTATCATTCAAAGACTTCCTTATTTTGACATCATTGGCCACATCCAACTCACTTGCCTTTCTGTGTGCTTTCAATTTCACTCCTTATTTTAATAACTTCTTGATGTCCGCACCTCGTTTTCTCAAATGAATGCAATCCGCTTCATGTTCCATTTTTAGAAATAGATCTCTCGGACAAGGTCTCCTTCTTTCTTCTTTAACAAGTTTACTTTGCCAAATAACTCGTTCCCAAAGTTGGCTACGTTGTCAACTCCTTCTTCCACCTTGGTTACTCGTTCCTCCAAGGCCACAAACTCCCAGTGGTCTGAAGAGTTAAAGCGTTCTGGTTCACTGTGGCAATATCAGTCCACAACCTATGCATTTCTTCTTTGTGCGACATTCTGGATTAATTCTTCAACTCAACTACCCCTGTAGTGAGCACCAACTTGTAAAAATTATAGGTTTCCTGATTATTTTTGGCCAATAACCCCTATAAACTTATTACTGCACAGGTTTGGTTTCCTCATGCACCTTGTGTTGTAAGAATATATACAATCTGATAATAGTATGATGACTATTATCCATAGTCGAGTTAGAATTATCTTCAGGCCCAACACTTCAGCCAGTATCTCCAATAATACTGAATATCGCACTCTTAGGAATTCGTTCCCTAAATCCTGTCCACTCAATCTTCATTAAGATCCTCTGATGACAGTCCCTTCAGCCTAGTACACAGTTGGCAGCAATCCCTTAGCTGTGGCTACCTTCATCTTTAGATCCCCATTCGGATCTCTACTCTTCTCTGAGAGTCTACCAATTATTGCCTTCTGCAATAATATCCTTGAGATGGAATCTTCACGCTAGATGCTTATAGTCTAACTATTACCGAATCTACAGTCAAACTAATAAGGTTCTTTATTAGTTCTTTCCCGACCATAAACTTGTGTCAATCAGTGAGTATTTTCCAGTGTAATACTTAAGTGTTTACTACTAGACTACTTTACTACTGTATAACTACTTTTGAGTGTTTGAGTGTGTTTTATTATAGTGAATTCTAGGGAATTTATAGGGGATTCAGCTGTCTAACCCCCAGTTGACACCTCTTTTGATGAAATGGCAGCTGTTGCCATTGAATCACCCTTTCTCATCTCAGCAGCGTTGGTCTTCCCCATTGACTAGGATTCTGACGTTAGACATCCTTGAGACCTCAAATGAAAGAGTCAGAAATGTATCATTAACGTTTTCCTCTCAATCCAAGCGAATCAACCATAATTGGCTATCAACCAATTGATTTGCTAGTTGCAGGCAGCATCACTCGCCTCACAACTCATTAAACATTCCTAATCAGTCAATGATGAAACCTGACCAATCCCAATCGGTACACTTGATAGTTAATTACTATCAGATGCCCTTATTTCGTTGGCCAGTCAGCCTGATGAGATATTAGGTATTCATCCAGATTGATCCCCGATGGATACAACCAGATAAATATCCTAAAACCCCCCAAACATAGTTCCTCCAAAATTCAGGTCAACCAATTTCCAATTCACTTCGCCTTAGGAATTTTTCCCCTAGCGTTACCAGGTAATCTAGCAGGCTGGGAATATGGGCAAAAATCCCAACACCCCTCCTTCCAGATTGGCCCCAACTCTCCTCAGCAGTTCCTGCCGCCATGAACCATTTAAGCTCTCTCTCTGAAATTCACAACCTGGTTTGTGAACAATTTACAAATTCCATTGAGGACAACAAGAAGTTTGCTGATTGGAAGCTCCTTCCAGGTCATGAGATCAAAGTTTGGTTCCCTTGTCATGCTAGATTTCCACAACCTTCCCCTGAAAGCCCCCACCCGCAATCTTGCAGTCAAATGCTTGGGACCCTTCAAGGTCAAGAAGGACTTAGGCAACGGAGCCTACTGCTTGAGACTGCCTGCGCATTGGAAGCAGCACAATGTCTTCCACACCTCCCTCCTAACCCCCTTTAAGGGGGAAAGGCCAACATACCCAGAGCCAATCATTATAGAGGAATCCCAGGAAGTGGAGGTGGAGGCCATTTTAGCTTCCCAAAGGTCCCGCTGATTCATTCAGTACTTGGTAGCCTAAAAAGTTACCCCTCATATGAGAACAGCTGGGTGAACGCGCGCATTTGTACAAACTGCAAGGACCTGATAGAGGAATTACACGCTCCAACCCAACAGCCCCCCTCCTCAGAAGATTGCAGCCATCCTGGCCATAAAGCTACCAGAGCGCCACAAGAACTATTCTTTGGTCCATGCCCCCAGAAGTGGAATCCTTCCTGTCAAAAAGGAAAGGGTAGTGTAAGTCCTGAGGACCAGCCCTTGCAACTGGATAGGTATCAGCACCCCTTCTGGACAAAAAGGGGCCACAAGGCTCCAGTGGACCCCTGTCATAGCTGGGAGACCTAGAACATGTGATAGATGAGCGCTGAGTGACTGCCCCCCCCCCAAAGATACCCCATCCACACCTCTTCCCCCTCCTCAACCCTGGTAAGTTTGATAGAAGGAGTCTGCAGGGAGATTGCGCACACCAGTGGGTATGGAGAGACCCCTAGTACAACCAGTCCCCAGATAAAACATATCATAATTTGAGAAAATGTAATTCCCAACATTAGAGCCCAGCCTACAAATTTTGTATTGGGGGAGCCTGTCTGGACTGGCCTGCGCTGGAAATCAATTTCTTATATAAGGTCAGATCTCAAATCAGAGCCCAAATGGCTTGGACCACCTGTTCCAACACTCCAAAACATATCCAGGGAGTTTGCATCGAATGAGTAGTCCAATCAAGGGATTGGCTCAAGTCACAAATAAAAACAATCCAAGGACCCCTGCCTCCTGGGACAAATCTGGAACACCTGAACCATGTGAACAGGCTGACTTGGGTCACCAGAACACAATTTTTTTAGTATTAACTTGGTTTGGCCCCAGGAATCCAGAAAATTTGCAAAAGTTTTCTTGACTTTTGCCAAAATCTGGAGTAGCATTCTACCTCACTAAGAGCCAGTCAACCAAATCCCATCTCTAACTTCTGAATGACAAATCCCTCAATATGTCCCCCATGCATTCAGCCCAGTTCTTAAGGCAACTGACCCAGATTGGGGAAGTTGTCAGTTCATTCTCTTTCTTTTCACTTAATAAAACTTAAATTCCTCATCTAGCTTACCGCGGCCTGCATCTACCTCTTTAATTTTATAAAAATTCCGCCAATCAATCCAATAAAATGTGCCATCACCCAAGTCCTCCTACCAATGTTCACCTACTGGCTTATCCAGTTGTTTGACCCCGCCACGCAGCAGATCATAAACGCAATAATACGCCTCACCCCTGACAATGAACCCGCTGCAACATTCATTTTCACGCATCCGTTTAATGGAGACTCTTCCATCTATCAGTCACTGAGTCCTATGAAACTGCTCCCCAGCTAGAGCAGCACCCAAGAATTCCTGCCCTGCTGCTCGTGGACTTGGCTTCCATAGTCGGCTCAGCTGCCACTGGTTTGGCCCACCAGTGGGACCTAGAGCGCCCCTCCAGGGGAAGCTCAGTCCCAACCCCTCTCTTGGTTCTTACTATACCTCCGCTTACATTTCTAATCATGTGGCGGCCTCTGTTCCATCTCTTGATGGTACACAAGCCCCCTATCCAAATTAAAGGCCAGCAACCGCAAAGCCTGGAGGAGTTGTCATCTTTCCTGCCTCTCCCACCCTTGGGGTTGACCCCACAAGACTCGTGGTTGCCCCCAACGCAACCATCTGGTTTGCCTTTGGGGCCTTCAGTATGTTACTGAACTTTTACTTTCCTCATGTCTCCCATAGAACCCCACTTTTATTAGTTGCTCAGACTGCTATGCCTTTGGCATTCTGGGCCCTCCACTGGGTGCTTGCACACCCCACCTGGGAGCCCAGTCTAATTCTTCTTAGCCAAATATTTGACACCTCCTTCTAGTAAATGGAATAGGGGCTCAGCAATCCTTTCTAACCCTTCCACAATTTTTTGATAGTATCATACTATTCCTAAGGATACTTAATATCCCTCATACTAGTCAGAGTTTGTATTTTGTTAATCGTCTCCACCTTTTGAGGTTGAGGCCACAAGCCCTTGGAATCAATGATGAACCCAAGGTAAGACAATTGTTCTTTTAAGAATTGACATTTCCTAGGCTTTATCTTCAGATTGGCCTTCAACAGTCATTTAAACTCTTGTTTAAGGTGCTCCATATGTTTGGAAAACGTTTGTGAAAAGACATTGATATCATCAGGTACACCAGTAGGTAGGATAAGTTAATGTCCCCCAAAATTGTGTTCATTGCACGCAAAAGGTTTATGGCGCATTGCACAGCTCCCGTGGCATGCGCATCAGTTGAAACAGCCCTTGAGCAGCATTCATCACACACTTCTCCTACTCCCCTTGGGGCAGTTCAATTTTCCAATATCCTGAGATAAGGTCCATTGCAGTAAAATACTTCACACCTATCAGACATTCCAGAGCATCATCAATTTTGGGCAAAGAATATGAATCTTTTTTGTAATAGCATTATGGCGTCAATATATAATTACAAGTCATTTGCTGCCATCTTTTTACTTTAATATTAAAACTGAGCTGGCCCACAGGCTTTTAGAGGGCACATTTATTTTACTCTTCAGCAATTTGTCTAGTTCTTCTCCAACTATTTCACTACTAGCCCTTGGGCGCCAGATTGGCCTCATTCTCATAGGCACATGGTCTCCAGGTGTCAACTGAATGCTGTACTCCTTTTGCACAACCTAAATTTTGGTCATCTTTGGCAAAAATTTCGGAGTATTGTTCAAAAACTCTTGCGCTTCATCCTTCTGTTGTTCTGATAATCCAGGTAATGATTTTTGAGGAATTACAGCATGTGCATCAAGGCTCTCAGTCAGTAAACCAAACTCGGATAAATCTCCAAATTTTATAGCTGTTTTTAACTTATCCTCAGAAACAGATGCACAAATGCGACTACTTGATTTTTCTTGACCTTAATACTTCACTAGGTCAAATTTTCTAATAATATCAATTTCCCCGTGCCCTTATAACAGTATTATAAATGCTACACTAGGTTCCATCTGAGAACAATTCCAATGGGATAAAAATTTCCCATATAGTTCTGGAATATACAGCGTGGTCCCAGTCCTCATAACCAGTTGATGGCCTGGAGCTATTGTTGCATCCTTATTCACCCATAGATGTATTCCTCAATTTCATTTATGGCAGTTGGCATAGTGACTTTGATTTCCCCGCTGAATATATCCTACTTGTATTATTCCATAGCATAAGATATATTGATAAAGTTTTTGTGACAGCTAATGGGCTTCTTATTGTCATAAGAGTAATAATTTATAAAGTGATTGGCCCAATATAGTCAAAATGTTTTCTTTAGTGTCACAAAAGATCCTATAAGCCCTTAAAACTAGCTTCAATTAATATGTCATTATTGGCGTTTGGAAGCACTACTGTAGGTGTAGCTACTACCAAAGCATCAAATTGCAGTAGCAAGGCGCTGTAAGCTCCTTCACTCTTGGTTCTGTTAAGTCCCGCGGTATCATATTCCTAATGGTGATCAATGTCCAGAGAAATTTTCAATTTCTTTCCCAATTTCGTGGAACAATGTCTACAGGTTCCCTGCTATTAAAAATAGCTACAACTTTGATCTTGTTGACCATAATGTCCACGTAAGTGCACTCAGAGTGTTAGAATCAATAGAGTTTACTAAGTGAATATGGGAAGAATGCAAAGAGTTAGGAGTGTGCTTCAGGATATTTCCAATACTAGGACATCCATTGATGAATGTGCCGATTGGCATAGCTATATTCACCCCTTTACAAGATTGGGGTATTTTCTGCATTGCTCAGCCCTTGTGCTGGAATATTCTCAAGTATTTGTTGCACATATGATTTAGCAACTACTTCAGAAGCTTTAGGTATGACAACTTTTAATCTGGGAGAGAGTTACCGCATGTACATTTGTAGAATCTTCATTTGATACTAAAATAAAATTTTTAAGTTATTAAACAAGGCCCCATGGCTTGCGTATTCTTGTCAATCAGGTGGGACTGGTGTTCCAGGCACAATTTAGCGTCCCATATCTATTGTTCTTGTTCTTTTCCCTCCTCCTGAAAATTATTGGGAAGGACTACAATGACATTATTCTGACAGCCTTGGGAAGCAAAGTGTCCTTTATAATTGCAGTTATACCAAGTAATTTCATTCATTGGGCGTGAGTCCCTCATAATTTTAGGTTTGCTCAGTTTTCACAGGTGGATCACTGTCAATCTTCTTATTGGTTTCAAAGGTTTTCCAGTAGAGCAACAGGTCCCGATCTGTACCCAGTATTAGGAGGGCCATAATTTTTTGAATATCTGCACAAATAATCAACCAATTTGGACTTTGCAAGGTTTTGCACAAAATCAGGCAATAAAGTGTCCAGCAAATTTTGTCAAAGCTGTACTGCATGTTGTATTGTAATCTTAACGTTAAGGTTTTCCTATAGCCTTTGCGCCTAGGTGAACTTGAGCTTCACAATTGGATTAATCCACAAATTCATCAATCGCTTTATTATTCTTAAAGCACATATTCATAAACTTAGAATTTCCAATCAACATTCGTTTTGGACCCCCAAATTCGCAAAGCACAGCCTCTATGACTTTGGCATAAGTTGGTTTTCAACAATGTGATGCATAATTAACTGAATGCTCCAATAATCCAAGCAGCTGATCATAGTGGCCACTTTGTTACAATCTCCAGCCCTATAGAATGGACATTTTGGAGCGTTTGACAAATGTGGTTATACTTCTATTCTTGTCAAAATCAGGTAGATTCACTGGTTTGTAAATTATTGTTTTCCCATCCAAGGGTTATCACGATTGCTTCTTGGTTGGCTTGAGCCTGGCTTACTAGGGTGCTGAGGCACTGCACCATGGTTTGAGGTGTTGGGGTTGGCCAAAGCCTCCATATTACTAGGCATTTGTTGACGTGGCTCAGCATCCATTTCAGTAGCTACTTCCAAAGCTTCGACCTCATAATATTTTGAAGTGTTTTCAGTTGAGTGGTTCATGGCACACTGGCAACATCCATTGTACAAAGCTCAGATTTGATCATAATTCACTTTCCCATTTGACACAATTTCTTTTTTAACTTTAATTTCGCAATTTCCTCAATTAAACTAGTAGTTTATAGCTGCAAGGTGCAAATAACTTGGTCATTTTCCTTAATTGCCTTCTTAAGATGGTTTACTTCTCCATGAAGAATTATATTGACTCATTAATAGAGTAGACATCTTCATTAAGATTTTTGATTTGGTGATTAAAATGTTCAATAGAGTCTTTGATTTTTTCATTCTCAGCCCATTGGCCTTTGAATTGTGTGTGCCAAAAGTTGATTTTTTCGCTGTATTCAACCTTCATATGTGAAATTTGGGCGCACAGTCATTGAGACTTGTTACAAAAATTATCGTTATGGTTTAAACTCACCTTTTATTCTTCATGATTAAGCCTAATGAACTCTGAAGCATTAATGGAAGTTTGAGTGATATCGCTAACACAAAATTTGGTAACTCCTCTTTCCTCCAAAAATTGTCAAAGATGGGATTCAATCTGCTGTTTAGCTCTTGTGCTAATTCTGCTACCCAATCATCAGCCCAGTCGGCTAGAATATAATTCGCCTCCATGCTAGAATGGACCTCAGCGAATTTGGCTTCTACTCAATCATTAAAGATTTGGCCCGCCTGGCTGGAGTTGCGTGATAAGTTTACCAAATCAGTATTGGCCGCTTAATAGCAGGCACTTGTCATCTGAGAATTTCTGGAGGAGGGTGTACAAATTCGATTATTTATTGACAGATGTTCTCTATCCCAATTAAATTGTTTCAGATTTGAGCTACATTCAATTGATGATGAGCTAGATATCTCATCCACAGCACATCTTGATGTCATTGGTGAAAAAAGGATTGCTACTATTGTCCGTGGGCCCTTGTCCCATCTGATACCATCTTAACAATTGATGTTCAAGACGTTCCAGCTCTTCAGGTGAAATGGGCTCGTTATGGTAGGTAAAAATAAGTACATCATTTCAATTGATCTGGGACACAGTCATTTCAGTATTCCCATTGGGACCAGTAATGGTTCTGAATAATTAATTGTGATTGCTCCCCTGCTCAGCATGGTCAATATCTGCGTTCCCAGCCATGAGCACCACTTGTTGAAGTTTTGGCCTACTTTGGATGACTGACTCTTCTTCTGAGGTAATGTAGAGTTTCAAGGATTTATTTTATGGCAACAATAGACCAGACGGTGACAATAGTTAGGATATTAACTCCTTGGCAATACCGCTTCTTTTTTTAGTACTAGATGGTCCCAACCTGAGGGGGATTCATCGATGTTTATTAAATTATTCCTGGGCTCCTAAGAGCCTGAGGCGAGGGAAGGGGAGGAAGGAGGCATCGAGTAAAGGAGGGGGTTTTCGCGCCAGAGCCGTGCTGCAGTGACAACTGAGCGGGGGAGGGTTGGCGACACAGTGCAGACCTTCAGGGCCATCTCAAAGTGTACCTGAAAGTGGGTGATCATGTGTGGAAGGGTCCACACCTGCTGGTCAAAGGCAGCACGAAGGAAGGAGTTATGGATGGTCCAGATGGCTGTGGCATAGGTGAGGACACGGAGGGGTTGGTGGCAACCAGGCAACGTCTGCTCAAACATGAGGTCTTGCACAGGGTTTCCAGACCAGGGCTGAGCATGGATGAGCGCGCGGGCCTTTGGACAAAATGTGGCGACACCTGGACAGGTGAAAAAACGATGGAGGTGGGAGTCAATAGGCTCCGCACAGCAGGGGTAGCTTCGGTGCTGGAAGGTGGGGCCAGTCTGGTCCCCTGTCCCGTATGAACAGTGGAGCACCCTCCATAAGATGTTGGACACCTTTGCTGACAGGATGAGGTGATAGACGTCCTTCCACAATTCCTTAAGGTTGAATCTCACGGAGGGAGGGAGGAGCTCAAGGAGTCTAGGGCAGATGGAAGGTCGATCTTGGGGGTTGAGGCGAGTTGTGACAACTTGTCCATTGTGCACAATTGCATGGCGATGGGGGCTGAGGCCAGGGGCATCCCTTCTGTATGGGAAGGCATGGTGGATCCGCGCGCCTACTCATTTCAGGGCAAGGAGAGCCTGGTTCCAGTAGGGGAATGAGAATGGTTTCAGGCGATGACCTGGGTGGTTTGTGAGCCACTCCCCTAATGAGGTCAGAGATGCTCTGGGAAGACCCATAGCTGCTGACACTGACTGGCGGAGGGCGGGCGCCCATTGGGGCATGGGGGTCGCGTCCCAGCAGACAATCGGCCATAGGAACTTCAGGAATATTGTGGTGGCGTGGGATCGCGTGTCCAGAAGCCCTAGGCCCCCTTCATTGCAGGGTCAGGAAATGGTTGAGAGGGCCATTGGTGGATGGTTTGAGCCCCAGATCCAACAGCGGAGGAGTACATTGAGCCGCGTATAAAAGGCATCTGTGAATGGGCAGACGTGCGCTAGGAACCAGACTTTGGAGAGGAGGAACACATTGGCCATTAGAGCTTGACCCTGGGGGGTGATGTGCCACCGGTTCCAGCTGGAAATCCTGAAGTTAACTGCTGCGAGGAGCAAGTCCTCATTGTCCTTTAGCGCAACTCCTTGTTGGTTGATGAGAACGCCCAGGTGACGGAAGGTACCGCGCAGAGGTTCAATACCTAATGGTGGGGGAAGTTGAGGGAGCCGACCTGTACAACTGTTGTCTTGGAGGTGTTGACCATGGCGTTGGACGCCTTGGTGTACCTCTCAATGGTCACAGCAGCTAGGGCAACATCCCCAGGGCAGCCAAATGCAATGGCGGTGTCATCTGCAAATGCCATGGTGCGGGTGGGGGCTTTACCTGGGACCAGAATCCCTGTTAGCTTGTCCTGTAAGGAGGCCAAGAGGGGGTCGAGGTTGATGTTAAAAAGGATAGGGCTCAGGGGGTCCCCTTTCCGGAGACCTTGTCCAACTGGTACTGCCATTGTAAAACCCATTGGCGCCAGTACTCTGGTGTGGAGCTGGTCATAGAGCGCTGATATCCAGCGCCTAGCTGCGGGGGGGAGATGGAAGCGGACTAGGGAAGCATCAATATACTTCCAGGCCACTCAATCATATGCTTTCTCCATATTCAGGAGAGCCACAAAGCCATTCACCTTACGAGAGTTAGCAGTCAAAGTCACGTGAAGGTCATTATAGTTGTCCCATAGCGACCTCCCCAGAATAAAACCGTTCTGGGATGGGGAGAGGCGAGGTGACACCCATTTGGTGATGCAGTTGGCCAGAAACTTCGTGAAGAGCTTGTGGACTGTGTAGATCAACGCTATGGGGCGCCAGTTTGCCAGGTTCTCACGGTCTGACTTCTTGTGAATGAGGGTCGTGATTGAGCCTCTGGAGTCGGGGAGGACCTCGCCATTCACCAAGAGTGCAGCGAAGAGGTCGCGGAGGGTCCTGGCTATCACCGCAGGTTCCAGAAGGTACACCTCGAAGGGAATTCCATCTGGGCCTGGGGCTTTAAGCCGTGGGTATTTCAGAAGGGTTTCCATCACCTCCTGGATGAAAATAGGCGCCAGTAGAGCCTCATCAGCCCGTGGGTCAATGGGCGGCTCTGGAGCCCACCACAGGAAGGCTTGGATGTCTGACGGGTCCACCTGGGTGGCATGGAAGAGGCTGGAGTAGAAGTGGTGTAGTTCCTGTGTGATTTCCTCCTTATACGAAGTGGATGTAGTGCCAATCTTCAGTGCATTAATATCCTGCGCTGTTGACCGGGCTTTTTGTTTCTTAAAGAAGAAACGGGTGGGGCGTTCCCATTGAGCATAGTAACGAGATGTTGTAAAGTTTGCTTCCCGTTCTTCCTGCAGTGTGAGCTCCAAGCGGAGTGCTTCCTGCACAGATTCCCAGTCTTCCAACCAACTGGGAGAGGGTGAAGGCTGGCAGTTTCACTCCAGATGTCTGATTCTGGCTTCCGTCCTTTTAACTCTGGCGCGAGCTGCGGTCATCTGGGCTTTGGCACAGTTGTAAGCAACGCGGGTGATGCCCTCCTTGATCACCGCCCATCTAGCCTTGCGGTCAAGCAGGTGGGGTGGGGGGAGGTTAGAGTCTACCGGATGGTCATAGACAGCTTCTCCTTAGTGAAGGGGTTGTTGAGAAGAGCTGGGGCAACCCTAGGCCAGAACCTACGTGACAGTCTAGGCGTGGTGGTGAGGACAACGGTGTTTGACCTGTGATCACTCAGATGGTTGTCGTGAGAGATGGGAGAGGATATGCGGCCAATTAGCAGGGGGCCAATCAGTGCCATATCTATGTGTGACGCTGACTGGAAAGCTCCTCCATCATACTGGATCCTAGTCATACAACCTAGGCCAGATGCAGAGGGTGGAAGCGCATCCATAAAGCCACTCAGGCGAAAGAAATCCTGGAGGCGACTTGATCCAGGGCGTTCCTTTGCTGCAGGGGGGTAAAAGTCATGGACGCGACTTATGATTGTGTTGAAATCTCCCAAGAGGACTTTATTCCGTGGGAGATTGAGTTGGACGAGCTCTTACAAGAGCCGGTTTTGCTCTTGACCTGCATTAGGCAGGTAGATGCTTGCAGCGAAGAAAGAGAACTCATGAGTGGTGAGTTTGGCTAGTATGAGGCGGCCACCTAGATATTGTGAAAAAGAATGGGTTTTAACCTGGGGATTCAAAACAATAAGGGCGGCATGGTTTGTCCAGAAGGAGTTGCCTCCAGACTGTTCATTCCATGCAGATTGTTCGTGGGGGAGGATATGGGGCTCCTGGACAGCAGCGATGTCAATTTGTGCTGACCTGAAGTTGCGGAGGAGGTGGGCTCTCCACTTAAAGTCCTGCAACCCATTCGCGTTGATGGATTGCAGGGCCAGGGTGCTGCCGTGGGGACCCATAGCTGTTCCCCTCCATGTCCTGGGGGTTGCCAGCGCTTAAACCTGCTGCTGTGAGGCGGCTAGTTTTGAGTCCTTTAGCTTGACTATTAGCTGCAATCCGTGAGGAGCGTCGAGGGTTCTGAGGGGAAGGAGAGGGTGGGGGGCAGAGGACCCAGTAAGCCAGCCTAGGATGCTGCCCCGCTCCGTTGCAGGTGAAGGACCTGAGGGTGCTCAACGGCGACCTCCGCGGTGTCCCCATTTGATGGGTCTGAGTCCATATTCACTTCCTCCAACACTGCAAAGGAGCCGCGCAAAATGGACTGTGGGGTTGAGGTAGGACTCTTTGAGGTGGCACTTCTACCGCAGGCCGCGGGTTGCCAGTCCATGCTGGTGAGCATAGCTCCATTGGAAGCTGAGGGTTGATGCGATAAATTGCTGGTGGAGGTTAGTGGGGGTGCCGCGGAGCCCTGAGTGGGGGTGGCTGATGAGGGGCGCCCTGTGGGAGATGCCTTGCGCTTGGTGAGAGAGGGAGTTGACTCTGGGAAATTGGAGGGGGTGCCCACTGGAAGGGGGCATGAGTGCGAAGGTATCCCACACCAATAGTGGGGTTAGCTGTTTCAACTGCTAGGCGTAAAGCCTCAGGGGACAGGTCTTATATGGGAACCCATTGTGTGGGTTTTGGAAAAGCTGCTGCGGCCACGTGGGATCGTTTTTGGCCTGGTTTAGGCCCCTGGGTGGTGGCTAAGAGGGCTTGTTTTTGAGCTGTGCAGCCACTATACAGGTGTCCAAGGGCGTTACACCATGAACACCGGGGGCGCGCCTGATCAGGGTCAACAAAAAAGATCTCAGGGCATGCCCCAACTACCGCCACATGAGGAATAACCTCAATGTTGCGGGATACAGTGGGGGAGGGGATGAACGATGCCCTAGCAGTGCGAGCTCTTTGGGTGGGAGCATAGTAAGAGGGGATGCTAAAGTCCACTGAAAGAACAGACCCAAACTCCATTAAACCACGATGGAGCGCCATTTTAGAGACTCAGGATCAACAGTCGTTGGTAGGTAGAAAAAGTATCCCATGAAATTTTCTCCAGGTGAGAGCGTGTGCAGGAGATGTAAAGAGATCTACGCGGAATAATGACCTGGAGGGTGGCAGCATGGTCAGCAAGGGCAGCTTCAGTGAAGCCCACATCAATTTAGTGGCCCTCCACTGAATCATGGATGGTGGTGTTAATTGGGAATGTCTCTGAGATCACTGCAAAGTATGAGAAGTAATCCTCCACATAGAATTTAACAGGGTTATGCTCATAATAAAGGCGAATCGTATGGGAGAGGGTTGAGTGAGGTAGAGCTTTTTGCGCTCTAGTTTCGGCCCATTTCTTTTGACATCAGCAATAAAAGCCACTTCACGGGGATCAGCTTTGGGTAGAGTTGGTGCCAGAGGTTTTTGCCACGCCCCAGTGGCTCCTTTGGTACATTTGTGTTTGCTTTGGGCTGCAATTGTGGGTTGAATGCAAGCTGGTGGTTTGGACAAGTTTGCAGAGTTCCCCTGTTGCTGGAATGTTTGAGCAGTTGCTGGTGGCATATTAAATTGAGGGGCGAATTGTTGGGCCTCGCTAAATTGAGGAGGCCCATCCAGATTGGAATTAACTCCAGCCAATTGGGAGGAGGGCGATGTTTCATCACCATCCCAATCTATTTGGGTAAATTCAACCCGAGTATTTGCTGTGATTTCGTGGGCAAAACTCACTGGCTGATTGGTGAATTGGTCGTTTTCAGCATATGGAGATAAAGTGCCGACTTGAGAAGTGTCGATTATGGGGTTTAAATGGGACGGGTGGGATTAGAACTGGTGTGAAGTTCTAAAATCTGAACCATTTGAATCCCCATTGGGAAGAGTAGATTGTCCCAATTTGGTGCTTAGTGAACCAGAATGTGCGGCTAATCCAACCTTACATCTAAGGGTTTGGGGGTCAGGTGATTGTTGGGCCTCGCTAAATTGGGGAGGCCCATCCAGATTGGAATTAACTCCAGCCAATTGGGAGGAGGGCGATGTTTCATCACCATCCCAATCTATTTGGGTAAATTCAGCCCGAGTATTTGCTGTGATTTCGTGGGCAAAACTCACTGGCTGATTGGTGAATTGGTCGTTTTCAGCATATGGAGATAAAGTGCCAACTTGAGAAGTGCCGATTATGGGGTTTAAATGGGATGGGTGAGATTGGAACTGGTGTGAAGTTCCAAAATCCGAACCATTTGAATCCTCATTGGGAAGAGTAGATTGTCCCAATTTGGTGCTTAGTGAACCAGAATGTGCGGCTAATCCAACCTTACATCCGAGGGTTCGTGGGCCAGGTAGCTGGGTATCGCACCTCATGGAGGGATCCAGAAACACGGCGTCAGCAATAATAGATGGGGCTGAATTAGCTGACACAATGGGGGAGGTGAATGCCTGGATGGGCTGAGTTGCATTCAACTGAGCAGACGCCATTAAATCAGCGTGGGTGATGGCCTCCTTGGTTGGAGAGGGGCCCAGCGGGTTGGTGGGAGGTAGCGCATGCAGAGCTGTTGGGCGTGCAGGTTGCAGAAGTGCAATCAGTTGAACTGGCGCTAGTTGAAATAGCTCCAGGTTGGGGGTGGTGCCTGCTTTCACAGCCGCTGCTTGAGAGCGGGTGATTCTGGTTGACCCTGAGGTGGGTAACTGGGGGTTGCTTCATTTGGGGTGGTGCTGGCTCATTTGGACGAGCCCGCGGGTTCTTTTGCGGGGTTTCCCGCCATATTTGCTAATAATTTTCGTAAATCTCTTTAGTAGAGCTAAATTTCAAGGCTGAATTGATTTTCAAAAAGTGATGCTTAGCAGAAAGAGATAATTTGACAATACCACTTCAAAGCCATATTCTTCTGTCATTACTTGGACAATGGCTTTCTGCCAAGATCCTTCTGATCCCAAGTAAATTCTAGACTTAATACAACGTAAAAGTATTTAAATACAAAAAGATCTTAGTTTAAACTATGAGCTTGTGGTAATAATTTATTTGTACTTTATTAGTATTAACTTGAAGATAATTTATAGGGTTCAATGTTCGCAACATCTTACACATGACGTCATATTTTCAATGGCCCTTGGCCATAGAAAAACGTAATAAGATCATCTGAGGGTTTACATTTCTTTCAACTGGAGCATCTAGCATGGCCTCAGGGTCAGTGTCAAACTCATAATATCTCAATACAGCATTTCTGACGCATCTGAAAATAGTTGAACCAATGCTCCTCTCAAGCAATTGGCAGCACATACTAAGGCGATTTGTACACTAATTAGTAATTAATTTGATCAAAAAACTTGATTGACATTAAAAGCTAATTTTTGACATAGACCAACAAAGTCTACATGCCCAAGTCATCAAGTCAACTATTTTTATTAAGTCCGAATTAACCAACAAAGCCCTCAGGCCCATGTCACCATAGTCAAGTATTAAGTGGAATTGGTAGACCACGGATCCCAAGCTTTGCATAGATGTAGGATATTCCTGATCCATAATCACTGATATCTTTGATATGATCTATATTAAATTAAGCATGTTAACGTTATTAAGTTCCTATCAAATATCCAATGATTAGGTCCAGTCAACTACTCAACAGTCCCACATCACTGCTATGAAGCCCACCGCTGAATAAAGGGTGACAAAGAACCACATAGAAGGATGGTGCACAGAAGAGCTCAAGCAAAGAATGGAATGTATTTTGCTAATTTAACCTCTTAGTCGGCAAATGGGACTAAATAAATGCATATATACAAAATAAAACGAACATATTTTTATTAAACCAAATGGCCACCAAGGATTTTTTCTCGTGGAAACATAATTAAACACTTGGGGGGCTGTTGATAGGTAGAAGTGGTGCTAAGCCTAGGCGAACCAATAGGCGTATGCTGCCATCAGCCAGGGTCCTGTAACTCAAGGTTTCTGAACTTGAGTTATATATTGCAAATTGACTCATCCTAATTTACCAATTTTATAAATGGAACGGATTTTTAATCCCTGTTTCCCAAGCAACTGAATTGAACCATCAACGTTGAGTACATATCTGGTGCCTTTTAACGCCTTGATGTAACGCCAGTCTGAGCATAACATACATCCCCTTGACCACCCTGGTCATATCTAGCCAGTACCCAGTGTTGTTCTAGGGTATGTTTTAGGTCAGGAAGGCTTTGCAACTTGACGGCCTCCTGATGACCAGCCTTGTCCTTACAATTTGCGCCCTCAATCATTATTAAGCCATGAAAGCCATTCAGGCTATCTTAGCTTGATTAGCTTCCCATCCCTCCTTGGTAATGCATATTTCTTCATTTAGGCGCTCTTTCCAAATTGTACGAAATATCAAAAGACCTTGCTAGTGAGGGCTAACATCTATAAATTTGACCCTACGCAAGAATCTCTAAGGCAAACATCTACTCCAACCACTATAGCCTATTCTACAGTTGCCTCCATCTGGAAACCTGCTCCTGCAGAGTTGCCGCCACAAAATTCTTCTCCATCACGTGAAGATAGGCAGAGGATTTTGGCCATGATGGGGTAGTGCCCTGATAAAATCTGGGTGCTGAATGGTTACTCGCTTCTGGACCTAGATTTCAACTGCACAGATTCGTTGATCCTTGCGTTTATTGTTTGATTAAAATTGATATACTGGGACAATAATAGTATGAAGACTATATTTTGTTGATTGCCCAAAGGCCATGTTGAGTGAAAAGTACAGTGCTAAACTGGTGTTCTTCCTCTTGAAAATATTCTGGTACTGGTAGGGAACACTTTCCCTATTCTCTTCACGCAGAGCCAAGTGGAGATTTTATAAAAACAACCTAAGGATATCTGATCCTTGCACTCTTCTCTTAAAAGTAATGTTAAACAACAAATGTATAATATCATAATTAATATCAAGTTTTTATCTACTTTATAGGGAATATTTGGGGGTTTTATAGTTAAGATTGAGACACAACTTTTCAGCTGTCCGCTAGGAATTATTTATGCTCCTATGCTGGTTTGACCCTCAAGTGTTAGGCACTAAATCTCATCAGGTACTGTTGCCTTAAGTTTCATAGGCAGCGTAATCCTCAGCTGTTTGGCTACCAAACAATTGGAATATGGACTCAAAGCCAATTGTTTTGGCTGATAATGATCCTACTCTCTACATCCAGCGTTCAAATGCTTTGGTAGTTTCTGGTGACTCCCCATTTTGTTCCACTCTGAAAAATTCTCTATAATTTGACTACTGGTGTTGCTCCCATATCAAATTATTGCTTAATTTTATTAGGGATAATTGATGATGATAATGTCATCAGTCATTGACCTCTGCCGAGATATTAAATGATTTACTGCAATAATTTAACTGTCAAGTGTTATTCCCTCTTTGAATTCATATTTAATATCATTGGGGATGATGCCCAACAATAATCCCATCAGTTAGCCGTTGTTGCTGATACTGTACAATTATAACTTAATCATCAAATTTAATTATCAGTTAAAATGTTGGATTATGTGGTCATCTCAAATTCCGACATGTCCCCTCCATCTTCAGATCAAAAAGCCAGTTGGTGAAGGCATTAGTCCCCTTGGTTTTCCCTTTCATTCTCCAGAGCAGTTTCCCCAAGTGGTTCCATCATAACGTCCTTCCACAACTCTACCTCTATCTCCCTCACCCGCTCCTCAGGTCATATCTCATCCAAACTGGTAGCCATGGGGCAGCTCAAGCCCCCTATATCAAAGGCTAAATGTAGAGCTGCAACATTTACAGCATCTCCTCTTTCAGGCCATGGGTGAGCAATTCTAACCTGTGCCCATAATTAATCAGGGCCCTGAAGCCCTCAGTGAGTTAATAGGCCATTAAGGCCTTAATTAAACTAAAAAGGAAAAGTGATAAGTGATAAAACGGTATTTTATTAAAATAAATTATCAAGGTATCTATAGGAACTTGATTGATTGGGAATGGGAAGATTCAGAAATTTTGGTATTAATTGCCAAAGCCAAATAAACATAAATAATATAATGGGAAATGGGATCATCCTTTGCATTAGTCACCGGTTATCCCAAAGAGTGAATTGATTGGGTCAGCGTTAAATGATAATTCCCCATGGCCTGATTAATGTTTTGACTTCCTTGGCATTTAGTTTCTGGTGTCAAATTTAAATAATTTATAAATAGCATTGGGGTCAATTCCTGATCCTTCAGATTGGGCTTACATAAGTTAATGGGGAGTTTAATCCAGCATCTACCTGTAGGCAGTTCATGACCCTTAGTCAGAGCTTCCCCTCTAAAGGGAGAATCCTGAAAAAGCCCCCTCCAAGCCTCAGCTAGCGGTCAGAGCCAATTTGGGGCACCAGATCCGGGTGGCAGGGTAAAGGGTGGAAGGGTCTAAGGTAGCTGGCATAGACACAATGGTAGGATCTGCAGGTGTCATCAGGGAGCGGCACCAGCATCAGTGTAAGAGGTGGCATTGGCGCTGTGGCTGGCATTGGGATTGACACTTGGCATCAGCGCTGGAGCTGGCATTGGCGCTGGGGCTGGCATTAGGGATCAAACCCTGGTGACCTGGGCTTGGACACCCAGGCTAGTTTTGGAGGGCCCTTAGTCCCCTATCATCCTGGCTTGACCTCTTAGGGCAGGGGCCAGGGTATCCTGGGCTTGTTTTCCCAGTATCCATAATCAGATCAGCTGGGGCCTCCCCAACTGACCCTACCGCTTACAACCTGGCTTGACCTCTTGGGGCTGAGGCAAGGTCAGGTTGTACCTCCTGGGTTGTTTAGGCCCAGGGTATATGCCTTAGGCCAAAGGCTCTTGGCTGCAAACGCCCCTACTCTTTTCCACAAATTAGTTCTTGCAGGGAACTTGGAGGCACCTGGAAGGAAGCACCAGTTTCGTTGGGATCATGGGTTGATACCATGGATCCTTTTGTTGTTTATAGGCCAGACGACTTGATTTCTAAGGATGTTAGATACTTTCCTTGGTTGTTTCTCATGGTTGAGAAGTCTTGTTAATCCTGATATCAAGTCTGGTGTGGTAAATTTAAAATAGATAAAATTTTTACTTAAAAATTGCAAAAATGGAGAGAAAGCGTAAAGTTATCAAATTAATATCAGCTATATATGGTTAATTGGGGAGGTTTTTTGGGGAAAATCTAAGCCTCCCAAGCCTAGATCTAATAAAGTAAACTAATCAGGGATTTGATAAAAGTACAATTATCTTGGTTGAGTTGTTTAAGCTCTTCTCATGGCTCAGGTTTGAACTCTGAGGTTGGGTGGCTCCATGGGAGAATGATTTGTCTGTATTCATCAGGGTTGATTGCTAATTTTGATAATAGTCAACTTTTTTCAGGGATGATGCCTGACAAAATTTTAAACTTTTTGGTCAAGTTGGGCTTGATCTCCGACTTTAATAGATGTCAACTTTTGTTGGAAATTACCCCTGACAGAAGTTTTGGCTTTTTTGATTCAGGATCAAATCCCATCATTTAAAATATCCAATTCCTTCGTTCAGGTAGGAATCCTGACAATACCCCTATAAATTTTAGTGCATGGGGGGAAACGGATGGAGAAAACGACTATGTATGTGGTTTATGACTGTGAACTGAACAACACCTACAATTTAGTGTTCATTGCCCCATCTTTATATGACTTAATAGGGCCCTGACCAGTCGGTGTCCAGTTTGTTATCATGACCTCCAGGCTGGTGATGGTATATTAGGATAAGGTCACTGGTTAGAAGGTGTGTAGGGGATCATGCTTGTCATTAAATTGAGCAGTTTCTCTGCTGGTTGTGGCGGACAGGTTTTTAGCAGCTAGGGCCTGAAATCTTATGGTTTCATTTGCAATACTTCACATAGAGACTACAGGTGCTTCAGAAGAAGCTTGATCAAGCATTACCTGGACTTTGGAAGGCAGATAGGGATTTTTGACATACAACGCTTGGAATGGCGACATATTAGTAATTTGATGGTAACTAATCTGATAAGTCAGAATTGCACTAGGAAAATATTTGGGCCAATGAAGGGGATCATAATAGCCATTTTCTGGAGGGTTGCAGTTAGAGTACCATTTACCCGGTATACCATTCCATTGGTAGCAGAATGGTAGGGGGTGGAAAATATGTGTGCGGTTCCCAAAATTCAGCTAAATCTTTCACCAGTGTCAAATGGAAAATTTTTCCATTTTCAGAAAGAATTACGGTATGGCACCCATGATGGGTGGTAATCTTATATATAAAAACGTGGAAGTAGCCTTTGCCAAAGCGGTGTGGAGTGATATGACTTCAAACACTTAGTTAGATGTTCCACAGCTAGTAGGAGGAACAGATGTCCATTGGAGTCTCAAGGAAGAGGTCCCATGACATCAATGCTAATAGTATGGAATGGTTCACAGGGTGGGACCACTGGATGTTGAGAGTGGGGATTAGGTCTGACTTGGCTTTTACATACCAGACAGGACTCCAATACGTCATGGATAGAAACAATTATTTCCTCCCAATAACATTAATTTGTTGGCGACTGGTAGGTTTTCCAAATCCCCCATAGATGACTTGCCAATGTCCTTCTAATATGACTGCGGTTTGAGCCAATGGTCATACATAAAGCACCCATACTTTAGACACATTTTTACAAGATTGACCGTTCTTGAATTGGAGATTTGCCAATCTTTTCGCTAATTCCTTTTAAAGGTCGGGGATTCATCCTTCCATAAATGTAATTGGGTTAGGAGTTCGTAGGATCAATTCTCTTCAGGGTTGGTTAAAGTTAAAATAGGAAGCCGAGATAGGCAATCTGCACTTTGGTGTATAGGCCCTGGTTGGTGGATAATAGAAAAGGCATAGTTTTTAAGCTTTAACGTCCTTTGGGATAACCTCCCTTTGGGGTCCTTCATCTGTTGTAGCCATCGCAGGGAATCATGGTCAGTAATTATAGTAAAATGTTTATCATATAGATAAGGTTGGAAATGCTTAATAGCTGATAATACTGACAAGCATTCACGTTTGGCAATGCTATAATTACGTTTGGCTTTAAATAAGGTTTTGCTGTAGTAGGTGATGGGATGATCCACTAAGTTCTCATTATGTTGAGAGTATGGCTCCAATGGCAATATTACTAGCATTAGTAAAGAGGAGGAAGGATCTACCAAAATTATATGAATAAGTATTGGGGAGTGGGAGAGAGACATATAGCAAGTTGAAGGCCTGCTGTTGCTCTTCTTTCCACTGAAAGGGTATTTCTTTCTTCAGTAGATACACCAGAGGCTCAGAGGTGTCTGCAAAATGGAGGATAAATTGGTAACAATAGCCCACAATTACTATGAAAACTTCTACATCTCATAGGAATTTATTAGGTAATCTTAGCAATAGCCAAGACCTTCTCGTCCTTTGGGGATATTCCAACTTTGCTGACCTTATGACCCAAAAAATCCATCTCACCCTGGAAGAAAGATCATTTTGATGGCTTTAGCTTTAACAACGATTGTCATAACTGCTGAAAGACTTGCTTGAGGTGATTTAGATGTTCATTAAATGTTCTCAACAAAATGGTAACATTGTCAAGATAAAAAAGCACATAGAAGCGTTTTAAATCGCCTAGGAGTCCGTCCATGGCGCGTTGAAAGGTAGTATGGGCGTTTCATAACCCCTGCAGCTTTTGAATGGGCTCAAATAATCCTTTACTTGAGATGAGAGCATATTTTTCACGATCCTCTGGCAACAAATCAACTTGCCAGTACCCACTGGCAAGATCCATAGCTGAGAAATAGTGGGGCCCCAGCATTAAGCTTAAAGAGTCATATATACATGGCAGGGTGTAACTACCTTTCCGTATGATTGACTTGAGGCGTTGATAATCCATAATAACATGGTAACCACCATTCTTTTTCTTAACTAACAGTAGTGGGGAAGCCCATGGACTTTTGAAAGGCAAAAGTAACCGTCCTCCAACAGGTGTTGTAACTCAAGGGCCACATAGCTTCCTCTACTTTGGATTTTTCAATATGGTCAGGATTTAAATGGAGGATAATCCTCAGTTTCAATTTGATGAATTACCTCAGATATTCTCTCATAGTTACTTGGTCCTGAAGAAAAAATATCGCTATACTCCTCAAGGAGGTTTTTGACATCTTGGCATTTGTTTGGGGTAAGATTATCTCCAATTCTACTGTCAACCAAAGCTATGGTGGTTGTGGGGAAGGAATCCTAAATCCTGTAATGAGCCAAAACAATTTACATTGGCAATACTCTTTATGGGACATTGTTTTACATAAGTTATAGGAGCATGAAGAAGGACCTGGAGAGTTTTAGTAGTTAAATTTCCTGATAGAATAGAGATAGATTTCCTATAGGCAAAATCCAAAATCCTTGCCAGGTCAACGCCTCCTTGATGGATGGGTTGGGTTGGGTGTCCAAGAAGCTCCAAAATTTGATCTGGAGTGGTAATAATCTGGATCCTTGTATATACATTAACTTGTGAGCCTGAGGGTTGTGTTATAAAATGAGGGTATATGGAGGAATCCCCACTTCAGCATCTACAGCCTCTGGGGGTACTTGGGTTTTCCCCCTAAGACTTGTTACTCAATTTCACAAATGGAGGTTGGGATTCAAGAAGGCATGTCTGTTTTTTGGGGCTCCTTTATTTTTGACGAAAAGTTCAAATATTCAGGAATCCTATACCCTAGTAGGGATAGGTATATTTCCTTGTGGATGATAATGCAGTTAAATTACCTCATCAGTTGGACCCCAATAAGCAGTTCATAGTTATCATCTTCTAATGCGATGGAAGGGGCAGCTATTAATAACTTCCTGAAATGAAGGGGTAAAGCAGAATAAGCTCCTATTGCCTTATTAGACTGACTACCTTCCATACCATATTCAGCTTTGTGAATCAAGTCTGGAGTCATTTTTATTTTTTGGGTAATCCAGAAGGTATAATTTTAACTGGAGAACCAGTGTCAATTATAGCCAGGACTATAACCTTACAAACACTATGACTAAACCACCAATGATCCTAGTTGAGAGTTAATAGCTAATAGGTTGTCATTAGGGTTCTGCAGTGAAGAAAGCGGAGGATTCTGCTGTGGCCAAGCTTGTGGCTGTTAAACTTTTCTTTCTCATTGCAGTCACTATTGCAACCTAAACAATTCAAGACTGAATCTAGTTTGATAATCTCACAGAGGAGATTAGTCTGCGCCCATGTCAGGGAGCAGTTGGGCAAGCAAGGTAAGAGGAGCAGGTGGAAGGCCCACGGCCTCCAACGTTCAAAAATGCCCCAGAGAATCCAGCGGAATTGACAAAAATACTAAAAAACTGGCGGTCACTATTTCCCCGGAGATACTCGCATGGCAAGCATGATGCAACCAGTACATCAACACGCCACACTCCCAGCCACTTTTGTTGGTGGAATTCGGAGTCCGCGTGCTTCTGGACATCAAAAAACGGCCTTATGGGAAAAATTTTGTGAAGATGTACACACAATTTTCCCGACCACGGTGTACGTTGCACCTCACTCCATGTCACACGGTTGGCTGGACCTATGTTTCAAAAGCAAAATGGTAGCAGACGAGGCTGCAGTGGTGCGTGTAGTGGTTGACCTCCCCAAAGGGCAACAGGTCATCGAAACTAAATGCACCAGATGGACAAAATCAACCAAATTTTCCTCATGTTTGACTATTTGCCTACTACGGTAAAACGTGACAATTTGGAACAACACCTGAAAGATGGTCTCGCCATATATGGCAAAATACAATCTTATAAAATGCAACGCTTCACGCTGATGCCACACCTGTGCACTGGCAAAGCCATCGCAGTTCTGACCCCAACTGAGGAGATCGTGAAGGACCTAACCCAGATCCCGCACTCCACTTTTATTGATATCATAGGGCATACCACCCACCCATTCTGGGTGACCATGGACAGCGCGCCCCCCATTTGCACCCACTGTGATGCATTCGTCCATAAGGCACATACATGCCCCATCAAGGAGAGCGTCACATTCCAAGAGCACCCCTCAGCGGCCATGGCCAGCGGGGAGGCACACTATGAACCAACTGCAAGCACCAAGGAGGCCTTCCCATGGGGAGCACAAGGCTGCTACCTACTGATAAAGCCTATCTCCCCACAAGGGCGGAAGAAGGCCAAGCAGGCCCATAGGGCTGCAGCCAAGGAAGCAGCCAAAGCTACCACCGCTATTCCACACTCACAATGCCAGGAGGACATGGAGACCTTTGTGGCAGAAGCAACTTGGGAATCCATCAACCAATCAGATTGGGAAGCCCATGCTGAGTGGGCCACTCAACCCGAGGATCTGATGAGAGATTCAATCTCACCCAATCATTGCACCCAAGCTCTGATTGAAACTGACTTGGAGCCATCCCAACTGAAAAAAAAATTTCGACCCACTCAATGGTGCACCAAACTCACCCACACCGCAAAAAATTTGTCTGACGTCGGGAAAACAAAAAGCAAAGGCTAAAGCCAATGTGACTCTTTTCGCAAAAATCAACAAAAACTCTGATAGCGTTGCTGCTAACACCCGCACTGCTGTGAAGGCCCGCGGGGATCTAGAAGAGGATGGTGGGCCTGGGTGCCCACCCCCTCGCACCTAAGGTGCAATGGGGAAACCTTCATCTAGGGACGTTGAATATCACCGGACTCAAGGCCTCCCCATCCTGGGCTAGGAAACTGAGTTTTTTACAACACAACTTACCTGTGGATATCCTGGCCATCCAGGAGTCCCACTGTCCATAAGGTTCCGAGGAAGCTTGGAAAACAATGCTCCTCCCATCCCTATCCTTTTGGTCAATGCACTGTGGGGTACTAATTTGGAAAAATAATTTTTTTCAAATTTTATCCTCAGAAACATTCCTAAATGGCCGAGTGCTTGTTGTCACCTTCTCATGGGCTGACGTAGCACACGCAATCATCAACATCTATGCCCCAAATAGTGCACGCGAGTGTCAGGAATTTTTTTCATCAGTCAAATCCCTCCCCTACCCCCAGACTCCTTCATAGTTGGCAACATGAACTGTTGGCTAAACACACCAACAGACCGGTGGCCTTCCTCACCCCATGCCCCCCAGGGTCATGTAGAACTATGCGTTCTAAAGGCCACCCTCAGGTTAATGGATGCGCTGCTGTGGCATGCCCCGCTGCTCAAAAACATGACATGGCCCCACATCCACAATGGCCAATTAAAGGTCCATGACCCGCATTGACATTATTCTAACGCTGGCGAAATTCCAAACCCACATCTCCTTCAAGACAACAAAATTGGAATTCTCCAACCATCGACTGGTCGCTAACCTACCACCTACCTGTGACAGCTGCTAAGGCCCCACATTGGTACAAAATCTGCCCCCCCCGAGCTTAGGTTGCCAGGATTTTCCATGTGGGTAGAAAAGGCAACTATGGCAAAAAAGTTTGTTACACCATTTTGCGTGGACCCCATTTCCACATGGGCAACTTTCAAAGATGACACCATCCGCCACTCTCACCATCTCTCCTCCAGACGCTCATGAGCCACATCAGCAGTTATCTCGTGCACTCTGGCAGAATTGGCACACTTAGAGTCCAACATCCCAGTTTCAGGATACAGCTCTGCATGGGGACGGAAGTGGGCGGAGGCAGCTGCCCACCTCAACACACTTGAAAGACAACACAAACATCGGGTTTGTGTTCAGTACAGGGCCACACACATCACAAAAGGTGACAAGTGCAATGCATTTCTTTAAAATTTCACACCACGCCAGAGTGTGGCCTGCACACAGGTGTGAAGATTGGATAATTCCATTGTGGATACACCGGCTGAAGTGACAATTGAATTGCACCAGTATTACTCTGAGCTGTACCAATATGACCCAATTCAGTCAGCTGAAGTGGCGGAATTTCTCAACCGAGCCCACATCTGCTCCATTTTCTGATACCCAGAAATAATGAATTTGTTTACTCCAAAAAAATTATGGACAGCCATTCGCGGTGCGCCAAACCAAAAATGCCCAGTCCCAGATGGCATTCCATATGAATTCTACAAAAAATATTCCATATATCCCCATTGCTGCTCGCTTCACTTAACCAAAGTTTGATGTAAACGCCTCCTACCAGGAGGACATGAGGCCTTCACTGTCACACTCTTCAATAAAGGGGATAAAGCTAGACTTAGCCAACTGGCGCCCCATTTCTCAAACAAACACAGACACCAAAATTTTGACAAAAATCATGGCTAACCGTTTAGGGACTGTAGCATCTGCCACCATCTCCCCAAAACAATTCGATTTCATCCCCAGAAGGTCGATTTGGGACAACGTGCACTCTGTGGCTAATGTATGTCAGTCCACAGCCTCTGGGGCACTTGTATTCTTGGACCAACAAAAGGCCTATGATAGAGTAAATTGGGAATACCTCAGGGCCTGCCTCCATCAATTCCGCCTACCCCCTGGCTTCATCAACTGGGTAATGCTGCTCACATAATTGGCAGCAATGGCAGTGCGTGGCCCTGGCTTCCTAACGGAAGTAGTCCGCCCTCAAGGGGCTTGAGACAAGGGGACCCCCTCAGCCCACTCTTATACAACTTCAGCCTTGACCCACTACTGCGAAATGTGAATGCCCAACTCACTGGGGTCCACATGCCAGGCTAAGCCCCAGTCAAGATAATGGCGTTCGCAGATGATTGTGTGGTGGGGGTGTCTAATAACCAAGATGCACGCGCGCTTGAAGCTCTCATCCAGGGTATTCCCGGGTAAGCAACGTGGCACTGAACGCTTCCAAAACTGAAATTATCCTCCTTGGTCGGTTTCAGAACTGCTGGACCCCAGCAATTAGTTCCCAACCTGGCCCATCTGCTCGCCCACGTCCTCACCCTACTAATTCAAAACACACCGCCCCACTGGTGCTCCCCTTCGTGCCACGTCCTACCATAGGACCAGTACGCCATCTGGGAGTGTGGATGGAGGCAGGCAGATACGCATCAGCAGTAATGGAGTACCATATTCTGGATAACGTGACAAAGCGAATCGCCTCTCTCAGAGCCCACCCTACTTCCCTTACTGGCAGGATTGTTTTAGCCAACTCCATGCTCCTCTCCAAAGTCTGGTTTGGAGCCCATGCCATCCTTCTCCCCAAGCTTCTACAAATCCTTGTACGCCTTGCTGCAAGGATGGCTTTAATCAGGCCGCCCACCACCAGTACGGCTTAAGGTCATGTTTGGCCCTCATCATCATGGTGGCATGGGTCTGCTTGACTTCAAAGCGCATGCACCAAAATCCTGGGTACCTGGTTGCAGCCGTCACCACCCCTACCTCCCCTCCCAACACTGGTCCCGCGCAGCCCGCTCCAACCTCTCCCACGCCTTGGGCCTCAAAATCCATCGAACCCCCTCTCTGATGAAATACCTCGCTTCACATACATCGGCCACAGGTCCTCACAGGACTAAAACCCACTACAAACGAATCCTCCTCTCTCCATGCGGAGCGCTGAGTGGAGAATTCATATTAGTGGACATACAACCCAAAGAGGCCGCCCCTCTCCTCAGTTCACACAAGAGGTACAGGGGCTACCCATCCATGATGGCGTGATCCTCATTTGACCCCATGTCCTATCCAGGGTGGACTACCTGGACATGATGGACATCCCTTACTCCATTGAGACCCAAAAAAATATCTGGAAATATGTACACCATCCTCTGTTGCAACCTCAAGTCCGCTCCCATGTGTGGCGCTGCCTGAGGTGGGTGTATCGTACAGCTGAGCGCTCTAACGCTTTACACTCATCCTGTGTCGTGTGTGGCCAGTATGGAACGCTGTTTCACCGCCTGGAGAAGTGCCCTACCTCTAAAGTGATATGGCGCGAAGTTCAACGTCTTCTGGGCCAGGATCAAACATCCCTTCCAGTCTGTCAAGAGATATGTTCGCTCTATCAATGGCCTCTCCCTTCTGCCCCTCCTTCGTGCTTTGGTGGTTGCAATCGCCATGTGGACCATTCACACGATTGTCTTAGATGCCATCGCAGGCTCCACCCCCACCCTCCCATAAGCGGTACACAGATTCTGGTCCCATTTGGTGGACCACTTTCAAGCGTGGATGTTTGGATACCTCCCACCGCGTCGCCAACAGCTGGTCTCTTCCTGGTTCCCAGTCTGGTTCATCAAATCAGACCCCTTCCTCCACACGTGCTCAATTGTGGCTATGGCCCCTTCACACGTTTCCTCACCCTCCCCATAAGTGGCGTTCCCGCTGGCAACAAGAGATAGCATCGCTTCTCTGGGGTGCCTCCCCTGGTACTAAGTTTTCTCTTCTGAGTCATATTCAGAAGTGTCTGTCCCATTGTTGGCCTTCCCCGCAATAAATTTAAATTTAAATTTAAAGCTTATGGTTGTTCAATGCATTTAAAGTTTTATCTTCTAAGGCATGGCTTTCTATAGAAGAGATTACCATCAAAATTTGTTTGGGTAACTGACCAACATAAAAGTATAAAGCTGGAGGTTTTTATTCCCTTGAATAGACAGAGGGACTTCAACTTCTGACGAGGCAGCTAATACAAAACAACTGGAATTACTGGATACACAGCTAGAGCTATGAACAATGGTCTCAAGGCACTTGTTTTCCATCAGCATAGGGAGCCTCTTGCCCAATACCGACTGATCTTTTGCTGACATATATTGAAGGATGCAGCAGTCAGCTACAGTGTGGTTGTTTCTTCTGAAGAGTGCAGTATAATTCAGGTGTAGGAAACTTGGGGGGTGTAGTGGCCAATGCCAGGACTAGGGCTTATTAGTGTAAACTGGAGTGGCCCAACGGGTTTATGTAGTTAATTCAGTATTTCCAGTTTGGCCTCTTTAATATGGAGGAGTGGCGTTAATTTAGACTTCACCGCTTTAAGATAAAGTAAGATACATTAATATTTTAGAAGCCGAAAACAAAGTGGTGGTGAATCATCATCATACAGACAATTCCATATAACCAACATTTGCGCTTCAAGGTAAAAATGGTGGGCGGATTCGCCTAGTCTTCCCCCAATTAATTTGAACCCCAAAAAAGGTTTTTTTGGTTGGTTAAGTTTGGTCTTTTGAATTCCCTGAAGCATGGCAGCCTTGGCATCAGCCCAAAGGGAAAGGGATCAGATAAACCAAAATTTTGTTTTGAGCCTTTGGATAAGAAAATTAAACTTTTGCCGTTGATGGTCAGTCCCCCCCATAAGGGCTTTCTGCCCCTAATAATGAAAACTCCTCCCCCCCGGGGACATATTTTTATAAAAAAAAGGGTTTAAAAATTTTACCAAAAGGGGGTTTTTTAGGAAAAAATGTAAATTCTTTTCACCCAATGGGGAGGCTTTTTTGGGGTTCCTTGGGGGAAAGTGCATCTCCTTTTTTATGATATTAAAGTTTAACCTATTAAATCTATTCTTTATGGGAAGATTTAGACCAATTTTGTAGTAAAAAATTTAAATTGGCTTTTTTCCCTTTTTTAAAAGTGGTTTTGGAAACTTGGGTCAGTTGTTTGTTATTGGTGGCACCCCCTTTTTCCCCTACTACCCGGGTGGGTTTAAAAAGGTTAAGGCGTTAATGAACAAAAAAATTTTTTGGGAAGGGGGGAACTCCTCTAAAAAATTGGGTTTGGGTAAATACCCAAAAGGGAAACATCAGAATTTTTTTTTTTGGAAAATCCTGGGGGCCTTTTTTTTGGTTTGGGTCCCCAGGGCCCTTGAGGACCTCGGCCCCGGGGTCCCCCTTCATCCATCTTTCCTCATGACCGGGGGTCTTCTTTTCCATCTCCGCCCATCATGCCCGGGGTCCTTCCACCTTCATGTCCCTTTAAAATTGGGAGGGCCCTCGCTCTTTCAGGCCTAAAAAAAAACCCGAAGATATAGAAAATTTCGGGCCCTTTCCCCTTTTTGTTGATTTTCCCCCAAGGTTTGGGGGCGATCATCAAAGGGTGATGGTTTAAACCCGGGATTATTTTCGGTTTGATCTAGACAAAATTTTAAAACCCCCTATTGATTTTAAAACAAACTGTTTTCCCTCAAACGAAACTCTTGATTTGTTTTAAAACGGGTTTAAAAAAACATCCTTTTTCTTTTGTAACCAAAATTTTCCTCATTTTTCGTTAAAAACTAAAACGGGGGGCTGATTGTGATTGGGTGATCTGAATTAGGTTTTCCCCAAATTCAATTTGGAAAAATTTTTGGATGAGGGCCCGTTTTGGGAAAAAATGGAAAAAAAAGGGGAGGAAAAATTTTGGCGGATACATTCCATCTCCCCCCAACTTTTCAAATCAAAAAAATTTTTATTAAGTTCCCATGGGGCAGCATGGAAAGAGCTCTTCTTTAAGGCCACCCCCTGAAAAAAGGGTAAAGGGGAGCGGAAACCTTCATCAAAGTCGGTTAGTTGTGGCTTTTTTGACCACGGAAGGGCAAAAGGGTTTTACTTCCCAAAAGGGAAAAAGAAATATTGGGTTAGTCGGGGATCCCAACACCCAAAAAAAGCAAAAAGGGGAGTAGGCCCCAGGGTCCCCCTTGAAAAAGGAATCCCTGTTTTATTTCCCAAAAGTGGATTGGCTGAAAATTGTTCCCCTCTGATGAAATTTAAAGGGGGTTGTAAATCGGGGCATTTTTTTTGGGGCCCCAGACAGTGGGGTTTTAAAAAGGTTGAAACCTGAAAAAGTGGTTTTTTAAGGACCCCCATCAAACTTAGCTTTTTAAATGTTGGGGGTTTTTGAGGTTTTTTTTGCCTGAAATTTTTGGTGCCAAATTTTCACACTAACCCAACCCCCAAATTTTTTTCATACACTCCCAGACTACCCAAGGAAAATACCTTAAAACTCCCAAAAAGGATTGCCTCACTCTTTATCAAAAGGAAACTGTTCTTTTTTAACTTGTGTGAAACCTTTTAAAAGGGGAGGTCATTGTCAAGGGAATAAGTTTGGACTATCCTTGACACTGGGTCCCCGGTAAACGTTGTGTAACAAAACTTTTAAAAATTTTGGCTGGCTCCATTGACTCAAAAGGTTTAAACCTGGTCCTCCCAAAAATGCCTTTTGGGGGGCTAATCCTCTACCCCCGGGAAGCTCATTTTTTAAACGGTACCCTTGGAAAATCCTTTGATCTATTTTTTTTTAAAGTTTAAACTCAAATATGAAGTGGTTTTAACTTTTAAAAGGGCTATCCCCCTGCTTCCTAGGGTTCCCTGATTAGGGCCCAATGATGAGTTTTTAAAAAAGAATTGTTTTGGGGCCCCGGGTTTCCTCCTCCCCTTCCCTCCCCGACGGGGGGGGAAAAAAGGCCCAAATCAGTGGACCTCTGAGGGTATTCCTTTTTACATTAAGAGGTAGTCTTTAAAGGGGCTGGTGAAAAAAAAGGGTTTTAAAACACAAAAAATTATTCAAAAACCCCCAAAACCTGTTTTTGCATCTTTAAAATTATGGTGTTATCCCCGGGCCCCAGGTTTTCCGGTGTATTGGCCCCCTTATCGGCAATCTTTCCCGGGAAGTTTCCCCCAAAGGACCCTGGTCAAAAAAAGCACTTGGTGATTGGAAGGGCCTGCTGATACCCATTGAGGGCATCAAGCAAGTCCATTGTATTGAGTCTATGGCTGATTTGGGCTTTTTCCGCTGACTAATCGCAAATTACCTTGCCTACTGTTCATATCTCTGAGAAACTGACCCTAGAAGAGCTTGACAAAGTCTCACTCTACTCAAAACGTATAGCGACATTTTCTCTAAATCCAATATTGACTATGGGCATATGAAGGGTTGGACTCACACTATTGACGTTGGGGATTCTCATCCTATCCGCTCCAAAACCCTATCACAAATCAAAAAGTTGAGTAGCTACAAATGTGGACGGAGCTCAAACATTTTCTGGATGCTGGGTTGCTAGTGCCTCCTCAAAGCCATTGGTCGTCTCTCTTCTACTAATAAAGAAGTAAAATGGAGGTCATTGGGTAGTTATGGACTACCTCAAATTGAGCAACCTCACAAAAAAGATAGCTACCCTATCTGCCTTATTGATAACGCTCTAGCCCAACTCTTAGGATCCAAGTTCTTTTCTGCTATGGACTTGGCTAGCGGGTATTGTCAGATGGACCTTTCTTTACAGGATCAGGAGAAGTGCGCCCTCATCTGTACTGAGGGTCTATTTCAGCCCATGCAATTACCCTAAGGGCTATGTAATGCGCCTGCAACCTTCCAGAGGGCGATAAATCATATTCTTCAGGACCTCAAGCTGAGCTGTGTAATTGTCTATCTCGATGACATCACAATTTTTCTCCAAGACCTTCAACAAGCACCTAACTCATTTAAAAGGGGCGTTTCAACATTTGCGGGCATCTAACATCAAGCTGAAGCCCTCCAAATGTACTGTTATTTCAGAAGAAGCTGGATTTCCTTGGGCACTATCTCTCAAGATGGGATTCAATCCCTCCAAGACAAGGTTGAAGCGATATCCAAAATGCCTGCACCCAAAACCCTTCGCAACATACAGGTATTTTTATTCATGATGGGGTATTACCATCTATTCATCCCCAAATTTGCCCAGCTCAGTGAGCCCCTTGTAAGTCTCTTTGATAAGAACACTCCATTCCATTGGGGTGCTGAACAAAACTGCTGTCTTTGAGACCTTGAAGGAGTTATTGCAACAATGGCTCATCCTCCATCATCCTGACTATGGCAAGCCCTTCATGTTGTTCACCAATGCCTCCAACTATGCCGTTGGGGCTATCTTGGCTCTGTTGGATGAGCATGGAGTGGATCATCTCTTATCTTACTTCATCAAGGCGCTCTAAAAAGCTGAACGTAACTACAGCGTCACTGAGAAGGAGTGCCTGGCTGTCTAGCTCGCTGTAAAGTACTATCACCCCTTCTTATATGGGACGTCCTTCAAAGTGGTTACTGGACACGCCTCCTTGAAGTGGATTTTGCAAAATATGAAGGACCCCAATGGACAGCTGGTTCACAGGGCTCTGAAGCTTTAGTATTATGATATGACTATTGAGCACTGGGTGGGAACTTGGCATATGAACGTTAATGGGTTGAAGCGGCTGCCTGTCCTTCACTTAGACAATAGTGAAGCTGAGAGGTTACATGACCTCTTAATGACTCCACGCGTGGGATGATAAAGATGAACCCATGCCAAAGATAATAGATTGGCACACCTGTTGTGAATTTGATATACTGGACGATAAGCACAAGGTCATCTGGCGAAATGAAGGGAATCCGCTGGAATCAAACTGGTAACAGTAATTTAAGCGCTTCAAAATGGTGCGATATTGGATTGTTGACTTAACGAAACCAATGAGATATGGCTAGTTGAGTTACCAAGCCATGTAAATAAAATCATCCAAAATAGGTATGATATAAGTAAGATGAGATAATCGAGGAGGGGTTTTTAGAGAGAGAAGAAGAAGAGTGAGCGTGAGAAGAGGGATCTGCTGTATATTTTATATTAAATAAAAATATTATAGTTGGGGCGATTGCCTCCTATTTTATATATATCAAGTTATTACGTTAATTGAGGTCAACGATCTCCATATTGTTTGGCCATTGCTCAGTGGGATAAACCCTGCGTGATTCGTTAAGCAGAAATAGACCATATCTGCCAAAAAGTTAACAGTGGTGCTCACACAGGGGGGCCCATTAATCAACTAATAACAACTTCATCAATTACATCTATGGCGCAACCAGCTCGCTTTGATGGCGTACTACCCCAGTAATTGAGCCATCTCACTGAGAGAACTAAAGCTTGCCTTGGATACCTTATTTAAGGCGCAAAAAGCGCTTTTTCATGAGCGTAAGATTATTACTGAACAGCTCAATCATGCCTTCTGCCAACTGCTCCTGGTAGGTGACCATGCTAACCAACTTGCCAATCTCTTGAGCAGCACTTGACGGAGCAGCTAGACTGTACGGAGTACAAATTAGATAAATTTTTTAAGAAAAAAGAAGTATGCAGTGACACGCTGCCCTCATTTTAACCGAGATGGTAACATACATGGGTTTTCAAGTGGTTCAAGTTTGCCATAGAGGGGGCTTCCAATTGACATAAAACCAAATTGTGTTATCTGCGTTGGATGTTTCAGTTCTGATCAAGTTATTTGTTATCTTAAAAATAGTGCTGTAGCTTACCAAGAGGTGAAGGAGACTGTAATTCTCTTTTTGGGGGGCCAAAGCGAAAATGGCTCAGCGCAAGGCAGACTTTTTAACAATATCTTTCCAAAAAATGAGTCTTTAATACAGTTTCAGAGCGGTTCACTAATGAGGCTCATGTGTTGTTGGGTGCAAATGTCTTATATAATGAGGAGATGGACATAGCAATGATGGCGGCTATCAAGCCCTACCACTGATGCATAATGCTATGGCGTACACCCTTCAGGAGGATGCGGAGCTACTCAAAATCATCCATCATTTACGTCATCTATCCACTACCTTTAGTGCTCCCAATGTGGAGTGGAAGGATCCTTTACCTGCCATAGATATTCCACAAAATGAAGGATCCCACCAATATGGGGGTAATCATTGGATTGCTCCTTGAACACTTAACTCGTGGGCAGGTCCTCTACATCCCTATTATGATAAAACCGCTTATCCTTGGGCCCATAATAAACCGTGGTTCAATAGTAAAAGACCTAGATCTTCTGGGGGTGATTCCGAGATGAGTGTCTGTCCCAAACAATTGTTTTTCATGTGGCCAACCAGGTCATTATGCAGTTTGCTGTTGGGCCCAAAAAAAGGGTCCATGCATTATCCGTTTTATAGAACAGGGAAAAGGGCAGGCGGAAGAGAAAGACCTCCCTGATAAATTAATTTGTAATTGCCCCGGTATATCATAAATCACCCCGTTTTGGGCCCCAGGGAAAACCCCTGAAATTACTATATCAATAGATCCCACCCCCCTTTTTTGGGCCCCAAAAAAAAGGAAGAGACCCCAAAAAGTGGACAAAGTTTTTTCCCAAAATGTGGATAAAACCTGCCTTTGGGAGATCCCTTGGGGGAAAAGGGACAATTGGCGGTGACCCCTATGCATAAAATTTTAGGGAACAAATTTTGGCGATTTTCCCGTAGAAAAAAATTCCCAAGGTATCCCCATTTGGGGCTTTTGCACACTTTTTGAAATAATCATACCCCCAAAAGTTTATGTATCAAACACCAAGGGTTCTTCTTATTCTGAATGCCCCACTGGACCTTTTTAACCCTTTAAAACCCAAAAATTCGGGCGATCATAGATACAGGCGCTCCTCAATATAATATCCACCAAACTTGTGGCTAAGCTTCCGCTGAAGCCAGATGTGGACCACCGAGTAGTGTATGGAACTGCAGGGGCCCATAGTACTGTGTCAGAAGGCGCATATAGCTCATTGCCCTTGAGTTTCAGTTCTGTTGTATCCTCTCTCCAGCTGTGGTGTTGCCTAATAACCATTATGACATGTTGATTGGGGCTGCATTTATGTGGCACTTTGGGGCTGTGGTTAATATGGAGGACGAAACCATCAGTATACTGGGACAACAGATCACTATCTATTTTACTTCCTGCGGAAGCCCAGAGGACCCAATCCGGTCAGGGCAAGAAATCTTGCTTATAGCAATGGTGTGATTCCTGTAAAATATCAACGGATGAAGCGGAGGACCTGAATGCTTCCAAACCAGATTTATGAGTACAAAGGTATTCCGCTACGAGCTGCAAATGCTTGGACTATCCCTTCAGGGCATCAGGTCATAATTGGGACAGAGCTCAAAATTGATATTCCGGGAGGTCTGTATGGAGAGGTTGTGGGGCCTTATCACCAATCACGGCTCAAACCACATGTGGCTCATGGGTTACTATTACCAGGGCAGGGGGAAGTAAAGGTGTTGATAGCAAATCTGCAGAAGGAGGTGAGGAAGGTTCAGCGGCACCAGGTGGTGGCTTACCTGCACCTAATCCCTATTGATGAGGTCCATCAGGTAAATGACTTTGGTTCATGGGAAGATCTCAGTTTGCCTCTAAAAACCCCCTCAGCATAATGACGGTGTTTCTGCAGGAAGCGTTAACTGGTTTATTGGAGGATCAGATGGACAGGGTGATGGATCAGTTTGAGAAATATTGCAGCATTTTTTCAACCAATGACCACAACTTGGGTTGCGCTTGTGGGGTTGTGCATCAGGTGGACATGGGAGACCACCCCTATCAGGTCATGACCTATCCGACGCTTGAAGGCAGCAGAAGAAGAAGTTGTATCTGCAGAAATAGATACATTGGTGGAACATGGAATGTTGGAACTGGTGAAGAGTCCCTGGGCATCTCTGGTGCTCATTGCTTAAAAAAAAGATGGCTCCAATTGGGTAGTAATCAATTATCAGAAGCTTAATAGCATTATGAAAGAATTTGTACCCAGATTCATGAATTGATGATACCTTAGATTGGTTAGGTGGGGCCAAGTATTGCTCAGCCATGGACTTGATATCAGGGTACTGGCAGATCAAGTTGCCAGCAGCGGAACAAGAAAAGTGCGCTATAATTACCTCAAAGAATTGTTCCAGCTTTCACGTATGCCACAGGGTTTGTGCAACGCCCTGGCTACATTCAGTGGGCTATGGACACTATTTTGAGTGACTTAAAAGCTGTCTTGCGTTCTTGTCTACCTTGATGATATCAATGTATTTTCGCGGACATTCACGGAGCATCTTGGACACCTGGAGTAAGTATTCCGCCGCCTAGCTGAAGCTAATATCAAGATTAAGCCCCAATAGTGTCACTTTTCCAAGGAACAATTGGAATACCTCAGCTTTGTGGTAGACTCAAAGGGCTTAGTCCACAGCTGGCCAAGGTGGAAGCCATCCACCATATGACTTGGCCAAACGAGATGTGGGATGTCCAGGTGATTTTGGGGATGGTCAGTTACTACAAAGGTTCATTCCCAACTACAACTGTATTGGGGCTCCACGCTTTGAGCTACTTAAGAAGAACGCTGCCTTCACCTGGACGGATTGATGCCAAGCCACTTTTTGATGTATTACAAACTGCGTTGGCTAGCGCGCCTGTTTTGCAATACCCCAATTTCTAAAAAGAGTTTATTGTGCAAACAGATACCTCGCTTTCCTCTGTAGGGGCTGCGTTGTCCCAAAAGATGATGACAGTGTGGAGCACCCCATTGCATATTGCAGCCACAGTTTAACTGGCCCTGAACGGAATTAGAACATGATTGAGTGGGAGTGTTTAGCAGTAATCTATGCATATAAACAATTCTGGGTCTACCTCCACGGAAGAAATTCAAAAGTTAACAGATCATGCCTCTTTGCGCTGGCTACAAAATCTGCAGAAACCTGAAGGGCGGCTCTCGCGATGGGCTTTGAAGCTCCAAGCATACGATTTTGAGATCATGCATCAGCCAGGGGCAAAGCATCAGAATTTGGATTGTCTTTCCCGATTACCCATAGTCGCCATTACAGCGGATGTGGCAGACATCATGTACAAAAGATGATTGTGGGAAAATATCATGATGAGCCACTGCCCATGATCAAAGTGTTGGATGGGCTTAGGAAGAATACCTTCTTGCGCAATAGGGAATTATATAAGCAGATGGGGGAATTGACGTTGAGTTTCTTAAAACCCTCTTCCAGGCCTGCAATTATCATGGATGCCCATAGAGCAGTAGGTCATGGAGGGTTGAAAAAGACACTGGAGTTCTTGTGATCCCGCTACTTTTGGTAGAGTATGCACTATGATGTGCTTGAGACAGTTGGTTGTTGCCATCAGTGCCAAGTGGAGAAACCATTCCACCGAAAAACCACCTACCAGCTAGTTAAGCCTCAGTTCACATGACATACCATTTCATTAGATGTGGTGGGGCTCTGCCAACTGTCGCAAACTTCTCCAAATATATAATAGTTGCCATTGACCATTTGACAAGATGGGTGGAATCAAGGGCTATCAGGATTTGGGGCTGTCACTACTGCCAAGTTCATCCTGGAGTGTGCTATACAGCGCCATGGATGTCGCAATTTATCTTAATGGACAACAGAACCTATTTCACATCACATATTTTGGCAAAGTTGAACGAGCTCATGGCCATCTGCGGGGTTTTAACCACCCCCTACCACCCTGAATCTAATGGTATGGTGGAATGGGTCAATGGGATCTTGGTAAACATTCTACGCAAGCTTGTAAATGAGCGGCTGTCAGACTGGAGCACCCTCTTATCCACCGCTGTCTTTGCATACAATATCAGCCACCACTCCGCAACTGGTAAGAGTCCATTTCAATTGCTCTATGGATGACATCCAGCGCTACTGGCATTGCTTTACTCCTGTGTAGAGGATACCGGCGGAATTGAGCCCCATCGCTATTTGGCTACCTTAACAAATATGTTAATTGATCTCCAAACTGAGGCATCTTCCACTAGTCTGGCTAAGAAGATTTGGGATCATGTGACTGATCAATGTAAACGCAGCAGTCTTCTACAGTTCAGGGTAGGAGAATTGGTTTCTGTTTCATGACCAACATGGGTTTGGAAGAAGGAACAAGCTTGCCAACATATAGAGAAGACCATTTGAGATCATTAAGAAGACTGGGGCTGATGCCTACACCATTAAGGAACCTGTGGGTGGTTGGATAATCAACCAAGTACACGCGAAGTTCCTCCAGCCATACAAACAATAGTATCCTTATTGTCCAGTCAAGGAGGGGGTAATGTTGTGAATTTGATATGACTGGACAATAAGCCCGAGGTCATCCGGTGAAATGAAGGGAATCTGCCAGAATCAAACTGGTAACAGTAATTTAAGCGCTTCAAAATGAGGTGATATTGGGTTGTTGATTTAACGAAACCAATGAGATATGGCGAGTTGAGTTACCAAGCCATGTAAATAATATCATCCAAAATTGTTATGATATAAGCAGGATGAGATGATTGAGGAGGGAAGTTCTTTAGAGAAGAAGAAGAAGAGTGAGCATGAGCAGAGAGGATCTTCTGTATATTTTATATTAAATAAAACGTAGTGTAGATGGGGCGATTGTCTCCTATTTTATATATATCAAGTTATGACATTAATTGAGGTCAACGATCTCCATATTGTTGGCCGTTGCTCAGTGGGCTAAACCCTGCATGATTCGTTCAGCAGAAATAGAACATATCTGCCAAAAAGTTAACAACATCTGCAACACCAAGGTGGATTTGGGAAGTCATACAAGAAAGTAGGAGTAAACTGGTTGCCCTATCTCCAGCCATCAGAGCGAGTACCTGTGATACTGAAGTCCTATACTATCATGGGTCATGGCGGAGTATGAAAAACCTATGATTGGGTTAGAGAACTCCACTACTGGGAGGGCATCATGGAGACCATAAATGAAGTCAGGGATGCCTGTCTAACCTGTAAAAAGCAATCCAGTTTCAAGAGAGATATCAGTGTCAACCTACTACACCCCAACAACCCTTCCACACCATAAGTTTGGATGTGGTAGGTCCTCTACCTCAGACCACTGGTGGCAATTATTATATCTTTATTTGAATTGAACATTTCACCAAATGGGTTGAAGCTGTTGCTCTTCACTCATCCTGCTAAAGCCACTGCTACCTTTTTACATTAAAATATCTTTGCGCAGTATTTCTGCCCACAGGTTTTTTTTAGTACTAGATGGTCTGCCCACAGGTTTATTTTGTGACAATGGTAAAAACTTCACCTTCAGAGGGGTAAAGCTCCTCTCACTTCCATGGGAACACAACAACTCTTCTTGGTCCACTAAAACTCATACAAAAATGGGGTCATAGAAAGAGTTAATGGAACCCTGGTCTCTATACACCAAAAAATATCCAATTCAGAACCTCTTCATTGGGATCTCTACCTACCCAGTGCACTCATGACCTATCACATTAGTTACCATTGTATCCCTAAAATGTCCCCTTTCCATGTGTTGTATTGGTGGGAACCTGAGGTTCAGCTTTATTAGCCAAAGATAATTTCTCTAAGAGGACTGACCCTGAACAAGCTATGAAAAAGTTAGCCCAGCCCATCATCCAATTACAGCCAGAGGCTATGACTAAATTGGCAAGACTGTCATCGAAGAAGGTCAAACAGCTAATGAGCTCTGGCCCCCTCTCCCTTCCTTCCAAGTATAAGACTTGGTGGTGTATTACCACAACTGTATCACTCCTATAAGTTAGAAGCTCAGATCTATCTGGGAAGGACCCTTTGTAGTCACATATAAGCAAGGGTATAAGCACTCCATCAAATCCCTTGCTTCTGGAGTTACTGTCAACTGGGTCATGGCCAGTTCTTGCACCTTTATTCACCCCCTAACACTCTTGAAGGGGGTAATGTCATACAATTACAAGTCTAATACTATAAAAAGATTGTTTTGAATGAAAAAAGCAATAATATCAACCAAAAGACCCTGGCTGATTCTTAGTGGAACCCCTCAAATCAGGGGCAATATAATTTCCCCTACACCTCAGCTAAATAGGCCTACACTTAGTAGCTGGGTTACACCAAATCATTGGCAGAATCAGAGAAGCCATTTGGAGGTCCCTCCATGCCCTACAGCTAATTGAGTTCAAACTACACCACAGAGACCAGCCCCTTTTATAGGGTTGGAGGGGGTCCTGCAAGGTAAAAATGTTTTCCCACCTAATGATTGTAAAAATATGTTAAATCCGTACCTCACAGATTTATCCCACCTGCCATTGCCCTCCAATGGCTATTCCATCAAAGCAAGGTGAGTCTCCAGAGCTCTTATAGGTAAAATCCTAATATTTCAATTTGGATATTCTTAGCCTAATCTGAACTTCAAGCCTTGACAGTTAAATACTAAGCTTTGAGATATTGAGTGCTTCCTCTGCCCCAATACTAATATAAAAATCATATAAAATCTAGTTTATTAAGTATTAAACTTTGTATATTTTAAGTCCAAGTGGTCTAATAACCCCCCAGCAATAGTTAACCTATGGTAGGGAAGCCTAATATCCTGTAAATTATTGTGGTAATTTGGGTGAAAAATGTACCAGCGAGTAACATAAAAGCCTAACTTACCACCGTTGCCACCATATTTTAACCTGGCTCATAGAATCTTGCTCCCAAACACAAATTATATTCTATGTCTGGATTGGTATAATGGAAATAGCAGAAGAAGTTTAGAATAGCCTGCCAGTCAGGATGCATGAGTATCCAGAAAGTAAGCCAGAATACCAGAGGTATTACTGACTGTATGACTTGATATGGAGCTGGGAAATAGGATACCACAAAATAGTGGCGGAATATCAGGGTTAGGGGTATCCCAATGGCAAACCACACTGAATAGACTTCAGACCCAGGGGTTCTGGTAACAGGGGTGGAAACTACTGGGATAGTTTCTATAAGATTCTTGGTTATTAAAACTATTTTGTTGGGGGTAGAAGAGAGGCAAATTTTCTCTTGTAGTTGGCAAATATAGGGCCATAAAATCCCTGTATATTGCTGCCAGAAGGTCATGAAAACAGGGTTGTAGAGCCAAAAATTTTAGACTTGTTGAGCCCAATTAGTGATAGAGGGAATCATGGTAACCAAGAGAATTGGTAAGGCCTACCCAGAGTACGGAGTGGTGGACCACCAGGGAAATGCCATATAGAATATGGTCAAAAAGAAGGAGATAAAAATTTGGGGTTTTTTAAAAAATTTTATTTGGGAAATAAAGTAAGAAAATTGACCAACAATTTTCTCAATGCCATGCAACTGATTAAATAGTGGTCAGTTGGGTAGTGATAATAATATAGACAGGATCCATAAATTTAGCCTAACCAGTGAATTGGATATAATGGGGGGGTTTATTCTTTGGGAACTGACATTGCAAAATTTGGCAGTAGGCTGAGACTCTGTCAGTTTGACCTCAAATATCTGAACCAGGGGTCAATTATATTTCCAACGGTTAGCATGACGGTATTTGGCCTGATGAGTGATGGGAATCCCCTAAGGCTATCCTATATAGGGATGGGACCATTTGGTTGGGAACAGGTTTGGGATAGCTAACCCACCCACACTCAGTCATTTAACCATTTGTTCAGTCAATAATAGCTCATTGGATGTGGCACCTGAATTACTATCAGAGGGCTTTGAACTCTCATTGATGTTGCCTGATATTTATTCTACTGATTTAGGGATCAAATTGGAACCGTCGGGCAATCCAGCTAATATCTCATTCTTCATACTTTTACAGCCATTTGAATTTTGGCTATCAACCTGATTGCTGCCCAAATTAGATCTGACCAATTTTAGTTTAATAATCTTGGCACAGATTTTACTAATTCCCTGCAACAGTTCTGCTGAGGTGAGTGAAGGAATTGGGGGTGGGATCCAAAGTGGATAGGCTATCACCCATTGCTTGTCAACTATGTGGGTAAGATTGCCCTAGGTGATAAGGGGTACCACCATCCTCTTTGGTGTTTTCTTATTTGGGAATAGAAAGATAGCTTGATTGAGAGCCAAAGGATACTCCCTGAGACTTATAATTGGGTCCAAGTTTAAACTATAAGTAACTTGGAATATATAGTGTGGAGTATATATACTATAAATGGGTATAGGGCAGTTAGAATATATTTTAAATTTTATTTGAGGTGGGCCGACCTGGGGACGATACCGCACCGATTAGGGAAGTGAAGAGAATGGGAAAGGAGGATAAAACCCGGAAAACCTCCATGCGTGGTGTATGATAGGCCAGGAACTCCATGGACCGCCTTTGCTATTTGCTATCTCAGTTTGGGGCATTGGCGCACAAAACTAACACAGTCAAAATCGTCCCCTACCCAAAGTCCATTACCGGGATCGAACTCGGGAGGCAGTGGTAGAGGGTCCATACTCTACCACTGGGGTATCCTCCCTTGGCAGTTAGAATATATTGACTTCAAAAAGGGTTTTATTGAGGAGGCCTAATTTCTCAGTTAACTCATACTTTTTAGATTTTTTTAAGGAGGTCCTTTTTCCCCCCAAAATTTTAACTTTTGGTAATGTCCATCCCCCGGTCAGCTTAAACCCGAATTGCAACATTTCAATAGGTTTTATAAAGGGTTGCCCCTAGCCTTTAAAATATTTCAGCTAAACTTTTAAAAACTTCGTTGGAACTTTGTATCATCTTCGCTTAGTTATGAAACCTTTATCGGATTCATGACGATGCCATCTTAAAGTTGAGAACCCCGGTTTAAGATGTCGATGGTGATATGGGGATCCGAATCCCCATTAAAATTTTACGACCCTAACCGATCCTTATAAAACTTTTTACCGAAACCGAAATACTTTACGGGCTCCGGTAGTTTTTAAAAACCTCTTTACCCGACTTTATACTTTGAACCTCCGTCCCCAGGTCGGCTTACCTCGGTTAAATAAAATATACTTTGAACCTATCCGCATATACCGGTTTAATAAAACCCCGGACGGGGTGGGAGGGTTACGGTACCGTTACCCAACCGAGCCGGGACAGGGTGAACCAAGTAAAACTTTGGGTTGGGGTTAGATAAGCTTCTAATGGCTGGTTTAGGTTAAAAGTTTTTATTAAGGGGCACATTTTTCCAGGTTGAAATGTTTACCAAGTTTACGGCGGGTAGGTTGCGATCCTTATTCACCGTCAGGTAAAAGGTTTTGACTTTAAACGGTTTAGGACAGGGTTAAGTAAAGTTTTTTTTTTGGGGGGGGGGAGCTCAATGGATTCAGTTGTGGGTTCTTGGGGGTTGGTGTTTAGAACTTTTTTTACCGCTTGGCCAAAGCGTCTACCCTTAGGCTGATAAGTTGGTAGTCGGGGTTAAACCCCTCGGTTATTTTTAATCCGTCGGCTCTTGGGATACCTCACGCTTCATTGGTATATCAACTCTTAAACTTCATATAAGTTCGGGTGGGTTTGAAAAGGGTTTGGGTTTAACACCTTAAAGTTGAGTTGTCCTCTTCAGTTTCACGTACCCCACCCTTCTTTGAATAAATTACGGGGTCGAAATCTGGACCGAAAACCGGCTCCCGTTTTAAACCCGCGGTTCACCGTTCGTGGTCCCGCTTCGTAACCTTTGGCGGCTTAGTTTTACATAGGGGCCCGAATGAGGTTTACAAACCTCAGCTGATTGAGCCTTTACCAGTTGCCCCGTTTGATACTTTACTAAGGAAGGGCTCTAAATTTATGAAGCCGGGTTTACCTGGCGCCGCAGTTGCGCTGGGCCCTAAATCTCATTTTACAACCAAACGGATCGGCGTTTTTATCGTCTTGGTTGGGGTGCCCATAAGGATCGACCGAGTTGGTATAACGGTTGATCTCAACCCCCCGACCTCGAGTAGAAGGTTGGGGTGCGGCTATTTGGGTTGAACGGCAAAGGGTTCAGGATACCAGTACGGGTTGGGGATATCCAAGTGAGGTTTGAAATCCTACACGATTTACCCATCTTTAACGTTATGCGCGATGGGTATCGAACTATCCGTGAAGGGATTTGGTGGCGCAAGGTAGGTTGGCTTGCAATGGCCAAACCCAACGGTTACGTCTCAGGTTCTCAGAAGTTCGGGGGGTCGGTATACGTTCCCAAATTTGCTTCTGGCCTAGGGTATACGCCGTTGCACCCGTTAGCTTAGTATTTTAAAGCGTGGGTTGGGTTGATGGGGGTATATTGGGGATTGCATCCTATCAAAAAGGGTTTGGTTGCCTTGCGAGATGTTTATCCACAATATGTTTGGATGGCTCCAATGGATTTAGGTTAAGCGCTAAGGGTTGGAAGTTGGACGGCATCTTAACTCGAGTTAGCATGCCTAGCTTGGGGTGGTTTATAATGGGGTTTAGTTATGGCGGGGTGCTACGCTTGGGAAACAACTTGAGCCCCTTTGGTGGTGGGTACGGCGTTTGGCGTGGTGGCTTATCCATCGGATTTGGGGTAGGTGGGTTGAATCCAAGAGTTGGAGAAAACTTTTGGGATACCGACCCCTGAGGTCCGTAAGCTATTAACGGTTAGGCGACCAATCAGCCGAACGCGTGCTCAACCCATGACTCGACTTTGGGTGGTTGGGGATAAAAGAGTAAGATTTTAAAGCGGCAGATAATTTTTTGGGGGTTTAAGCCAACCTGTAAAGGTTAGTTTGGGTACCCTTCAGCTCGTTCAGTAGGTTGAACTGTAACTTTAAACTTATCAGGTGGAGACCTTGACCCAACCTTATCGATCCTCCCCAGCTTATAGATCCTCCACCCTGGGCCCATTATAATTGTAGAGTTTTCTTAGGGTAGATCTTTGCCGTTGCGATATCCAACCTCATGTTTAAACGACGGAAGCTTGGGGTTGGTTAAGGGATTTCCGCCCCTCCCCTAAAATTTGGCTGGGGTGTAATAAGGGCGGGTTGGAAGAACCCGTCAAGTTAACCAGTGTACCGTTTAATCTGGTCTACGGGCCAAGTTAAACTGGGTGGCCACCGTGGGGAAGCTCGATTTGGGCAAATGTGGTGAAATCAAGGTTTAAGTTGGGGTATCCTCATAGGGTGAGGTTTTGGGCCTATCATTCGATCCCCCCAACCGAGCCTTGAAGTTGTATCGATCATCTTAGTTTAGATGCCTTGAGCTACTCTAATACTCGGTGTTAGTGACGCTAAGCCCAAAGCCCCATCCGGTGCGGGGGAAAATTTCAACTCGCCCGCCGATCTTCCGAAAGACGCTATTCGGTCGGCGTACTTTCTAGTTTGGGTATTTAACCTAACCCTTTTTAGGTTTAAAGCTCGGTGGGGGGAGGTCATATCCATCAACCAAACCAACCAACTGGACTGCGAGGTAAGCTACAATAGGGTTCATTCCCACCGTTTCATCTAAGCGGTTGGTTACACCTCAACTACCCTTCTGGAATAAATTATATTTATCACCGTGCCTTATTTTAACAGAGGGTCGCGGCGTTGGTCTCGAGGCTGGCCGATCGGAGCCGTACCGAGACGCAGCAGCTGGATGGGCTCATCGCCACCCTCGCCGCCCTCCCCCACCTCCTCGACCAGTTGAACAAAGCCCAAACTTATGCGGGTAAGCTCGGTGGAGGCGATTAAAGTCAGCATCGCTGCGGTTGAAGCTCGCGCCGCTCGGCGAGATGGTCGAGCACCTCGAACGCGAACTCGCCGCTTCGGAGTTGGAGGGTTGGGAGGCTTCCCAGCACGCCGCCCTCGCCAGGTTCAAGGCGGATGCCGAGTAACCCAAAGTTTTACGCCGCTCACCTGGCTAGCTCGGCCCACCGCGCGAGGGTGGACATGCTCGCCCGCACCCTGACCGACGCTCAGTTCCACCGCCACACCCAATCGGTGAGCTTCAGGGTCCAGGCCGGGCTGCTGACAGGTACAGTTAACCGAGGTGGTGAGCGTAGGCCTTTCTTCCCACGGTCACTTTATTTTTAAACGTGTCATCTTAACCTTGGCTGCATTATTGGACGTTAGCTTAGGGTTATTAAAGCGCCGTGGATGTTTAGGGGCACCTTTAGGATACCAATTTGATCTCCCCTATAAAGTTTATGCTTTGGCCTTAACCCCCATCCCCAATTAGCCACTAACTAATCACCCCTGTAGACCCCACCCCGGATCAAATCTTCACCCCGCCCTTGGAGGATTCCACCATAGGATTCGACGCCTTCTTCAACGACCCGACCCCCACCCCCCACCCAAGCTCCCCGCCCCATACCTCCAACCCACCCATCCCATCAAAGCCCCAATCGGATACCATTTTAGTGGCCGAGGAAGAGGATTATCCCGGGTAGAAGGTAGGCTCATCCCCCTGCTGAGGTATCATTTAATACCCGAATAAAGTGTCCCTAACCTATGGGATGGGTAAAATCTTAGGCTATCTCATAGCTTACCGTCCACCCCTTTGATTTATCAGGGGTCGCCCTCCTTAACTTTATCCTACCCAGTGGGAGCTCAGTTAAACGCCTAAGAAATAACCCCATGAAATGGAAACTTAAAGCTACGCATCTTGGCTTACGACCCCGGTTGGGGTTGAGCCTCGATGGGGAGCCTAAACTTTTATACTTGGCATCTGTGCTGAATAGATCCTTTAAATATCATTGATAAAGTTTCAACATTAAATGATAAGGCATGAGACTTATCCTAGAGTTGTCCCACCAAAAAACTTTCAAGGGGGATGGACCACCTATACCCATCATTGCAAGACTCCCAAGTAGATGAATCGGATACCAGGTTGAATGGAAATCATGCATTGACTTATAAGGGTAAACCAATCGATTTATCCAACTTATCACCGCAGCATGGATAAATTCAAACTGGAAAGAATTTCACCAAAACTGATAGGCCAGCCCACTACCACCCGTTGGGGATCGAGTCCTAGCATCGGATTAAACATTGGATGGGTATCATAATCACCCCCTGGGTACCAAGCCAACCTTCAATTGAGGGGTTATCCCAGTTAACTAACCCCTTCCTAGATTAACCTAGTAGTTTAACCAGATGGCATTTTATCCCACTTTTAACCCTTTTGTCAGACAATTACAAGCCTGATTATGTAATAAGGGTGTATTGGTTAAAATTATGGGCAAAAATAGGGACAAAGTTGGCCAAACGACCCTGGCTGATTAGTGGTAACCCTTTGAATTGGGGCAATAAGTTTATTATAATATGTGGCCAAATACCACGAGTTTGGGGAGTTGAATTGCGCTGACTATGCGCAAAATCTGGGGAGCCCATTGGAGGCTCCTCCCCAGGCCACTTCTAATGCAGTAAAATTATACCGCGGAGACCAGCCCCTTTTATAGGGTCGGAGAGGGTCCAGCGAGGTGCAAATTTTTCCCACCCACCGATTGGGTAAAATATTAAAACCTTACCGCACACATTTATCCTATCCGGCCTCCATCAGCTGTCCTTTCCGAGCAAAGTGAGTCTCCCAAGCTCCGATAGGTTGAATCCCCATTTTCCATAATTTGGACTTTACTAGGCAATCCAAACTTTGAGCCTTGATATTCTGAATACCATGTATTGACTTATTAAGAGGGTTCATTTTCTTACCCCTGTGGCAATTAATAAAGTATATAAAAATACAGCTTTCTAGCATCTTAGTGTTTTATTATAAGTGGTGCAAACTAACCCACCAAGTAAGACTGTTGGGGCTTAGGTACAAAATGCACCCGCGAGCGTCCAAAAGGCCTAAAATCCAACCCCTTCCAACAATTTTCAAAAAACCTGTTCTTTAACATAAATTTGGCAAAGCTTTGTTAGCTGACATCACCATCTTTTGTCATTATTTTGGCCCTTGTCCATAACACAAATAATTGATAACTTATAAAATAAGTCTATGTAAATCCCATCTTTTGGATACATCTATGCACGTTTAGATTTACACCGGCCCCCATTTTTGGATGCATATATGTATCAAATCGGTGTAAGGGTTAAACCCATCATAATCATATAGCTATCATGGTCGTTGTCCGTTGTAATTACAGAATTTGGTGTCTGTTATTTAAAGGGTGGATTGTTGAGGATAAACGCTCCCTAAATTATAGAATTGTAATTTTTACCCCCATAAGTTTAATTTGTTATAATTGGTGAATTATCCAAGTATAACTATCCTATACTGAAGACAGAGTGTTGATTACTTTATAGCTTTTCAATAGGGGTTTAAAGGGGTTATGACCTTGTTTAAATAATGTAAGGTCCAGTAGTCAAGGACCCGTGGTTGTTCCAGTAAATAACTTACCCCGTGCACTCATGTGTGCCACTTTACAAGTGATGCTAACTACAGGGCCTAGTATGATGACTTTAAGCTACCACCGTCTGAGGATACCAGATCAGCCCAGTTAGAAAAGTTGACCCTCCATGATATTACTACTCAGCTTTAGGAAACAAATTGTCAGCCTTAAATCCTGTTGAATGGATTTTAAATGGATTATCTGAACCTAAGGTTTGACCAACCCAACTGGGTAGATCAACAAAATTACTTGTTCATATTATGATGAAGGAACCCAGCAGTTAGGCTAAACCCCTGACCTTGTTGATATTTGTCAAACAGCGCCACATCACTGTCAGGACGTAGGGGTTGGACCACCCATCCTTTATTAAAGTGGCCAGGAGACACAAAGTCCCTGGGGGATAGGTTTTAGGTTTACCCTTGCTTTACTGAAAAGTTTCTTCGCTAGAGGCATAGAGTTTGAGCTGATATGATAAATGGAAAAAGGGTGTAAAGTTTAACTGCTAACGGTTATAATTTTGGTAATATAGGTAATATATGCCAAGAGGGTAGCCCAGTGTAAAAGTCCACCAAGCAATGGATGACGCTATGAAGATTGCCGGTCCCCAAGACAAACTTAATAGGATTATTAACTATGAAGTAATACCTCTAGTGATGGTACTTCTATTTATTATATTATATAATAGTGGATTCCTTCCGCTACACTTATTTCTACCTATTTTAAATCCCCCAGTTTCAATCTTCTCATCTCACTTATATATCAGCGACTTCAGTCAATACTGACCCTTTTGCATAGAGTATTTGGTTCCATGTATTCTCATCAGTTCTGGAAGGGTCTACTTTTCCTAAATTCACTACAATCTCAGTTCAAAGTGATCTATAATTATTAGTCATACATCAACATCACCTTATCATCTTGATTTAGAGGCAATCCAATAGATATACATCTGATGCTTAATATTGTCCTATCACCTTATTTCAAGGCAATCTCATTTTTATTATTATACTACTCAGTTAAGCCAACCTCACCCAATCCACCGTAGCTACTAGGGCTTATTGTCCAGCCCTATTAGAATCTCAACCTTACCCTACTTGACTGGGCAATAAGCCTCTTATTGTTTATATGTTCAAAGGAACTTGCACTCAGTTAATGATTTGACCATTTGCGGGACCCTTGATAGTATAGTTGTTGACACCCACTTTATCAACTATTTCAAATGGACCAATCCATATGCTGGCAAATTTGTGCTTCCAACTGAAACCAAGCTAGTCCTGGAATTGAACCATATCCTCATCTTGGAACTGAGCTAGCCCACTATACCGTACCTGATTGGCAGTCTAATTATTTATCTTCTTGGCTAAGCTGAACAAGTACGCTTCAGTTTGCAGCTTGATCAGAACATTTGTTAGTTTGGTCAAGTAGCGTTGAAGATCCATTATGCTGGTATCTTCCATGCAGGCATAGAGCAGTGCTTGTAAAGCTGGGTGACATCCATATAGTAGCTGGAACGAACTCTTCCCCTTTGCCAGGTGGTAGCTGATATTATAGGCAAAGGTGGTGGTGGAAAGGAGGGTACTCTAATCAGAGGGTCTATATGATACCAGCTACTGGAGTATGTTTACCAGTGTCCCATTGACCCGTTCAACAATACCATTGGGTTCTGGGTGATATGAGGTCATTAGAACCCTGAGGATGGCCATCATTTTTTTGAGCTTGGGTAAAATGTGTGAAAAGAAGTTGGTCTTATTATCAGTAAGGATGAACTGAGGACAGCCATGTCACTGGATTATACATCCCATCACAAACTTACCCAGAATGACCACCCCATATTGTGTACTACCTAAGCCTCAACTCAATTAATCAAGTGGTCAATTGCCACCAGAATATACTTGGACCAGTTTGATCCAGTCAGCAGGGGCCCCACGACATCAATAAAAACCATGTGCCAAGCAAAATGCGGTTTTACTAACTGGTACAAAGTCTTTTGGTGGGATGTCTTCTTAACTTGGCACTGTTGGCAGCAGAAAATTGTTTTGAGAACGTCAAACTGCACGTTGTTAGTAGTACCGAGGTTTCAACAATTCCAGGGTTTATCATACTCCATGTCCAACCGCTCAGTGTGCACTCATAATAATACTGGTCGGGTGGAAGGCCTTGGGATATTCACAGTAGTGTCCCCTATCTGCTTGTACAATTCACTGTTCTTATGGAATGTTTTGGCCCTTATTCCATCTAATACCTTGATGACTTGGGTCAGTTCATCATCATATTCCCCGCGGAGTATTTTGTCATCCATTACATTGCTGAGATCTGCCATAATGGCAATGGTTGGCAATCTCAATAAGCAATCTTCATTTTGGTGTTTTGCTCTGGGTCAGTTAGGATTTAAAGTTGTAAGCCTGCAGCTTAAGAGCCCATTTGGCTTGACGCCCCTCAGGCTCTCTAAGATCCTGCAACCAGCATAATATTGCATGATAGGTTACAACTCTAAACTTAACCCCATGCAAGTATACCCTAGATTGCTTATAGGCATAGATCACCTCTAAGCATTCCCACTAGTCACAGTGTAATTGCATTTGTAACAGCTCAAGCTATGACTGCAATATACAACTGGGTGCTCCTCCCCTTCATCATCTTGTTGGGATAGCACCACCCCACAGTGGAAAGGGACGCATCCATCTGTACAATAAATTCCATATCAAAATTCAGGTGGAGTAAGGGTGGTTAGCCGAGCGGGTAAAACTGCTTCCACCCCTAGTGCAGGTTTTGAGTTTGAAACCTGTACTGGCTAAAAAAATTTACAGTGTGGTATATTTGTCCCAAGGTTGACCCAACTCGAATAATTTAGAAAATTCAGGTGGAGTAGCACCAGCGCATTGATTGTTGCTGTTTGAAGCGTATCAAAGGGTTATTGGCGTTCCAACTATTTAAACACAGCATCCTTTTTTACCAACTCAAATAGCAGGCCCCCAATATAGCTAAAGTTAGGGATGAAGCACTGGTAGTAACCCCACCATCCCCAGGAATACCTGTATGTTGTGCTTACTGTTTGGCTGAGACATTTTTTGGATAGCCTCCACCTTGCCAGTAGAGGTTTAAGCCCTTTCGCATCTACCACAAACCTAAGGTACTCCAGTTGGTCCTTAAAGAGGTGGCCTTTGCGGGGCTTAATCCTAATGTTGGCCTCAACAAGCCGGAAAAAGACCTCCTCTAGATGAGAAGATGCTCAGAGAAGGTTTGAGAGAAGATGTTGATATTGTAAAGGTACACAAGAATGAACAACAGCTTCCAGTTGCCAATGATAGTGTCCATCACATGTTGGAATGTAGCTGGGGCTTTAGAAAGCCCTTGAGGCATGTGGATTGATTAAAAAAGCCCCTTGGATGTGATAATGGCGCATTTTTCCTGTGTCTACTTTAGGCAACTCGATTTTCCAGTAACCCAATATCAAATCCATTTTTAAGAAATAGTGGGCTCCTCCCAACTGATCCAGGGCATTGTTGATCTGTGGCAAGGGGCATGAGTACTTCTTGGTATACTGTTGAGCTTCCAGTAGTCTATCACCACCGGTTGGTACCATCCTTCTTTTTTACAATCAGAATGGGTAAACCCCTAAGACTCTTTGACGGTTTAAACATCCCTTGCACCAGTAGCTTTTTGATATCCTCAGTAACTACTTCTTTAGCTGCCCTAGATTAGCAGATTGGCTGAGACTTGATTTGAGGATGATCACCGGTGTCCAATAAATGGACCACCCCCAAGCACACTTTAAATAGTGATTGTTGACAGCAAAAAGTTCCATATATTTTCTGAAAGAAAGCTATCACCTGATCCTTCTGATCTTCTGATAACCCCATTAAATTTTTGCATGGCACCACTGCCATTATGCTGGGCTGCGGTTCAACAGTTAGACCAAATTCCTCCAGTGATCTGAAAATTGTGAGCCCAAGGGACCTCCTCAACAGGAGTCAAGTGTAGATACGCCACTATTTGATGGCGGCAGATCTGCAATGGTTCTTTTTGTGGGTTTGCTAGTAAAACCTTGATCTCCCCATGTCCTGGTAGTATAATGCCTGGAGCCACATGGGGCTCAAGACTCAATTGCTGTTAGGACCCAATGACCTCCCCATAGATCCTGACTGTTACTTCCATCTCTAACTTGGCGCTTACTATTACTTGGTGTCTGGAGGGGATAAAATACAGACCTAGCAGCTCTAAGAGGTAGCCTTAGATATTCTATATCTGCTGAGGAAGGGCCTGGGTCTTCTTATTGAATTGATGGTAGCAAACTGTGATTACTCCATCACTATAGGCAAGGTTGGCGTGTCCCATATACACCAGATCCTTCAGCACTCCGCTGGTGGTACAATAAATTGGGATCTGCTGCCCCAAAATTTTGAACGTCTCCTCCATCATGTCAACGACAGCACCAAAGTGTCGCATAAAAGCGGTTCCAAAAAACAGGCATAATTTTCTTTGGCAACACTATCACTGGGGCTACTATGGCAATTGACCTGAACCGCAAAGGTAGCGCACTGTATGCTCCCTCAGAGACCGTATTTCTGGTCCATTGGTCCCATATACCATTTGATCTTCCACATCAGGTTTTAATGTTAACTTTGCCACCAACTTGGTAGAAAATATGTTAACTGGAGCGCACGTATTGATTATAGTGTAGACTCAGGTTTTTGCTATAACAATGGCACAGTATGTACATTATGAATAAAAATTTTGACTAATACATGGACATTTAAAGGATCATTTTTTCTAAGGAAGCTCACTATCCCTCACCAAATTTGGGGTATTCTTTACTAATAGTGTCTACTAGTAGGGTGACATTTACTCCTTGCAGGGAAGGTGCATATGAAGTTTGGTCTGGCTGGTCAAGGGAAACTTGGTCAAACATTTGACAAGCGTATGGCTTTGGTTTCACCTGAAGCCCTTCTTCCACTGTAAACTTGGCTTGCGCTCATGCCAATACATTCACCCTTAACTGGCTGCTGATATAGAAAGGCGTCATCATACTGAGAGACTTCCACTGAAAATACATTGATAGGTTTAGGTAGAGCGTTTGGAGTTGGGATAGTGGAGGTGTTAAGTCCCATCTCTACTCCTCTCTGACTTTTCCCTAGTAGTACTGGTCCTGCTGTATGTAATGGACCTTAAAATTGGGGCGATTCCATGCAAGGTTCCCAGGGCAACTGCATATAAAACAATTTACCCTGTAGAGCCCTCATCCTTGATTATAGTAATATGGGCCATTCTGATAGTTAACTGTGGGTAGTCAGCGTAAACAGGCCTAACCCATAATTAAACTGCTGATGGTAAATCAGCTTAGGGAGAGGCGCATAGCTATAATAAGACTTTGGGTTACTAGGTGGACTCTGAACAGGACAGGATAATTTCCCTGAATAAGAAGTTCAGTGACGGCTGCTGTAGGTTTCCGCTCCATATTGGGCAGAGTAAAAGTAGTGGATAGACATCAAAATATGTGAACAATTTTGAGCAGGGGTGCATCATCCTTTAAAAAGGGAGCCATGACGTTGTAAAGCTTGCGGTATGGCTTCACCACAGAGGTCATTGAAATTCACACATCAGCTTCAGCTAGAGTGCCTGCCCCATTAGCATGTGGGCTTCCATTGTGAAGTGGTCTGCAAACTCAGCAAGAGTCTCATTACAATGAAACCCTATAGTCAAAAATGTAGACTTCCGCTGTGACATCTTGGCGGTGCCTCTGAACAACTGCAGCATTATATCCTTCACCGCCTGATATGTAACTAAGCTGTTTGTAAGATAGCAAGTAACATAGTCGGCACATTCAGCATCCAATATGGATATCAGTAACTTAGCCTCATGCTGATCTGAGGCTCCTTCCACTGCAAATTCAAATCACTCTAAGAATTCATGAATGTTTCCATTGCAGTCAAGTGGAGGTAGCTTGTCAATGCAGACCTCATCTTCCCACTCATAACTGTGAGTCTTAGGAGTCTACTGGGGAATTGGTCAAGACTTAGAGCTGGAATCTTGGCAAGGAACTGGCTCAGAAGGGCCAGCGGCACATGGCTGGTCAGCTGCTCTAGGGGGTAGCATAGGTTTACTTGGTGTGCAGGACTGCCATCACATAGGGTGTTCACTGGGTTGGGACATAGAAATCCCCAGAGCTGCCATCATGAGTTGAACAGCTCATGCTGCCTGCATGCTCAGCGAAAAGCTCTAAAGCTGGATATCCATTCTCATATTTGTCATAAAATGACCCTTTCGAGGCGACCCATTGTCATTCCGCTTCCCAATGGGAGCAAGGTGGGTAAAAGGTAGGTTTCAACTTCCACTCCATGCATTGTAGCCATTCAGTAACGTCATCCAAAAAATTTGCAAGTTGCCTTTTTCTATTGTCCAAGTATCTGCAACTGACTAACTGCAATTTCAAGATGATTTTTTAACACTGTCATGCTCCTGAAGGGGCTCATCTTATTTTTTGAGCACTGTGTCCACAACAAGTTTAATTTCCACAGCTTCTGAAAGCACAGTGGATTGGGACGATTCCCCTTTAGTGCAGGCCTGATATGACATGGCTGGCAACTAGAGAATATTTTAATTTTTGTGGTTGTTCAATGGGCCTCCTGTAGTGAGCACCACTGTTATAACTCAGCAATATTGTTGATATATGCCGTGGTAATTTGTGCAGGGTTCAGCTACTGAGAAACGGATGAACAATATGAAGATTGTCATCCTCAAAACATATTAATAAACTTTGATAAAATATGGAGCACTTTCCCTGACTACACTTCTTTATTTAATTTAATATTTACAGACAATACCCTCAGCTCCGCTCTCTTGTCTCTACCCTTTGTCCCCCTCTTTTTAATCTTCTCATCTTGCTTATATACCAACAACTTCAGTCATTATCATCCTTTTGCTTATACTATTCATTTCCGCCATATTCTCATTGGTTCCAAGAGAGTCTACTATTCTTTAAATTCATGATTGCCTTAGTTTGAGGCGATCTACCAATTTTTGTTGTACATCAACATCATATTATTGCCTGATTTGGAGGCGAACCACTAAATATTTGTTTAAAGCTCAGTATTGCCCTATCATCTTATATCAAGGCACTCTCATCAATATTTATTATTCTGCTCAGTTTAGCCAATCTCACTCATCTTGCTGTAACTTCTTAGAGCTTATTGTCCAGTCATATCAGAATATCAACAGTAACCAAGCTCTAAATTTCTGCCATATGTACTCATTAAAAGTTGCTATAATTATGCCTAAAAAACTTAGCTTTATAAGGATAGTTAGCCTGGTAAGGTGATTACTGCTTCCACTCTAGTACAGGTTTTGTTCAACTCATGTTTGAAACATGTACTGGCTATAAAAATATCATTGTGGTATATTTGTCCCAGAACTTAGCTTCATAAAAACTTACACGCCTAAATAGGAAGACATATAATGCTTAATGGCTGCAACATGCTTTTATAATATATACTTTTTTCTAGAGATATCACATTCAATTATCATTTAAGTCTTTTGATAAATTTGGTTCTAATGAACTATTCTAAAACTTGCCAAATTTTATGGCACTAGTTCCAATTAATGTACTTTCATGAAACCAACCTTTATTTATATCCCAGAATTTCTTTATTTTTTATATGTTATTTGGTTTAGTATTTTCAACAGCTTATGATTAGTTTATTGTATAATTAGAAAAGATGATTTATTGGCTATTTTATGTCAATGGTATAGGTTAACTACACTACCATTACATGTTATATATCTATGAATAAGTATGTACTTTCTCAGCTAAATTATCGCTACTCTTAAAAAGCCAATATCTTTTTACTTTCACTAAGTTTTGTTTTATAGATTATTATAGTAGTACATTAATTTATGAGCTCATATACTAAAACTATGAGAAATTAAGTATTTTTAAACCTTGTTTTATGTGCATTTTTAGTTATTTAATATATTAAAATGTAGTACTTAGTGTGGACTAATTTATCTACTTGAGCCTTAATTTAGAAAAAATATCTTAAAATCAAGATATCCTTAAATGGTGTAACCTCCTCAGGTTAGGTAAATCTTGTATTAAAAAGATTTATAGATTTGAACAAATGTAACATATGACTAGTAAAGTAATTACTAATAATATAAAATTACACAAATATACTGTGCAAGATGATGAAGCATTGAAAAAAATCAAGCATCATATAAGGGGGATGAATAGTGTATGACCATAAACAGAAGAATAAATGGGGTACAAAACGTTAGGCAAGCTTGAATTTGAGAGCAAATTAATAATCTGAAAAGAATTGATGAAAACTTACAAAGCTACAAATGTTACTTATACTTAGGATTTAAAAGTCACAGAAGGCCTTTGTCATCATTTTATAGCACAAAAAGTTATGAAAGCAAACTGTGAATAATCAATAAAAGCAGCATCCTAAGTGATTATTAATAGATAATCCTAATGATTTCTGAATCAAAATGCAGATAACAATTACAAAGAAAAAGGGTGAACAGTCATTAAAGTATATAAACTTTCTAAGAATTTTGGTAAGATGATGCATTAATGGTAAAAATATAATTATTATCTAATAAGGATTAGATAGATTTTTTCAAGATGACAGGGTCATGCTAAAGTCTTTTAATACAAATATAATATTTCAATAAAGTTTTCTTGACAACTCAGTAAAACAGTGCTATAAGAGACAGTGAATATTGACCTACAATCTCCTCATTTTGTAACTTTTGGATAATATCTTTTAAATTTTTCTGTTTAAACATCCACAATTTTATTGAATATTTTTAAGATTAAATTGGCCTTGAGTAACTTAGCTTTGATGAAAATCTTTACTTTTTAGATATAAGTTTAAATCTGTCAAAAATGCAACTTTTGTTAATATATCAAGTTTTGTGAACTTTAGGATTGTAAAAGCATTTGAGACATTATCTATATCATAAAAGTATATTAGCATATAAGCTACGGAAGGACTAAATGCAAATTTATGTTTTTGGTCTTGATATCACTGTTGTCTATCAGAGGCTCCTAAGTAAACTCATCAGCCGTGGTGCACTTAGGCTTCTTGATGCTTTCAACTTCTAAATGCCACTATCTGCAACATTAGTCTTATCTCTTGGACAGAGTCAAGATTAACATACAGTAAATTTTTGCAGACAGATGTTTTTCATTAGTGAGAAAGTAACTTCTTGGTCAATAGTGAAACTTTATCATAGTACAGTGGCTTTGAAAAAAGTTATCATGAACTACAAACTACTATGTAAAGTTTCAAAGACTTTATAAGATATCAAAAAGCCTATAAGTCTCGATATAGTCCTTACATGTTACCAATTACTGAAGGCAAAGTCAAGAGTTTATGGGAGACAATAATAGCATTAATAGTATATATAAAACACTAAAAAATCACAGGCACAAGATTAGTAGGATTAAGACATTAAACAAGGTAGGAGGAACTCATGAAGGGTACTGATTGCATATATAATTGGACATACTAACATGATATGCTGTAGGGTCAAGTTTTATGATCACCTATAAGTTCCAAAGTGTCTTTGTTCAAGTTTCTGCGTAGTTATTCTAGACGCAAATTCTTGCCAACATAAAGATTAATTTTCTTGACTGATACCAGGGTCTTTAAAAAGTTTGGAATCTTCATGTGCTATGTAATCTCTCAAATAACCAACTAATTGTCATTAAACCATCTGATTGATGTCTCTCATCACTTTGAGCATTTATTGTAAGAACAACAAATATCCTAAGTGTGGACTTAAAATAAAACTGGTATTATAGCCATATTGGAAAATTTGTGGTTGGTACCAGTAGTGTGGGTTAGTTTATCAAAGATATTCGCAATATTTATTTTTGAATTCAGCTATCCTGTTCCACATTTGTATAGCTACACATAACTTTTAAACCTTAGTCAAGCTCTCTGTATGTCATCTAATGTAGATGTAAAGCTATGGGGCGACATAGGCGCATATTAGCAAAGAATTTATAAAAACAGATTGTGCATTAAATTGAAAAACTTAACTACAGATGATCTTTTTAGTAATTCCATGTAAATATATTATTTTTTAAATGAATAGGTGAGCATTTTAAAGGGGTATAGGTAATGTAACAGGGTATCTGATGCATAATCTTGTTAAACGGCTAAAATTACCAGCATTGCATCAAGTCTTAGACAAGGAAATTACAATAAAGTCTAAGTTAACACATTTCATAGTACTCCAGACTCTTGGAATGGTACAAGAATACTGTTAGTCTATTGGAAGCTTGTTTTTATAAAAAAATAAGGAAGGAAAATTAGGTAAAATTATCCTCATTTATATATAGGTCCTTCCAGTTATATTAAATTTAACTTATATCTATGGTTTTATTTTTAGGGCTCATAGTGGCGAGAGGATCAATATGTTTTTATAGACCCCTGAGGGACCTGGTACGACTCACTATCTACCTTAATAGATACTGACTATATTAAAAATAGATTTGTATAATGATTTAGCGTTACCTAAATATATTTACTTTTCTTCCTCTTCATATCTGCACAGCTGCATCCTGGTAGCAACAATTTGATAACTAAGAGAATAAAATTTTGATAGCATGTATATATGCACCATGTACCACACCTGAGAGGAAACAATTACTCAAAACCATCCCAACACTACCCTCCCACCAGATACCATCATGTTGGGCGACTTCAACTGCTGGGATAACTCCAACATGGACCAATGAACTAACCCCAGGGGATACACACCAGAGCACATCAAGTTCCGTGCAATGAAGGCATCCCTTGGCCTACATAATACCCTCCCCCCAGGTCACCACTCCTTCCCCACATGACCCGCCCCAACATATGTGAGGGAACACTCATCTCAATGAGCCGCATCAACTACATCCTCTCCCCAAAAACCCACCATTTGAATATCTCTAACTTCTCAACAAAAAATATCAATTTTCTGACCACTGACTCAATTTGGTGCAGCTCTCACCAACCCAAACTCCCACACAGGCGTTGAACTGGAGGAAGCTACACCCATAAAAGATAAAATTGCAAAAGATATCCAACTGGATCAAACATGAGGCCATGAACCCAGAATTCACAACCCCATTCATATTGGATCCCATCAAAAGCTGAGCAAATTTTTAAAACCAAACTAATAAATAAAACTCGCTATCTTGCCTTACATAATTACACTGCTGACACAGCCACACCTTGGCAGAAATGGACCACTTGAGCTCAACCTCCCAAAGTCTGGCCATAGCCCCACCTGGAGGCACAAATGGGCGGAAATATCTGCCCACCTAAACACCCTCATCTTTAAACACCAGCACAGAATCATTGTACTAAGAAAAGGCAAGTTCATAAAAGAAGTGTAAGCCTGGGGGAATGTCCCCTGTGTGTCAATTGGGCCCTCTTCCCGTTTCCAAGCAAAAAGGCTCAGAAGAGGGTGGCTGTACCCCTCATCACCCAGGGTGATCTTGCCCACATGGTAGACGAGCGCTGGGTAACAGCTCTCCCTCTTCAGATCCCTCCCCCGGTGCTTACACTCACCTCTCCCAAACTTGTACGCCTGGTCAGGGAAATTTGCACCAAAATTGCTGAAATGAAGTCAGTCAGTCTAAAAACGAGTGGAAATGAGACCAATGATCGAGATCCAAATATCTAAAAAGGAATGAAGATTGACTCATTGGCTGGAATCGCCAATGATTTTGATTCTGTCAATACCTCAATCATTAAAATTAACCCCCTCCCAAAATTGTCGGGTATGATCCCCAACGTGCAGGTAGCAGCATCAAACACCATTGGTGATAGTTCAAAGCTCCCTTCAAGCCAATCAGGTGTTGTGGCCGATGCAATGCTTTTAATCAAATGAATGGCCCAGCGACTGGGCATGGGTGGGTTGGGCTTCTTGAACCTGTTCCCAACCAATTGGGACTGCCCCTATATGGGGTGACCTTGGGGGATTCCCAATGTTTGTTGGGCTAGATGCTGTCACGCCAACTGCTGGAAATGCAGTTGAGTCTCAGTTTGGGTGTTTGATGTTGAACTGACAGCAACTCAGCCTGCCGCCAATTTCTTTGATGTCAGTTCCCAGTGAACTTATCTGCCCCCATTCCCAAATAATTCGCCAGTTAGGTCAAACTAGAGGGACCTGATACCAGCTTGTTTCCTCTACAATTGACCACTATCTAATCAGTTGCATTGAACTGAGAAAAATTGTTGGTCGATTTTTCTTGCTTAAATTTTCCATTAAAAACCTTCCCCAAAATTTAGTTTTTATATGCTAAAAATTAAACCACCTTTTCCGCTGACACTCTCATACCCCTCAGGGTCAACGGCCATGTTTGTCTGGTATTCTATTATGTGCCTGTATGAGATTCTGGCTCACCGGCAGTTATTGGTGAAACTCCTTTCCAGTTTCATATCCATCGTACCAGCATCAGTGCCTTTGACATTCTGGTTTGCTGTTTGAGTGCTCTGGCACCTAGGCTGACAGGCCAGTCTAATTCTTGCTTGCTGTTTGCTTGACATAATTGAACAACCATTATTTTTTTACCATTTACACCTTTCTCATAGATATTGGCGCAGCAATGGCCCCTCCTTTTCAACTGAACTAGGTTGTGAAGAAGGTTTTTCCTGTCCACAATAGTCCAGTTCCACTCAAAACTTCAAACCCACACCCCATAGTTGCCGCAGCTATTTTGCCCATATCAGTATGTTCTAATAATCCAACTTGTGACAGGTTTACTACCACTATGACCCTAGTGGTTTCTCCTGACTCTACTACCATCTCTTTGGTGTCTCTGGATTCAACTAAAGCTACCAATAAATAGAACTTCACTTACTTCTTACTACCCATGAAGAATAGTGTTGGGTCACATCACGTTTCCTTTGAGGCTTTGGTGGATACCAGAGCCACGGGCAATTTTATGAGTGGTAAACTAGCCCAACAATTAGAGCTTGACCTGGATGTAGGTCCTTTGGCAATGGTTGCTTCTTCAGCCTCCCAGACCTCATACCTAGTCTGACAGACAGTTTCTTTCTCAGTACATCAGTTCAGATTTCGAGATCAGTTCTCAGCAATGCTAAACTTGGTGTAACAGTTATCATGGGGGTTAGATGGTGGCATTGACAACATGTTAAGATTCTATTGGAGTCCAATATGTTGTCATTTGCCAATGATAAAACGAAAGGAGAATTTTCTTTAGTTAATACCCTCAAGAAAACACAAGGCCGTAGCTTCATTACTTTCCTAACTTCCCCTTTGGGACTTCCATCCAATTTTCCTGAAGTATTGATGCACTATCAAAGTATCTTTGATTCCAAGAAGGCGGATCATCTTTTTCCTCACATGAAATTTGATTTAGGATTCCAAACAACGGTACAGTTGGTGAACATCAATTGCCCTATGTATTTACACATGTCAGAAGAGGAGGCTGCTCTAAACAACTGGTTAGACAATATGCTCAAGGAAGGATGGTTGTTTAAAGAGACATAGCCAATTGCCTCCCCATCGAATTTGCTAAAAAAGATGATGGTTCCCTCCACCCCTTCGTGGACTATGGAAACTTAAATAAAGTCACGGTTTCCAACCCCTACCCCCTGCCTTTAGAGCAGATGATAATCCAAGCAATTTCCAAATCTCGGGTGTTTTCCAAGCTGGATCTCATCAATCCTTTTAACCAGATTCGGGTAATGAAAGGGCAAGAATGGTTAACAGCAATATGGAAAAAACGAGGCATTTTCCAATTCCACATAATGCCCTTTGGGCTGAAGAATGCTCCCACTATGTTTCAATGTATGATTGACAATATACTGGATGATCTCTGGTTTACCTGCGCGGTCACATATTTTGACAACATCCTGGTTCACTCCCCAACTCACAAACAACATGCTATTGACTTGGAAGCAGTCGTGGCCGCCTTGCATAAGGCAGGCTTGTTTGTTAAGCAATCCAAATGTGAGTTCTATAAGGAGGAAGTTACCTTTCTCAGGAACCTCATCCTTATAGATGGCTACGCGATTCCTCCCAATAAGTTGGACGCTATCCAATAATGGCTAACTCTGACAACTTAGAAACAATTACAGAGTTTCTTGGGAACCATCATCTTTTTTTAAAAATTTTCCCCAGCACTTTCCCAGCTTGCTGCCCTGCTTCACCCCCTTACAGGGAAGAATGTACCATTCCGCTGGACGCCTAAATGCCAACAAATGTTCAAATTGATCAAAGAGTTTTTCTATCCCCTCCCTTTTTGAAACACACAGATCCCGCCAAGCTGTATATCATAGCATGTGATGCATCCTTGGTAGCAGTGGGAGTGGTGTTTCTCCAAGAGCATGATGGCTTGGAACATCCAGTCTCCTACTTTTCTAAAAGTTTACCTTTATGGAGCAGTCTTGGGCCATCTATGACAAGAAGTTGGCAGCCGTAGCATGGGCATTAACTCATTGGAGGTACCTTTTATAGGGTGCTTAACATGAGTTAACAGTCCGCATGGATTACCGGGCTCTCTTGTATTTTCAAAACCCCCAGAAATTGGCACACTGGCAAGCAAGAACATATTGGGATTTGTGCAGATTTAATTTCAAATATGAATTTGTAAAAGGTGCACTCAACATACTTCCTGATTTTCTCAGCCAAAGCCCCTCCCACTGTCCCATGGATTTGGATAAAGTGGATCTCATTACCATTATTACTACTGCCCAGATCTTGTCGATTGTTCCCCCCATTGTCTCTTCTACCGCCCTTGCCCCTGACCCCTGCTCGTTGCTCAGGTCTTAGCTGGTCAAATGACTTGCCCCAAAGGGGTAGAGTTATTTGAACAATTGACCCTTCAAATTCATAAACACTCTCTGTACTCCTTGGTGGAGGGACTCATCTATTTTAGGTTGAGAATTTAAGCTCCCCCTCTTTTCCAAGCCGAGGTATTTCATGCGCATCATGACCCTCCCACGATCAGCCATCCAGGTAACAAAAAATGCATCAAACTGATTAAGCAAACCTATAACTGGGCGGGCTTGATGAAGGAAGTTCTAATTTGGATCGCCAATTTGTGTTACCTGTGCTTGGGCAAAGTTGGACCACTCAGGAAGAAGGGACTCCTACACCCATTACAACAGGCAGAGGGTCCATGGACGTTAGTGTCTGTGGACTTTATTTGTTGAGCTCCCCTGTTATCATGGATTCACGGCAGTGATGGTGGTGGTTGATTGCTTCACAAAATTTTCCCTCTTTATTCCCTGTACTACTGCAATCACATCTGAAGAGACTGCTCACCTCATTGTATGCCATGTGTTCTTGATGTTTGGTCTCCCACAGGAGATCATCAGTGACCATGGACCACAATTTACAGTGTGATTTTGGAATGAGCTATTATCCATCCTAAAAATCACCCCCTGTTGCTCCACTGCTTACCACTGTAAGTCTCGGGGAACATCCTTTGGCTCTCAATTGGGCCATCTTCCCATTCCTGAATAAGAAGACACCAAAGAGGATGGTGGTACCCCTCATCACTCAGGGCAACCTTGATCACGTAGTAGATGAGCGATGGGTAACAGCTTGTCCACTTCATATCCCACCCCCAATACCCATACTTACCTTGGCAGAACTGTTGTGGGGAATCAGCAAAATCTGTGCTGAGTTTATCAATTTGAAATCGGTCAAATTTAATTCAGCTGGAAATCTGGCTGATGCGCAAAATTTGAATGGCTGTAAAGGCACAAAGGATGAGATATTGGCTGGATCGCCCAACGGTTACAATTCAATCTCCAGTCCAGTTGAACAAATATCAGGTGCTATCAATGTAAGTTCAAAGCCCTCGGATAGTAATCTAGGCGCTGCGCCTGATACACTGCTCTTGACTGAACAAACGGTTAAATGACTGAGTGTGGGCAGGTTGGCTGTCCCAAACCCGTTCCCAACCAAATGGACCCATCCCTATAAGGGATGGCCTTGGGGGATTCCCATTGCCCGTCAGGCCAAACGCCATCAAGCTAATTGTTGGAAACACAATCAAGCCCTGGTTTGGACATTTGAGGTTGAACTGACAGAGACTTGGCCTGCCGCCAAATTTTGTGATGTCAGTTCCCAAAGAATAAGCCCCCCATTCCTGAACAATGAGCTGGTCAGGCCAAATTTGTTGGGTCCTGACCCCATCCTGTCATTACCCAACCAACCACTATTTAATCAGTTGCATGGCACTGAGAAAATTATTTGGTCAATTTTCTTACTTTCCTTTTCCTATAAAATTTTACCAAAAAGGAAATTTCTATTTGTTTATTTCCCATCTTGACCGCATCCCAGATGGCATTTTCCTGGTGGTCCGTCTCCCCACACTCTGGGTGGGCGTTACCAATTCTTTTGGTCACCATGGATCCCTCTATGCCAATTGGGCCCAGCGAGTCCCATACTTTTGGTCCTACAACTCAGCTCTTGTTAATTTCCAATATCAATACATGGGAATCTTATGACCCTATATACAACAATGGAAAGAGAGAATCAATCTCCATATCGCCCTCAATGAGTTGGCCACTCAAGCCAAGAATCTCGTTGAGACTATCCCAGTAATCCCACCACATGCAGTGGGAACCGCTGAGCTGGGGATGGGTTCAGTGTGGTTTGCCATTGGGATACTCCTTACCCTGTTGTTACACCATCACTTTGTTGTATCACATTTCCTGGCTCCATATCAAGTCGCACAGTTGGCAATGCCCCTGGCATTCTGGCTTGCTTTTTGGGTACTCACACATCCCAACTGGCAGGCCAGTCTAAACTTCTTCTGCCGTTTCCATGACATAATTGACCAACCATTACTTCCAGCCACTTCCGCCTTGGTTTTTGAATTGGGCGCTGCAGTGATCACCCTCTATCAGATGAACGTACAATCAGTTGTATGTTGTTTGTTGTTTGTTTGGTCACTTTCTGACTTTGGGAGAAGTATCCACTCTATTTTGGAAACTTTCTTCAAGCTACCCAAGAGGTGCAGACTGCATCTTCTCAAACTTCCTCCAACCTGGGAAAAGGATCAAATATCCCTTCTTAAGAGATCGCCAATCAGGTTCTCGATGCTCTCGCTGAAGTACAAATGAGGATGTCAATCACACTCAGTAATGCTTTGGTGATATCTCATGCCCAACAAAGTCTCGTGTTGTTGGACGCCGTGGATGGAGATGCCCGCCATTGGGTGAGAAGACTTTTACATTCTTCCTCATAAAAAGAAGACCCCATTCACCTGCTGGCTGCTGTATCAGCTGCCCTAAAACCCCATGTGTCCCAATCAGATCACTTACTCAGACTACTACTAAACATGGCTGAAGCCCCAAGTTTGGCTTCTCTGATTTCCACCTTTTGTGAGCTGGCTTCCACGTCAGACCTATCTACTGATATGCTTCAGGCAGTCTTTAGAGCAATTTTTAATTCAATTTCTGCTCACCACATGGCTTGGTCTACCATCCAGGAATCAGTGGATCAGATATGTGCCACTACAACTACTATCAAAGCGTTACCTCGCCATGTTTCCCCACATCAGAAGGGGAACTTTATGATAGGATTCCCTAACAAAGATGTAGATGATGCGCCTGACGCTAGAGAAGCTGTTGAAGTGGGTCCCGACCCTGCCATAACTCCCAAGTCTGAATTGCCATTTCTGGAGTCAACTATGAATGACTCTGTTCAAGCCCAGACAGAAGAAACGATTTTTTCCCGCACTTGTACTCCCAATTTTCGCCCCAGCTAAAAACCCTGACCCTGGGTTTGACATACCCACTATCTCTTCAGTCATTATCGAGTTGGTCAAATCTCCAAATAAACAGAATTCCGCTTATTTCATTGTCCCTATGAGAATCATTGTCAGTCCTCATCATGTATCCTTTGAAGCTCTGGTGGATACCTGAGCAGCGGGGAACTTCATGAGCATCGAGTTGGCACAACAATTAAAATTGGAAATGGATGTGGGCGCCTCAGTAATGGTGGCCTCATCTACTTACCAGTCTTCATATGTCATCTGCTGGCCGTTACACTTCTCAATCCACCAATATAACTTCTGCGATTGGTTTTCAGCCATGCCAAACCTGGTATTCCCAGTGATCTTGGGTGTGGGATGGTGGCGTTAACAACATGTGAAGATTCATTTAGAGTCTAATACATTGTCATTTATCAATGATGATTCAGAGGGAGAGTTCCTTTTGATCAACACCCTCAAAAAAATACAAGGAACCAGCTCTATCACTACCTTAGTTACTTCCACGGGCATTCCACCCAATTTTCCTGAAAGCTTAATGCAATACCGGGGAATCTTTGATATGGAAAAAGCGGACTGTCTGCCAAAACATTCCAGGTATGATTGTAGATTTCGAACAACCATGGAATTAGTGAACATCAACTGCTCGTTGTATCCTCATACAGCGGAGGAAGAGGTCGCACTCAATACCTGATTTGACGATATGTTGAAAAAAGGCTGGATGTTCAAAGAAACCTCTCCCGTCGCCTCCCCTATTGTATTTGTAAGAAGATTGGATGGATCACTCTGTCCTTGCATAGATTACAGTCACCTGAACAAAATATCAGTTACAGATCCCTACCCATTGCCTTTAGAACAGACAATCAATCAGGCAATTTCCAAATCCCGTGTTTTTTGAAATTGGATCTGGTGAACGCTTTCAATCAAATTTGGGTGATGGAAGGCCAGGAATGGTTGACCGCAATCCGGATGAGGTGAGGCATTTTTCAATTTCGCGTAATGCTCTTTGGGTTGAAAAATGCTCCTGCTACGTTTCAACAAATGGTTGACAACATGTTAGGGGATCTCCAGTTCTTGTGTGCTATTGCATACATCGATGATATCCTTGTCCATTCCCCAACCCCTGAACAACATGATATCAACTTGGAAGCGGTGGTGTCCACTCTGCATAAAGCAGGGTTGTTCCTCAAAGCTTCCAAGTGTGAGTTTTATAAGGAAGAGGTTACATTTCTCTGAAACCTAGTTCTCAAAGAAGGTGTTGCTATCCCTCCCAACAAATTAGATGCAATCTGAGAATGGCCAACTCTGACTACACAGAAGCAACTTCGGAGTTTCTTGGAAATATCATCTTTTTGAAAAATTTTCCCCACACTTTCTCAGTTGGCCACCCCGCTCCATCCCCTCACTGGAAAAAATGTACCGTTTTGTTGGACCCCCAAGTGCCAGCAGGATTTCAAATCAATCAAAGAAGTGTTTGTGTCTCCTACCATTTTGAAACATGCTGATCCCACCAAACTGTATATCATCGCATGTGATGCTTCATCAGTAGCGGTGGGCGTGGTGCTGCTTCAGGACCATGACAGTCTTGAACATCCGGGCACTTATTTTTCTCAAAAATTCACTACTATGGAGCAGTCTTAGGCCATTTACAACAAGGAACTGGCGGCTGTTGCATGGGCTTTAACTCATTGGTGATACCTGTTACAGGGTGCCCATCATGAGCTAACAGTTCGCACAGATCACCAGGCTCTCTTGTATTTCCGCAAACCTCAAAAATAGGTGCACCAGCAGGCCTGAACCTATTGGGACCTGTGCAGTTTCAACTTCAAATATGAATTTGTTAAAGGTGCACTCAATGTCCTCCCCCACTTCCTAAGTCATAGTCCTGCTCACTGTCCTTTGGAATCTGAGGAAGTGGATCTTGTTACCATGATCCCTGCCACTCAGATCCTGTCAATCGTTCCCTCTGTTGTTTCCTCCATCATGCTGTCTCCTGATGAACTGTTATTGGCCCAAGCATTGGCCGCTCAAACGGCTTGCCCTGAGGGCGTGGAGTTGGTCGAGCAGTTGACAAACTCAAGTCCCAAACACTCCCTATATTCCTTAGAAGAGGGGCTCATTTACTTCCATTCTCATGTGTGGGTTCCCCCCTTTGCATGAAAGTATTCCACGCACACCATGATCCTCCCACAGTTGGACACCCCAGTAACAAGAAATGCATCGATCTGATCAAGCGTACCTTCAATTGGGAAGGACTGACCAAAGAGGTTCCAGCTTGGATTGCCGATTGTGTTACCTGCGCTAGGGCCAAGTCAGATTGCTCCAGTAAGAATGGCCTCCTACACCCTTTACAGCAGGCGGAAGGTCTGTGGACCTCGGTATCCATAGATTTTATCATCAATCTCCCCTGTTCTAATGGGTTCTCAGCGATAATGGTGGTGGTGATCGCTTTACAAAATTTTCCCTTTTTATCCCTTGCACTCCTGCGATTATGTCAGAAGAAACTGCCCATCTTTTTTATGGCATGTGTTTTTAATGTTCGGTCTTCCCCAGGAAACTGTTAGTGACTGGGGTACTCAGTTTACTGCACGCTTTTGGAATGAACTTCTATTGATCCTGAAGATAACCTCCTGTCAATCCACGGCGTATCACCCCCAGTCTGACAGTCAGACCAAGCGGGTTAATCAAGTCCTCAAACAGTACCTGCGTTGTTATGCCACAGCAGCACATTATACTTGGTCCAGTGACTTGCCTCTCGCTCAATTTGCATACAATAACGGGATCCACGCATCCACAGGGTTTTCACCATATGAAGCATTGTTGGGCTATAACCCATCATTTTCAGTCGGGGCATTCTTGCAACCTAAGTTCAAGCTGCCGCGGATCATGCTACTCATATTCGTTCAACTCAAGCCTTGGTACAGGAACACCTCACCAAAGCTATCAATGACTATAAGCAATTTGCAGACCGTAAGCGCCTTCCAGGTCACAATTTTATGGTGAGATCTTACATCATGCTTGATACCCATCATTTGCAAATTCAATATAACTTTCCCGCAAGTCCGCCAGTAAGCATTTGGGCCCTCACTTAGTGGAGCAAGTATTGGGTAATGGGGCATTCCGCCTGAAGCTTCCCGCACATTGGAAGCAGCACCCAGTCTTCCATGTTTCCCAATTGTCGTCCTTCAAGGGTGTAATTCCCACAGACCCAGAACCAATTTTCATCAATAGCGAAGAAGAGGCTGAGGTAGAGGCTATCATGGCATCTCGCAAATCGCAGTGTTCAGTTCAATATCTTGTGGCCTGGAAAGGATACCCGGCCTACAAAAATAGTTGGGTCAAGGCGCGCAATTGTGTGAATTGCATGGCCCTGGTCAAAGCCTTCCATTCATCCCACCCTGAGGCTTCCTGTCCCTCTCAGAAAATCGTGACAATTATGGCTATCAAGCTACCTAAAGCACACAAGAATGTGGCTCTGGTGCAATTTCCCAGTGGGGGTGCCATTCCTTTGGAAAAAGGAAAAGGTAATGTAATTCTTGGGGAACGTCCTTTGGCTCTCGATTGGGCCATCTTCCCATTCCCAAATAAGAAGACACTGAAGAGGATGATGGTACCCCTCATCACTCAGGGTGACCTCGCTCACATAGTAGATGAGCGATGGGCAACAGCTCGTCCGCTTTGGATCCCACCCCCAATACCCACACTTACCTCAGCAGAACTGTTGCGGGGAATCAGCAAAATCTGTGCCAAGTTTATCAGTTTGAAATCAGTCAGATTTAATTTGGCCGGCAATCTCGGCTGATGCACAAAATTTGAATGGCTGTAAAGGCACAAAGGATGAGATATTGGCCAGATTACCCAACAGTTACAATTCAATCTCCAGACCAGTTGAACAAATATTGGGTGCTATTGACATAAGTTTGAAGCCCTCAGATAGTAATTTGGGCGCTGTGCCCAATATGCTGCTCTTGACTGGATGAACGGTTAAATGACCAAGCGTGGGTGGGTTGGCTGTCCCAAACCCATTCCCAACCAAATGGACCCATCCCTATAAGGGATGGCCTTGGGGGATTCCCATCACCCGTCAGGCCAAACGCCATCATGCTAATTGTTGGAAACGCAATCAAGCCCTGGTTTGGACATTTGAGGTTGAACTGACAGAGACTTGGCCTGCCGCAAAATTTTGTGATGTCAGTTCCAAAAGAATAAGCCCCGCATTCCCGAACAATGAGCTGGTCATGCCAAATTTGTTGGGCCCCAACCCCATCCTGTCATTACCCAACCAACCACTATTTAATCAGTTGCATGGCACTGAGAAAATTGTTGGTCAATTTTCTTACTTTCCTTTTCCAAAAATTTTACCAAAAAGGAAATTTCTATTTATTTATTTTCCATCTTGACCGCATCCCAGATGGCATTTTCCTGGTGGTCCATCACCCCACACTCCAGGTGGGCGTTGCCAATTCTTTTGGTCACCATGGCTCCCTCTATCACTAATTGGGCCCAGTGAGTCCGATACTTTTGGTCCTAAAACCCCGCTCTTGTTAATTTCTGATATCAATACATGGGAATCTTATGGCCCTATATACAACAATGGTAAGAGAGAATCAATCTCCATATTGCCCCTGATGAGTTGGCCGCTCAAGCCAAGAATCTCGTTGAGACTATCCCAGTAATCCCACCACATGCAGTGTGAACCGCTGAGTTGGGGATGGGTTCAGTGTGGTTTGCTATTGAGATACTCCTTACCCTGTTGTTACGCTATCACTTTGTTGTATCACATTTCCTGGCTCCATATCAAGTCGCACAGTTGGCAATGCCCATGGCATTCTGGCTTGCTTTTTAGGTAATCACACATCCTGACTGGCAGGCCAGTCTAAACTTCTTCTGCCATTTCCATGACAACCACCCAAAGTCCGATGGGCAAACCAAGCGGGTTAACCAAATTTTGGAACAGTATTTGTGCTGTTACGCTTCAGCTGCCCAGGATACTTGGGCAGATGACCTTCCTCTCGCCCATTTCGCTTATACCAATGGTACTCATACCTCTATGGGGGTTTATTCCTATGAGGCAGTGCTAGGTTATAACCCCTCCATTTTGGTTGGTCTGTGTATACGCCCAGAGGTTCCTGCTGCTGCAGACCACATTTAGCATATCCGGTTGACCCAGTGCTTGGTACAGGAGCAGCTCTCAAAGGCTATCAATGATTATAAGTGGTTTGTGAATTGCAAAAGGCTTCTTGGTCATGATATCGCGGTGGGCTCTCATGTCATGTTGGACACCTGCCATCTGTGGATGATGAAACCATCCCGAAAGTTTGCAAGAAAATGTTTGGGTCCCCACCTAGTGGAGGAAGACTTGGGCAATGGCGCTTTCTGGTTAAAAATGATGGCTCATTGGAAACAGCATTCCGTGTTCCATGGGTCTCTGTTGTCCCCCTTCAAGGGGATCATCCCTGTGGAACCTGAACCTATTGTGATAGAGGATGCGGAGGAAGCTGAGGTGGAGAACTTCTTGGCATCCTGCAAATCCCAGTGGTCAGTCCAGTATCTTGTGGCTTGGAAAGGGTATCCAGCCTATGAAAACAGCTGGGTTAAGGCTCATAATTGCTCTAACTGCATGGAGCTAGTTGATGCGTTTCATGAATCTCACCCCAATGCTCCCCATCCCCCCAAAAGGTCGCAATAGTCATGGCAATCAAATTACCCAAGGCACACAAAAATGTGGCCCTGGTGCAGTTTCCTGGCGGTGGTGCCCTTCCTTTGAAAAAGGAAAGGGTAATGTAAGTCTGGGGAACGTCCCCTGTGTGTTGATTGGGCCCTATTCCCATTTCCAAGAAAAAAGGCTCCAAAGAGGGTGGCTGTTCCCCTCGTCACCCAGGGTGATCTCACCCAAGTGGTAGATGAGCGCTGGGTAACAGCTCTCCATCTTTGGATTACTCCCCCAGTGCCCACATTCACCTCTCCTGAACTTGTATGCCTGGTCAGGAAAATTGCGCCAAAATTGCTGAAATGAAGTTGATAAGTCCGAAAATGAGTGGAAACAAGCCCGATGATTAGGATCCACATAGTTGAAAAGGAATGAAGATTGAACATCGGCCAGAATTGCCAACAGTTTCAATTCAGTCAATACCTTGATCATTAAAATTAACCCCCTCCTAGGATTGTTGTGTATGATCCCCAACGCACGGGTAGCAGCATCAAACACCATTGATGATAGTTCTAAGCTCCCTTCAAGCCAATCATGTTGTGGCTGATGCAACGCTTTTGACTGAATGAATGGCCCAGCAACTGGGCATGGGCGGGTTGGGCATCTTGAACCTGTTCCCAACTAATTGGGACTGCCCCTATATGGGGCGACCTTGAAGGATTCCCATTGTTTGTTGGGATAGATGCTGTCACGCCAACTGCTGGAAATGCAGTTGAGTCTCAGTTTGGGTGTTTGAGGTTGAACCAACAGCAACTTAGCCTGCCGCCAAATTCTTCAATGTCAGTTCCCAGCGAACTTATTTGCCCCCATTCCCAAATAATTCGCCGGTTAGGTTGAACTTGAGGGACCCAATCCCGGCTTGTTTCCTCTCCAATTGACCACTATTTAATCAGGCGCATTGCACTGAGAAAATTTGTTGGTCGATTTTTCTTGCTTAAATTTTCCATTAAAAACCTTCCCCAAAATTTAGTTTTTATATGTTGAAAATTAAACCACCTTTTCTGCTGACACTCTCATACCCCTCAGGGTTAATGGCCGTGTTCATCTGGTATTCTATTATGTGCCTGTATGAGATTCTGGTTCACCGACAGTTATTGGTGAAACTCCTTTCCAGTTTTATATCCGTCATACCAGCAGCAGTGCCTTTGGCATTCTGGTTTGCTGTTTGGGTGCTCTGCCATCTAGGCTGGCAGACCAGTCTAATTCTTATTTGATGTTTGCCTGACAAGAAGGAAAACTTGCTTAATATATTTCTACTGCCAATTCCACTACCACGGCAATTATCCCACATGCACACAGGTCCACAAAGATGATAGCACCATGGCAACTGAACCAGCAGAGGTCAAGGCGGAAGTACACCGTTACTACACCAAACTATACCATGACACCCTATATGACCCCAAAAAAATTAAGATTTTATAACACCACTAGAGTATAATGTGCACCACTGGACTATAACCTCGTAAACCTAATCACACAGGAGGAGCTCTGGGACACAGTCCGCGGTGCACCATGTAGGAAATGCCCAGGGCACTATGGGATACCCTAAGAATTCTAAAAAAATACTTCAAGCAAATCTCCCCCCTCCTCTTGACATCAATGAACCAGTGCCTGCTGGAGACACGCCTCCTTCTTGATGGCCAGGACTCCTACGCCATAATCCTGTTTAAGAAGGGTGAAAAACTTGACCTGGCCAACTGACGCCCAATTGCACTCTCTAACACTGATAAAAAACTACTTAAAAATCTTAACAACCAGATTAGGCACAATAGCCTATAAGGTCCTGCCAACTAATTAATTTGGGTTCATACCAGGGCGCTCATTCTGGACCAATATACATTCTATCGCCAACATATGTCATTACAAAGCAACTGGAGCCCTGGTATTCCTAGACCAGTAGAAGGCATATGACTGCATTATCTGGCCGTGCCTGAAGGAATGCCTAAGCGCCTACAAACTCCCACCCAGATTCATAAACCGGGCGGTTCTTCTTATAGAATCCGCATCCATGGCTTTATGCAGCCCTGGCTTTCTAACTAACAAGATCACATCACAAAGAGGGCTCAAACAGGGGGACCCCCTTAGCCCACTGCTATATAATTTCAGTTTTGACTACTCCTTCACGTCGCTGACTCACGCCTCTTGGGCATAACTGCACAAGGCCAGCCAACAGTCAAGATATTAGCCTTTGTGGATGACTGCGTGACAGGTATAGCTAACAAAAATGATGCCCAACAGCTGGGACGCACCCTAGAGGAATATTCTGTTGTGAGCAACGCATCGCTCAACAAAAGGAAAACGGAAATAATCCTCTTAGGCAAGTACACTAACAACTGGGCCACAAAACCCAAACCATATCCTCCCATAAAGGAGAAACTCACTCATCCTACCCTACTCATCAATTCCTACAACCAACCCTGTCCGCCACCTTGAGATATGGCTGGAAACAGGGGGTATGCCAATGAGACATTTGAGAACAAATACTTCAGCGGGTGTCCAACCATGTCACTTCCATCATGGGAAAATCCCCAGGACTAACGGGGTGAGTAACAGTTGCCAACTCACTCATCCTTCCGTTGCTGTGGTTCTTTGCACACATAAAATCCTTCTCGCCTACATTCATATCCTCAATCTGCACACTTATCCAAGAATGGTTGGTTCCTGGGCCCCAGCCATCTGTATGGGTGGAAACACTCTTCAGCCCATTCTCTAGCGGAGGCATAGGCCTAATAGACTTTGAGTTCCATGCCAACTGTATATTGGGCACCTGGACAAAGGAAGTTCTGCCCCAGACCTCCCACAACAATACTGGTCTAGAGAGGCGAGGGCCAACTTTTCACAGGTGCTCAAAATATCCAACCCACACAACCCATTCATTTTGCTCACATACCTTGCAAACTGCCCCAATGCAGCGGGCCCACATGGGATTCCCCCTCACTTTAATCGCCTTCTACGCACCATTTGGAACATGTTGTGACTATCACTCTCACAGGCACTAGTCAAGGAAGGGGAAGGCCCAGAGCTCACTTCACGCTAAGGATAAAAGAGGATCACCCCCAGAGGGGCACACACGACATGACCACATTTATCTCAAGAATTGACTAACTAGATTTTTTGGGCATCCCATATAATCTCACAACACAGAAGGCAATATGGAGGCTAACGCATCATCCACTCCTCTAGCCAAGGGTAAGAGGTAACACCTGGAGTTGTCCAGAAGAACTTACAAAACAGCAAATCTCTCCAACTCTTTATGAAACGTGTGCGGTATATGGAGGGATGGCACCCTGCACTACCGCCTAAAAATGCCCCCATCTAGAGCCAAATGGCGGGAAGTTGCGCGTCTAGAAAAGAACTCAAGTTAGCCAGGAGCTGTTAATCTTCAGAAGCCTCCGCGTAGTTTAACTTGAATCACTGATACCACCCACACTCTGCTCCCTGATAGTAGCCAGTGCAATTTGGACAATCCACATCATAACACTGGATTCCTTCAAGGGAACCATGCCCACCATCCGTGGGACAATCAGCAGATTTCACCTACACCTACTGGAACACTTTCTAGCATAGCTTTACATATATATGAAGCTGAAGCAACAACAACTTGTTGAATCATAATTCCCAGTATGGTTTCTGCATATGGACCCCTTCCTCCACACCTGCTTCATAACAGGGGATACCCCTTTTGGAGTAAAGCATTCAGCTCCCCTATACCTGGTGGTACTGCCTGGCAACAGCGGTAGCTCGTCTACTCTGGAGTGCCTAAATCTTGCTATACTTCATCTCCCCTATCCCATTACATATATCAGTATTATCCGTCCCCTGGTCAGCTTACTTCAGTTAAATAAAATAAACATATCTATTTTATCTTATGTTACTCAAAAGACATCAGTTATACCTGACATACTCTAGAAAAGGGTGCTGTCATCTTATATTTCAAAATTATTTAAAGAAGCATTAAAGATTTTAGCAAAACTTTTTTATACAATAAATTGCTATATAAGCATACGGGAGTTGTGAGAATAAGCCAACGCATACAAAAATAAGAAAACGGGTTTTTTATTAAAATGTGGCATTGAGAAAAGTTGTTACTACTATTCACAAAATTTAATTTATGTCAACCATACAAAATGTTTTAGCCAGTTAAATTGGTGAGATATAGTTTGTTGCAGTGAGTGGTAGTACAGTAGGGCTTTATGATCAGCGTTTAGTGTAAAATGACATCTAAACTTAAGTAGATGATGACTTAAAGTTATGCAGCCTATAATACAGCATGAACTCATACATATATATAGAATATATTAATCATAAAAAATTTAATTAGTAATTAAATAAGATACTCTATATAAGTCTCTCCATCTTGAGTTAAAACTGCATTATACTGAATATAGCTAATTTCTATGCATTATTTTCTGATTGAAGGTAAGGTTTCAGTTTTCACCTAGAAAAAACTGTATAACAAAAACTTTGGGTCCTTGGAAAAGTAGTAATAAATTGTAATTTGTACTAACTGGCTTTAATGATCAAAATTACTGGAGAGAGGTGAATGAATAGCAATTTTACTTCTTCAGGTTCAGTATATATGCATATCATGGGTTTCAATAATAAATATTATAGCTATGAAAAGAGGTAAAAAAATATAATTACTACAAAGTATATACAATGCTCTATATCTGTTAAAACTATCTATATACAAGGCTAATTCCCAGGGCTGATGAAGCGCAAAAGTCCTCTTCATTAAGGATCTTCAATTCTCATCAAGTGAGTGGTCACCCTGAAGCTGCTTCTTTTGATTGACTTTGGGTTTGTTACCCTTCCATTGTGTGAGGACTTCTGTATGGAAGCCTCTGATGTCAATATGGGGTCACATCTCCTGACAGTCAATAAATATCTTTTTTTAGTTCTTGCATATTTAAAGAGCAAAGGCTCATATTGTGACAACCCATTTTATTAAGGCAAGTTCAAACCTAGAGGGGTACAGTCAAAGAAATGCCCTGTCTGATCCTAATATGATCTAAGCTGTTCATTAGCACAAACGCTGATATCACCACCTCTTGATCCTGGTGAAGGAAGACATTAGGGTGTAGGAATCTATCATGTACGCGATTAATAACTGTACCTTGGATGACATCTGCAATATAATATCTGGAGCCAGCCTTATGCAGTATGCAATAGGGTCCAGACCAAAAAGTCCAACTTATTGGGTTGGCCACTAGGGCGATGGTGTTATAAAAGCACAATGTCTTAGATATTGAACAAAGAATAGTTGTATGTTTGGCGTTAGATTTCATAGACTTTGTATAGCGGTCAAGATAATCCCTTAGGTAGCAAGTGTTTGTAGTCTGATTATTCATCAATTAACGCCCTAATAGTCAAGTTGGAAGCATTAAAGAGGCTGAGTCAAATAAAGGTAAACGATACTAGGTAGTTGAGGCTCCCTACTGTAGAGGGCCTAAGATGGGGGCATTATGATCACTCAGTGGTAGCTGATCCAATAGGCTAATAAGGCAGATGTCAGGTAGTGATTCAATAACATGGGGTTTTAGTGGCTATATTACAGATGATAAAAACTTAGGTTCCATTTTCACTCCACTGGACTATTAGTAGAAGTGATATAAGGTGCAGTGGTGTACTGGTTAGCATCATTAGATTAGTTTGCTCTTGGACAACTTGGAAGGTAAAGTTAAAATCATTGTCTTAGAGAAGAACATTGGGGCACCCATGCTGGGTGAAAAAAAGGCAACGGAAACAATGCAGTGGACCTAGTGGTAGCGGCAGGAACTGAGATAGCTTCAAAACACTAAGTGAGATGGTCAATCGCTAGTATAATATGACCACGGAGGTCCATGGACAGGTATCCTCAAACATCCAAGCTTATGACGCTAAACAGTGTAGAGGGGCTACAACTTTATGTTGACAGTAAAGATTTGGCCAATCCTGGGTTCTGCACATCAGGAAGGCATCCAGAACTTCATGTATTTCAAGAATTTGGTCCCAGTAGCATTGTTTCCTTAGCTATTTGAAGTTTTTTGACTGCCGTGTGTCCCACACAGTAGTATCCTTTGAGAATGGCTTTGGTTTGCGAGAAAGGTTGTATGTGTAGCAGTCATTTTCATCAACTCGTTTGCATAATATGCCATCTTGTACTTAATTTGTTGGGCAATAGTCTCCAACTTCTTTACTTACCAGGTCTCCAACTCCCATCATTCTGACTGGAAAACTATATTATATAAGCAGTCTACCCCAGGCTACAGTACCACAAGAGTTGGCACCATAGTAATATATCCACGGTTTGGTGAGTCATGCCTGCTCTATGCATAGTGGTAAACTTGTAGCTTTTAAGCAAGAATAACCGCCTGGCCAATCTATTTTGAGATCTTTCTTTAGTTGAAGCCACTCAAGGAAGAATTACTAATGGGTATAGTGAAATGGTCTCCATGCAAGTTTGGTCAGAAGTGATTGACTAAGGAAATTATAGCTTAACATTCAGACTCAGTGACGCTGTAATTCCATTTTGGCCTTTATTAGGGTCTTGCTGAAATAAGCCATATTTTAATCTAATTTTTGTTCATCTAGTTGGGCAGGATTGTTCCTACAGCCACGTCACTAGCATCATTAAATAAAAAAGATATTTGGTCAAAGTTCAGTTGGATCAACACCACTGAGAGATTAATGCAGTCTTAAGTAGATCATAGCATGGTTCTACTCCAGTTTCCATTTAAAATGAACGTTATTATGTAGAAAATACCAAGGATTTGGCAATTTCAATGAATCGTGGTATAGATTGCCTGTAAGATCCTATCTTTGCTTAGGAACACCAGTTGTTAACTTTTGGCGGATATGGCTTATTTCCGCTGAACGAGTTGCACAAGGTTTAACCCACTGAGCAACGGGCCAACAATATGGAGAACGTTGGTCCCTCGAATAAACGTAATAAACTTATATAAAATAGGAGGCGATCGCCCCAACTACAATACTTTTTATTTTGTATAATATATACAGCAGATCTCTGCTCACGCTCGCTTTTACTCCTACTCACTTCTTTCTTCTTTTCTCCTCTTCTTCTAAAAACCTCCCTTACTTCTCTCTCATGATCAACCCTTAACCCCTGATATTCTTCAACGGATTTGACACATTTTGCTTAGTCAACCTCGATTCACTATCAATGTAGAATTCGTTTGATCATCGAGGCTTCAAAGGAATTTCTTCAATCACTGACCTTAATTGATTTGATAGATTCACCTCACATTGCTCTAACCTATCACTCACCCTCAGAGCTCTCTTTGCATCTAATTTACAATTCACCAGAACACTAGCTTATTTCCCAGTCATATTGAAATCTTAACATCACCCCCTTGAATGGATGATAAGCGCCTATTGCTTGTAGGGCCAAAGGAACTTTATGTGTATTCAGTTGATTATCCAACCACCCGCGGGTTCCTTAATGGTGTAGGCATCAGCCCCAGTCTTCTTGATCTCAAATGGTCCGCTCCATATGCTGGTGAGCTTGTTCCTTCTTCTGAACCCATGTTGGTCATGAAACAGGATCAATTCCCTTAATCTGAACTGTAAAAGACTGCTGCATCTATAATAATCAGCTGCATGATCCCAAATCTTCTTGGCAAGACTAGTGGAATATGCCTCAGTTTGGAGCTTAATCAGCATGTTTGTTAAGGTATACAAATAGCGGTGGGGCTTGACTCTGCTGGTATCCTCTACACAGGAGTAAAGAAATGCAGGTAGCGCTGGATGTCGTCCATAAAGCAATTGGAATGGACTTTTACCAGTTGCTGAGTGGTACCTGATATTATATGGGAGGACAGCAGTGGATAGAAGGGTACTCCATTCAGATGGCTGCTCATTTACAAGCTTACGTAGAATATTTACCAAGGTCCCATTAACCTGTTCCACCATACCGTTAGATTCAGGATGGTAGGTGGTAGTTAAGAACCCGCTAATTGCCATGAGCTCATTCAACTTGGGCAATATGTGCGATTTGAAATTGGTTCCATTGTCTGTTAGAATAAATTGCGGACAACCATGGCACTGTATGACACACTCCAGGATGAACTTGGTGGTAGTGAAAGCTCCCAAATCATTGATAGCCCTTGCTTTCAACCACCTTGTCAAATGGTCGATGGTAACAATTATATATTTAGAGCGGTTTGTACCAGTTGGCAGAAGCCCCACCACGTTTAGTGAAACAGTAAGCCATGCGAACCAAGGCTTCACTAGCTGGTAGGTGGTCTTTCAATGGAATGGTTTCTCCACTTGGCACTGATGGCAACAACCAACTGTCTCAAGCACATCATAGTGCATACTCTACCAAAAGTAGCGGGGTCACAAGAACTCTAGCATCTTTTTCAGCCCACCATGACCTACTGCTCTATGGGCATCCATAACTATCGCAGGCCTGGCAGAGGGTTTTGGGAAACTCAGCGTCAGTTCCCCCATCTGCTTAAATGATTTTCCGTTGCGCAAGAAGGTATCCTGCCTAAGCCCATCCAACACTTTGATCATGGGCAGTGGCTCATCGTGATATTTGCACGCAATCATCTTTTTGTAAATGATGTCTGCCACATCTGCTGTAATGGCGACTATGAGTAATCGGGAAAGACAATCCACATTCTGATTCTTTGCCCCTGGCTGATGCATAATCTCAAAATCATATGCTTGGAGCTTCAAAGCCCATCACGTGAGCCGCCCTTCAGGTTCCTGCAGATTCTGTAGCCAGAGCAAGGAGGCATGATCCGTTACCACTTTGAATTTCACCCCATGGAGGTAGACCCAGAATTATTTATATGCATAGATTACAGCTAAACACTCCCACTCAGTCATGGTGAAATTCCGTTCAGGGCCAGTTAAACTGTGGCTGCAATATGCAATGGGGTGCTCCACACCGTCATCATCTTTTTGGGACAACACAGCCCCTACAGAGGAAAGCGAGGTATCTGTTTGCACAATAAACTCTTTCTCAAAAATTGGGTATTGCAAAGCACGCGCACTAGCCAACGCGGTTCATGATGCAATAAAAGCAGTTTGACATCGATCTGTCCAGGTGAAGGCAGCGTTCTTCTTAAGTATCTCAAAGAGTGGAGCCCCAATACAGCTGTAGTTGGGAATGAACCTTTGTAGTAACTGATCATCCCCAAAAACACCTGGACATCCCACATATCGTTTGGCCAAGTCATATGGTGGATGGCTTCCACCCTGGCCAGCTGTAGACTAAGCCCTTTGGAGTCTACCACAAAGCTGAGGTATTCCAATTGTTCCTTGAAAAAGTGACACTATTGGGGCTTAATCTTGATATTAGCTTCAGCTAGGCGGCGGAATACTTGCTCCAGGTGTCCAAGATGCTCCGTGAATGTCCGCATAAAATACATTGATATCATCAAGGTAGGCAAGAACGCAAGACAGCTTTAAGTCACTCAAAATAGTGTCCATAGCCCACTGGAATGTAGCTAGGGCGTTGCAAAAACCCTGTGGCATACGTTTAGGCTGGAACAATCCTTTTGAGGTAATTATAGCGCTCTTTTTTGTTCTGCCACTGGCAACTCAATCTGCCAGTACCCCGATATCAAGTCCATAGCAGAGAAATACTTGGCCCCACCTAACCAATCTAAAGTGTCATCAATTCGTGGGAGTGGGTATGAATTTTTTTTTTCATAATTCTGTTAAGCTTCCGATAATTGATTACTACCCAATTGGAACCATCTTTCTTTTTTACAATGAGCACCAGAGATGCCCAGGGACTTTTTGATGGCTCCAACATTCCCTGTTCCACCAATGTATCTATTTCTGCAGATACAACTTCTTCTGTTGCCTTTGAGCGACGGATAGGTCACAAACTGATAGAGGGGTGGTCTCAAATGTCCACCTGATGCACAACCCTGTGAGCACAACCCAAGTCATGATCATCAGTTGCAAAAATGTTGTGGCTATTCTCAAACAGATCCATCACCCTATCCTTCTGATCCTCTGATAGACCAGTTAACGCCTCCTGCGGAACCACAGTAATTATGCTGAAGGGGGCTTTTAGAGGCAAGCTGAGATCTTCCCATGAACCAAAGTCGTGTACCTGGTGGACCTCATCAATAGGGATCTGATGCAGGTAAGCCACCACTTGGTGCCGCTGAACCATCATCACCTCCTCCTGCAGATTTGCTACAAACACCTTCACTTCCCCCTGCCCTGGTAACAGTAACCCAGGAGCCACATGAGGTTCGAGCTGCAATTGTTGATAGGCCCTACTCTCCCTGTACAGACCTCCCAGTATATCAATTTCAGGTTCTGTCCCAATTATGACCTGGTGCCCAGAAGGGATAGTCAAAGCATACACGGCTCGTAGTGGAATATCTTTGTACTCATAAATTTGGTTAGAAGCGTTTGGGTCTTCTGCTTCATCTGCTGATATTTCACAGGAATCATACCATTGCTATAGGCAAGATTAATTTGACCAGAGTGGATGGGGTCATCTGGGACTCCACTGGAAGTAAAATAAATGGGGATACGTTGTCCCAGGATACTGATGGTTTTATCCGCCATATTAACCACAGCCCCAAAGGCCACATAAATGCAGCCCAATCAACATGTCATAGTGGTCATTAGGCAACACCACCACTGGAGCGGATACACCGGCTGACCCAAACCTCCAAGTCAATGAGCTATATGCGCCTTCTTACACAGTACTCTGTGCCCCCGCAGTTCCATACACCCCTTGGTGGTCCACATCTGGCTTCAGCGGAAGCTTAGCCACAAGCTTGGTGGATATTATAATGACAGGAGCGCCTATATCAATGATCGCCTGAATTTTGGTATTCTGTACAAATATGTCACAGTAGGTGCATTTTGAATAAGAAGAACCCTTATTGTTCGATACACAAACATTCAAAGGGCGTATGATTATTCAGAAAAGTGTGCATACCAGCCCCAACATGAGGATACTCTTAGGCAATTTTTTCTACAGGAATCTCCACCTCCACCCCTCCAAAGCTGTGACATATGCGGAGGGGTCACCGCCAATTGTACCATTCCACTCAAGGATCTGCCAGGCGTATGGCTTATACACATCTTGGCTAAACTTCACGTCCACATTATTGGGGTCTCTTCCTTGGCTTGAGGCCAAAAGGTGGTAAGGGATCTGTTGATATAGTAATTCCTTAGATTGTGCCCCAGGGCTGACACAAAGTGATTCATGATGAACATCAGGGACAATTACATTTGATTTAGTGGAAGCAGAGAATCTCATCTATACTCCACTCGCCCTTTTCCCTGTTCATTTGGGACCACAGATACTGAGTGGACCTTATTTAGCCTGACAACTAACTGCATAATGACCTGTTTGGACACATGAGAAACAAGCGTTTGGGACCAGCACTAATCTATGAATCGCCTCAGAAGGTCTAGGTCTACTATTGAACTACAGTTTATTATGGACCCAAGGATAAGAAGTTTGATCATAATAGGGATGTAAAGGACCTGCCCATGAGTTAAGTGGCCGAGGGGTGACCCACCGATTGCCCCCATATTGGTGGGATCCTTCATTTAGCAAAATTTTAGTGGCAGATACAGGATTTTTCCAATCCACATTGGGAGCACTAAAGTTGATGGATAAATGGCATAAATGATGGATAATTTTGAGTAACTCCGCATCCTCATGAAGAGTGTATGCCATAGTATTATGCAATTCACGGTAGGGCTTGATAGCTGCCATCATTGCTATGCCCACCTCCTCATTAGATAAGACATTTGCACACAACAACACATGAGCCTCATTAGTGAACAGCTCTGAAAACTGTATTAAAGACTCATTTTTTTGGAAAGATATTGTTAAAAAGTCTGCCTTGCGCTTAGCCATTTTCGCTTTGCCCCCAAACAGGCGGATTACAGTCTCCTTCACCTCTTGGTAAGCTACAGTACTGTTTTTTAGATAACATGTAACTTGATCGCCACTTGAAACATCGAACACAGACAACAATAGTTTAGCTTTTTGTCAATCTGAAACCCCCTCTATAGAAAACTCAAACCACTTGAAAAACCTATATATGTTACCCTCACGGTTAAATGGGGCAGCCTTTCACTGCAGATTTCCTTTTTCTTAGCAACCTTAACTAATTTATACTCTGCAAAGTCTAGCCGCTCTGTTGTGCTGCTCAAGAGGTTGGCAGGTTGGTTGGCATGGTCGCCTACCAGGAGTAGTTGACAGAATGCATGGTTGAGCTGCTTTGTAATATTCTTATTATCCTGAAAAAGCACTTTTTGCGCCCAAAGTAAGGTATTTAAAGAAAGCTTCAGTTCCCTATAGTGAGAGAATTTAGTCACCGGGGGTAGTACCCCATCAAAGCGAGCTGGTTGCGCCATAGGTGTAATTGAGGAAGGTGTTATTAGTTGAATAATGGGCCCCAAGTAGTGAGCACCACTGCTAACTTTTGGCGGATATAACTTATTTCCGCTGAATGAGTTGCACAAGGTTTAACCCACTGAGCAACGGGCTAACGATAAGGAGATTGTTGGTCCCTCAAATAAATGTAATAAACTTATATAAAATAGGAGGCGATCACCCCAACTCTGCTAATTTTTATTTAATATAATATATACAGCAGATCTTTTCTGCTCACGCTCGCTCTTACTCCTACTCACTTCTTTCTTCTTTTCTCCTCTTCTTCTTCTAAAAACCTCCCCTACTTCTCTCTCTTGCTCAACCCTTAATCCCATTATTCCTCAATGGATTTGACACATTTCGCTTAGTCAACCTCAATTTGCTATCAATGTAGAGTTTGTTCGATCATTGAGGCTTCAACGGAATTTCCTCCATCACTGACCCTGATTAATTTGATTGATTCACCTCGCATTGCTCTAGCCTATTATTCACCCTTGGAGTTCGCTTCACATCTAATTTACAATTCACTGGAACACTAGCTTATCGCCCAGTCATATTGAAATCTTGACACCAGTGTTGGGATTTTTGCCCATGATCCATCCTGTTAGATTACCAGGAATCGCTTGGGTATATTTCCCTAATGCAAGGTGAATTAGAAATTTTTTGACCCAGATTTTGGAGTAACTATGTTTGGGGAATTTTAGGATATTTGTCTGGTCAGATCCACCAAGATTGATCCAGACAAGTGCTTAAGATCACGTCGGTCAGAGTTGCCAATGAAATAGGGGCATCTGATAGTGATTGACTATCAGGTGTACTAATTGGGATTGGTTAGGTTTCATCACTGACTAATTGGAATGTAAGTAGTAAGTTGTGAGGTGAGTGATGCCGCTATAACTAGCAAATCAATCAGTTGGTTTGTGACCTGCTTATTGGGTAACAAGTTCCATTACTTAATCAGGGCACTAGCTAAATATGGTTGGTTTGCTTGGATTGAGAGGAAAACGTTTTGGACATATTTTCTGACTCTTTCCGTTTTAGGTCTTGAGGATGTCCAACAATAGAATCCTAGCCAGGGTGGTAAGACCACGCTGCTGAGATGAGGTTGGGTGATTTAATGGCAACAGCTGCCGTTTCATCAGAGAGGTGTCAACTGAGGGTTAGATGACCAAATCCCCAATACAAATTCCCTAGAATTCACTTATAATAAAAACAGTTCTATAGTTCTATAATTTACACAAGTTCTATTATTTTCACCCAGTATATAGTTTAAGTAGTAAACTTTATCAGCATCCATTTTTCTACTTTTCTCAGGGATACAATTGCAGTGTACAATAATTGGGATACTCACTCGGGTTGGGACCATCTAGTACTAAAAAAATAATTGGGAGACTCACATCGATGAATCCCCCCCTTGGGTTGGGACCATCTAGTACTAAAAAAATAATTGGGAGACTCTAAGGAAAAGGGTAAGGATCTGAGCAGGGATCCAGAGAAGAAGAGGAAACAAAATAGGGATTGCTACCAACTGTGTGTAAAACTGGAGAAACTGTCACCAGGGAATCTCAGAGAAGATTGGGTTGGACATATGAGGGAACGAATCCCTATTTTGAGACATCTCAAGTATTTCAGGAAGAAATACTGGCAAAGCGTTGGGCTGAGATCTAAGAATTCCATTCAACTATGGATAATAGTTGTCATACTATTACTAATCACTTATATCATCAACAATAAAATGCAGAAAAATTGCACTAGAATCAAACCTGTGCAAGTAACAAGTTTATAGGGGTTATTGGCCTATAATAACCATACACATAAATTTTTATAAAGTGGTGCTCACTACAGGGGTGTAGTTGAGTAGAAGAACTTAGAAGGATGTCGTATAAAGATGAGTTAAGAAAACTATGGATGAAGTTAACCACTGTTAATCAGAATGCTCTAAACTCAGCGGATCATTGAGAAGTCACAGCCTTGGAAGAATGAGTCGCCAGAAGTAGGAAGGGATTGATAATGTCGCGAGTTTTGGGAATGAGATACATGGAAAAGTAACTTCATTAAAGAAGAAAGAAGGGGACTTAATTAGAGAGGTCTTATATCTGAATACAGAGTGGGAAGCAGATTGCATTCATTTGAGAAATTTATAGCGCTAACATTGAGTGACTGATTGAGCAGGTAAAGGAGCTAAAATTTCACAAATGTGATTGTGAGCCATATGCATCAACCAATGCTGAAGAAAGAAGTCCTCGTACAATAATTGGGAAGTTGAATACCCCAAGTAACATGCAACCCGCCTTTGATGCCATTTTGGAGATGACACCCAAAGGCACTCCCCAAGTGAGCCGAGTGGCTGAACCTAGAGAATTGGCTAGAGATACCTCGGAGGAATTTAAGGCAATGCCAAAATTGCTGACATTCCATCAGGATAACGCCCCAATGTTTTTCTGACTGTTTGATACAACTATATTAAGCTACGGTGATCTTCAAAAGGCTTTGATGGTCATGAATTTCCTAGACACTGCCTGTCAGAACTTAATGTTGCTCCACCTAGAGGGGGACAGCTGGTTGTATGCGGAGACCAAGGCAGCCATAATGGAGGAATTTAGGAGTCTGACGCGCATGTCAAAGCGCAAACAGGAATTTATGGGCATCCAGTTCCATAAAGACAAATCTTTAGCAAGCTTCATGGATAGAGGCTACCAGGAGTCACAAATAATGGTTGGAGAAAAGGTACTGGATAACTTTGATGCCAGAATTGCATTACAAGCAGCCCTTTGGCCCTATCGCAATTTGCACCAAATGATGTATTCCATGTTTGTGACAGAAATTACTACCTCTCAAATGGTAGATAATTTGAAAATCTTGGGAGCAATCTTCAATGCCCCAAACAAAAGTTTCAAATCCAACCCAGTATGCAAGTCAAATCCCACAAAGAGGAATGAAGGTGCTGAAGAGACAAACAACCAAACTGTGCCAGGGAATACGCCCAAAGAGTTCAGACGGATGAATAAGTAAAAGGTCTGCTACCAATGTGGAGGGAAGGGACATTTCGCTGTGCACTGCAAGAAGCCAAAGTATCAAATTAACGTGGTCCAAGCAAAAGAGTCTGCTGCTGCAAAGGAGTCAGGAAAAGGGCCTGCAGCCTAGATGGGGAACATTCTAGAGCTGCAGAGAAGCCTGTTTCTCCCAATATCATGAATGAGGAAATTGACATCATTGATATGTTCGTGGATGAAGATGTACAGGATCAACTGTATCAAGTGGTCAATTTGGACGTAAATGCAGTGACAAGATCTGGGGCAAAGTGAATTGACCCCAAGATAATCAAGGAAGTTGCCCGGCCATATGCCTGACAACTGTTAGACAAAATTTGAGCTGCCAATAATCTCAATGAATTGTCCAAAGTCTGATTAGATGAGGCAAACTTGTTGATCCCCCTCAGTGCAATAAATGAATCGTTTCCTGATTTATCAACGCAAATCATTCACACCCTCAATTCAGCTAATAAAACCGCTATACACTCAGTAAACATTATCTTACAATACTCTGAGTGTATGTATATAGATATACAAGTGAATCAGGTACAGGTGAGGGCGATTGTGGATAGTGGAGCGCCTATCAACATTGTATTGACCAAGCTGGTAAAGAGAATGAAGATCTCGCCTGACTTGGAACACAAGAAGGAGTATGGGACAGCTGGGATGAATACTGCCATCTCATGTGGAACATATAGCACTTTGCCACTGCAATTTAGATCCTTGGTGGTATCTGCACCAGCAATAGCTTTGGCCAACCAAAACTATGACATTCTGATTGGGATGGAATTTCGATGCAAATTACAAAGTTAAATGTAACTTTAAGGATAATACGTTGGTCATATTGGGTCAGAAGTTACCATTGGTCTATCAGAAGGACGGAGAAGCTCCACTGAAAAGGATAAACAACTTTATCAACTTGATACACAATGATGGCATTGTCCTGATTTGATACCAAATAGTTGGTCAGAAGTGACAAGAAATGCCAACTGAAATCCTAGAGAGTTATGGAATTCCATTGAGGATTAAGAATGAGAAAACCATACAACCAGTATTGCAGATGATAGCCGACATGGGGTTAAAATTGGAGATGCCTGAGCTGATTTATGGGGAGGTCGGAAGTCCCTGGAAGAAGTCCATAGTGGAGCCTTAAGTGGCTCCTGGGATAATAATGCCAGGCCATGGAGAAATTCAAGTTCTCCTGGTAAATTTAAGTGAAAAACTGATGAAGATTAGGAAGAATCAGATCATCACATCTGTTCATCTAATCCTGACAGCCAAATTGAGGAGATTCCACGATTTTGGGACTCTTGATGAGATGGGATTACAAGCCGGGGTAACCAAGAGTATCAACCTATTGGTTGATAAATAGCAACTCGCTGATCTGACGGAAGGCCAGCAAGAGGAGGTGCTCAAATTGTTCAATTTATATATAAAAAGTATTTGTACAGGATGAATGTCAGGAATTTACCAAATTCTCATATCTCCAAAAAATCCACTTCATCAATTCCCCTAACATCTTTGGAAGGAGCAAGCAATATATCTCAATCTATCAAGGTTAGTGATCAATCTAATCCCAATTAATTGATTTAAGATTCGATTGCGCAGAGATTAATTTTCTCTGATAGTTTACAAACTGTAAAAGAGCCTATAAACATTTCCTCTCTTTTTAAAAATGATAATTAGTTCGAATTATAGCCTGTCTTCTACTTTTAAATTATTGCTTTTTTTGGAGAAACCACCCAATGTAACTTCGAGAGAAAACCTGCCATTTTTGAAGTGCAATTCAAAACTTCAAAAGTGGTGCTTACTACAGGGTCACACTGAGTTATGCACTAGTGACAACGTCTATCACTACTATGGATTCTCATTTTTGCCTGAAGAAGCTCAAGACCAAGAGCAAAGCAGCATTTTACGATGGGTCCATTCAACTGGAGCCCAAATCCCAAGATTACCCTCCACATTGGAATTTTGGGCCAACTTGGAATTTTATGGTATTAACTTAAGTTTTACCTCAGACTTTCAAATACCGCCTGAGGCTTTACAAAATATCATTAATCAATTGCTTGAAGGGGCCTTAATCCCTGGAATTCGTTCTACCCAATCTCAATCTAATGCTGTACCTTCTATATTGTGGGAAGTGCTGCAAACCTCTCAAATGTCAGGAATTGGCCCCAAGTAATAATTGCACCAACTCGTACATCCTACCTTATACCATTTATTACCTGTAGTTGGAATGCACCACCAAGGGATGCTCAATTTACTAGAAGGACTCCAATCCTTGAATAATTATATTTCCAAATTTTTCAAGTTGGCCTCTGAGTTTAGCTGAGGTAATTGTGATACTTACATTAGTAACTGGGCCTTCCTCAACGAAGTACATCAGCAGATCATTCATCTTGATTGCGGGGTTTCTAATTTTGTTGATGTAAAGTTCCTCAAGAAAGTTAAGGAGATTCAGAGAGAATGGAGAGAGGGTATTTCCCAACTCTTTGAGTGTAGTCAATCAATGGAAGAGGAAATTAGAACCCATCTCTTCCAATTGGAACAAATGTACTCAGGAATTGAATTCTGGGTTAATGAAGTAGAGAAAGCCTCTGGAAATATGGGTCCTCCTGGGGTTGAAGGATCTCGTGGCCCACCTGGGGGTGTAGGACCCCGTGGAACTCCCAGAGCTGATGGGCCCTGTGGACCCCAGGGAGTGTGCCTCAGGGACCCCCAGGCGCAGATGGACCTCGGGGACCTCCAGGTGCCGATGGGCATTCAGGATCTTTCCAGCAAATTGACTATTTCTTAAACATGATGAACCACTTGCGTGAACAATTCTCTAAATTGGCCAAAGAGAGTAACCTAACACACATGAGGTACCAATCAATCCCCTCTTGTCACTTCAGTCAATATCCAACAAATTGATCAATCTGGGAAAATGGGCCAAGGATACTGATATCTTACTACATGCTTGCGAATCAAAAGGGAACTGCTCCAAGTGAAAATTGAGACGCTGGAAACTAAGTACAATGCACAGCAGGAACAGATTTTCGAGCTATCTCGCTGATTAGATTAGAAAGTAGGGCATGCTGATCTAAATCATCAGATTAGTGAAGTTTGTACTGAAGCTGTTGGTCCTTACCCTCAATTTTCTTCTCAAGCTTCAGATTTCACCTCTTATGTACCACTCAATCAGAACAACCTGGAGTGCATGTTTTAACCACCAATGCTCCCATGAGTTTTAAGCCAGTATTCAAGACAAAGACTCACCAGGGGAAGGCAGCACTATCTCCTTTCTCTATCTTTATGAAAATGCATTAAGTGAGGCCACAGATCACCAAAAGATGAATTACTTGCCTAATTGCCTTACTTGATTGGCTCAGGATATTATGGTTCCCCACTTAATGACTTGCTCTACTTGGCCTCAGGTCAAATAAGCGTTGATCAAATAATTTGGGAGTGAGCAAACCTTATCCTCGCAAAAGCAGGCTTTTATGGGTATATAGCCCCGCCAAAATGAACCTATCAAAGACTTTGCTCATCAGTTTTATTGGGAAGCTCAAACTCTAGTAGCCTGTGGTCAGTTGCACTTGGATGATGCAATTACTGCAGTTCTTTCAGCTTTTACTTCCAGGACTCAAAATGCAAGTTTATCTAATCAGTGTAAAAAAGAATTTCTCAAGTATTTTGGACATTAAGGAGGCCTTATTGGAATTGCCTCCTCAATTCTTTGAAAAAGCCCGAGTTTATGAGTCCCCTAGACCTAGTCACCCCAAAGTCTACGCCATGCCTGAGAACACTAGGGCGATCCAGTGTAACTACTGTCATCGCTATTTCTATACTGAGAATCGTTGTTTTAAAAAGGAAGAAGATGAGAAGAAGAAAAGAGATAAGCCCAATAAGATTCTCCACTTTGATAATTATATGAGTGCACAGCAAGAGCATCAGAGTTCAATTGAGTGTAATTAAGATGAACATTCTTCTTATTCCTTGCCCTCCTTGTTGGCATTATCCTCTCATTTTGGAAGCACCATTACCCATATTGACTTCTGAGTGAATCAAGTCAATGCCAAAGCTATCATAGATACTGGATCCCTGGTGAATGTTGTCTCATTAAAATTGGTCAAACAGATTAAATTAACACCCAATATTTCTCATTACAAAGAATATGGCATGGCCAGACCTCAAAGTACTCGGTCTATTAAAGCTTTTTCATCCCTTCCCCTAAAAATTGGGAAATCAACTTTTATAATCCCTGCCATTGTACTTTATAACTTGAGTTACTACCTACTTTTAGGAACTCAATTTTTACGAGAATTTGATGGAATTATCAATTACCCTGACTCGTCGTTGTCTCTCTTGGGGTATAGAGTTCCCTTACTTTTATCCAATCATGCTTCAACCTGACGTCGGTTATGTCTGCTAGAGAGAACAAAAAGGTCTTATTCACTTCAATATCACGTTGAAGATCCTCATGCAAATTACCTCCTACATCAGCTGATATTAAAGAGGGAATGCCTAATTTCTCCCCTAAGAAATTAGTTATTCTGCCAAAATCACAAGTAATTGTTAACACTTCTTTGCATTTTTCTATTCCCAAGGGACATTTGTTACAAGTCTAAGGCACTGTCAATCCTTCTGTTAAAGAGCTCTTGCCTTGTCCTGGAGTATTGAATTATGCTTATTCAGAATCATTATCTGTCTTACTGGCGAACCTTACCAATGAGCTGAAACTGGTAGATTGAGAGCATCCAATTGCTTATGTCAAATTACTGCCCTTATCTCATATCTATGATGTTAAATCTTTCGGTAGTCTACAAAACTTTGGATTGGAAAGTGATCAGGAAATACTTACTGTGGGTCCTGATATCCGAAAACACCTCTCTAGTGAACATGAGAAACAAGTGCTTCAATTGTTAGATGAATATTTCAATATCTTTGCTAAGCATACTTACGATTTTGGGAAGATGAAAGGAGTGATGCACTCTGTTGAAACTGGTGATCCCCTTCCTATTCATGTGAAGCCCTATTGTAAATCTAAATTAAAAGAAGTTCAGGTTACAAGGAGTTGCATCAATTGTTGGAGGCTGGATTTTTAAAACCCTCCAATAGTCCTTGGGCATCCCCATTGTTATTGGTTAAGAAGAAATACTGTTCTCATCGAGTTGTGATGGATTATCATTGACTGAATGCTATTACTTGACGGGATTGTTATCCCTTACCTAGGATTGATGATTCTCTTAGGTTGTTAGCTGGATCCACCTATTTTTTGGCCATGGACTTAACTAGTGGATACTGAAAAATTGAGTTATCACCAGAAGATCGTGTCAAGTGTGCCCTGATATCGAGTGAAGGGTTGTTTGAATCAACTCATATGCCTTAAGGACTAAGCGATGCCCCAGAAACTTTCCAAAGGGCCATGGACAGTATGCTCAGGGATCTAAAGATTCCTTGTGTTATGGTATATCTTGACAATATTACCATGTTCTCCAAAACTTTTACCGAGCATTTAGACCATCTAAAAGAAGTTTTCAGCCAAATTTGGGCTCTTCCTTAAAATTCAAACCCTCCAAATGCTCATTCTTTCAAAACGAAATGGACTTTTTAGGGCTTCAGGTTTCAGCTAAAGGGATTTAACCCCTCTCAGAAAAAGTTTAAGCCATCCAATGAATGCCTCCTCCCTCTTCTTTATGGGATATTCAAGTCTTTCTTGGCATGGCTGGGTATTACCAGCAATTTATTCCCAACGTTGCTGATATGACTGAGCCCTTATTTTACCTGTTGCAAAAAGGATGTTCTTTGAGTGGGGGTCAGCTCAAGAACAGTCATTCAATTCTCTGCGTACTGCCTTGATGAAGGCACCTGTTCTTAATTCATCCCTAATTTGATAAGCATTTCTTTTTACATACTGATGCAAGCAATGTCGCTATTGGGGCTATATTATCTCAGTGTGATGAAGAGAAGAATGATCATCTTGTTGCTTTCTATAGAAAAACCTTGTCAAAGGCTGAACAAAATTATTTTGTTACTGAGCGGGAATGTTTGGCAGTAATTCTAGCAATCAAGCACTTCCGTCCCTTCTTATATGGGAACCATTTCACTGTTATTTCCGACCATTCCTCCTTATGATGGTTGCAGAACATGAAGGATCCTGACAGGAGGTTGGTCCATTGGGCTTTTAAGGCTGCAAAATTACGATTTCTCCTTTGCTCATCGCTCAGTGGCTCAGCACCAAGATGCTGATGGGCTGTCCCGACTGCCTATTTGGACCTTGAAACTAGAAAAAGAAGAACACTTATACAATCTTATTAATTGCCTGAGTTATGGGATTGAGAAACTGAAGAGGATCGAGACTTTCTAAAATCAATTACCAAAGATACTATGATTCAAGATGGAGCTTTGTAAAGAAAAAGTAAAATCCAGTTGGTTGCCCTTTCTGCATCCCAACTCTAGATTCCATGCTGTCATTGAAGGACATGAGCAAGTAGGCCATAGTGGGTTAACGAAAACTCAAGAATGGTTGAAGACTCAATACTATTGAAACAACATGGCTGAGTTCATTTGAAGGACCCTTGACTCATGTCTTATCTGTAAAAGCCAAGGATCTACCAACCCTACATATTAACATCAAGTTATTCCCCCGACTAAGGCGTTTGAGGTGAACAGCATTGATGTTGTAGGTCCTTTTCCTCAGGGATTGCATGACCATCAGTATATCACTATGGCTGTTGACCATTTAACCAGATGGGTTGAGGCCATTTCAATTGCTACCCCTTCAGCTAAGACTACAGCCTTATTCCTATATCAGCATATCATTTCTCAACATGGGTGTCCAAGGTCCTTATGTCAGATAATGGAACTAACTTCACCTCACAACTTATACAGGATTTATCCAAATTATTATACACTACTCAGCGATTTATCATCCCATATAATCCATCTATAAATGGGGCCATTGAACGAGTTAATGGGACCCTGGTCTCGATTCTAAGAAAGATGGAATCCACTGACACAACTTGGTGGAATTTTCATTTTGCCTAGTGCCTTGTTTGCTTATCAGATAAGCTCCCACCGCATTATCAAGATGTCCCCATATAAGTGTATATATGGGCGGGATCCTTCAGTCCCTTCTAGTGTTCAGACTATCCTTGAAGAAAGCATCCCAGAAAATTCTGATTTAGTTATGAGAAATTTGGCTGAAGAGATTATCCGCCTCCAAGCTCAAGCAATGAATTCAATTGAAACCACCACTCAAAGAGAGACTCTACAAATCAATCAACATAAACCAGTCTTACCTGAATATCAGATTGGGGATTATGTTATGTACTATCATTATCAGCCTGGTGGGTGGACTGAAAAGTTTGAAATAATTGGTCTTGTCCCTATAAAGTTATATTTCAAAAAGGATTATAATATTCGATTGTTCATAGTGATACTGGTATAGTGGTAAATTGTATTCATCCTAGGTTTTTAAGAAGTCATCCTCCATCGCGATTGAATCTTGAGGGGGAAGTGTCAGGATTTCACCAAATTCTCATATCTCCGAAAAATCCACTTCATCAATTCCCCCAACATCATCAGAAGGAGCGAGCAATATATATCAATCTATCAAGGTTAACAATAAATCTAATCCTGAAAAATTGATTGAAGATTTGATTGCGCAGAGATTAATTCGCTCTGATAGATTACAAACCATTAAAAAGCTTATAAATATTCCCTCTTTATAAAAATAAAAATTAGGTCAAATTATAGCCTGTCTTCTACTTTTAAATTATTGTTTTTTTGTAAATCCACCCAGTGTAACTTTGAGAGAAAACTTGCCATTTTTGAAGTGTAATAAAAACTAAAAAATGATCATGATTTGTGATGTGCAAGTGATGTGATTCACAAGGTTTATACTGGGTAAAATTTGCCAATCAGGATGAGACTAATTTGATGGTCAAAAGCAGCCAAAGTGGTAGTGGTGGATGAAATCAGCAAAGTAGTGAGCATGGGATTCTAGTTATGTCATTTAGTCCCTGGGCGAGTCTGATTCTTATTGTGAGGAAAAAAGATGGCTCCAATAAGATGGTGATTGATTACCAAAAGCTGAATAAAGTTATGAAGAAGGATTTGTATCCCCTACAAAGAACTGACTATGCGTTAGACCAATTGGGAGTAGAGAAGTATTTCTCCACGATGGATCTGATCTCAGGATATTGGCAAATCGATTTGCCAAAAGAAGATCAAGAAAAATGTGCGATTATCACCTCGCAGAGGCTATACTAACTGATGAGGATGTCCCAGAGTCTATGCAATGCTCCCACAACGTTCCAGTGGGCCATGGACTCTATACTGAGCGACTTGAAGTTGTCATGCGTCCTGGTGTACTTAGACAATATCAATGTGTTCAGTAGGAAGTTTACTGACAATTTACACCACTTGGAATAATTATTCAAGAGACTGTCCACGGCCAACCTGAAGATTAAGCCAAGGAAGTGTCACTTCTTCAAGAAAGAGTTGAATTATAGGATTTGTAATCAACTCTAGTGTATTGCAGCCGTAAGCCCAGAAGATTGAAGACATATAATGGATGGCTGCGCCAAAGGGTGTCTGAGAAATCCAAGTGTTCCTTGGAATGGTCAGATACCGCAGAAGATTTATTTGGGACTTTGCCCAAATCACCAAGCCCTTATTTCATCTGTTCAAGGATCTGAAAAAAGGATTTGTATGGAATGAAGAAGCGCAGGAATCCTTTGATGAGTTACGCCAGTACCTAATAGATTCTTCAATTTTAAAATATCCAAATTTCAATCAAGAGCTTACTATACAACCAGATGCTTTGTTGATAGCAATTGGCGCCATATTGAGCCAAGTAGATGAATTTGGAGATGAACATCCGGTGGCGTATGTGAGCCAGACACTCTTAGCCGCTGAGAACTACACCATAACTGAGCATAAATGCCATGTGGTCATTTACAGCTGTAAGCCATTTTAGGTGTACATCCATGGAACGCACTTTAAAGTTGTGACGGACCACTCCTAGTTGTGTTGGCTCCATAATTTGAGAAAATCAGAAGGATGAATGGCCCAATGGGCACTTAAGCTACAGGCTTATGATTATAAGATTGTCCACTGAGCAGGGGCTTCTCACCAGAATGAAAATGACTTATCACAGTTACTAATGGTCCAGATGGTATACCCGCAGGTGGATGAGTTATTCCAGATAATTGTCAACGTAGAAATCAGGAACGAGCCCTGAAAAACCAAGGTGCACTAAAAAAAGCAATGAAAAACACTAAGACCATGGATGGACAAGTGTTTAAGATGATTAACGGGAATCAGGTATTATTCTTAAAGCCTTTGGAAGGAGCAGCTATCATTTAAGCTGCTCATAAGGTTATCAGGCATGGAGGCCTGAGAAAAAAATGACCACATTTGCCAGTACTACTACTGGGAGTCAATTAACTACGATGTTGCCAACTATCTAGCTTGTTGTGTGGAGTGCCAGCTGCACAAGCCACATAAGAATACAACTGGATGTTGACTTTTCCGCCCTGGATTTGCCTGACATACAGTGTCCATCAATGTGATGGGACTACTGACGATGAGCAAAGGGGAGTAAAGTACATAATAGTTGCTATTGACCATCTGATGATATGGGTCAAGACAAAGGCCCTGGCAAAAGTAGATGCTACCAGCACCGCAAAGTTCATCCTGGATCAATTAGTATACTGACATGGATGCCCGCAGGTCCTACTTAGCAATAATGGTATAAATTTTACATCTCATGTGATCCCAAAGTTGAATGAGATAATGGGGATACAAGGATTCATGTCTATACCCTACCAGCCAGAGATTAACAGACTGGTAGAATGAATGAATGGAACGCTGGCTGCGACGCTGAGGAAGCTGGTCTCAGGAAGAACTTCCACGTGGGTATATACCTGAGTTTAGTGATGTTTGCCTACAAAATCAGTCATCATATGGCAGCAAAAAACTCCATTTGAATTGTTACATGGGAGGAAGGCCGCGTTGACGCTGATTTTATATTTGGTGGTGGAACCAACATCAGCTATGAGTGCCGAACAGTAATTGACTGACTGACGAATATCCTAGTCAAAATGCAATTGCAATCATTTGATACTACATTGAAGAAAAGGATACAAGCAAATTCAATGGAAAATAAGAACTGACTGGCCCTAGCAGAATATCAAATAGGCGAAAGAGTTGCCTATTGCGATACACATAGTTTCGGAAGAAGAAAAAAACTAAATGTGTTGTGGTCAGGTCTGTTTGAGATTATTGCCAATATGGTGACTGATGCCTACTCCATCAAGGATCTCTTAGATGGAAGAGTTGTAAATTGAGTCCATGCTAAGTGGTTGAAGCAATGGATCAAAGAAAAAAAAACAAAAAAACAACTCTCTTTCCGCTCAGCGAAACTTCTCAAGCCAAATTACATTAATTTATAAAAAAATTTAATTTGCCCATAGTAGTATTGCTCTGATGTCATTGGATTCTCTGCCAACTGCTCCAGCATGGGGCAGCGGCAAAACTCCCCCTGCCATTTTTTGTCCGGCAGGAAAACGCGCTAGGACTGGTTCACCCAGTCATTCCAAACCTATGGGCCAATTTATTCTGCCAAAGGACCTAGACGCCCACCTTGCTTGTACCCAAGAAGTACCACGCTGCCCCCTAGTGTTCCCCCAGAGCAACATGTGCTATGGCCTAAGGGTCAAATATAGGAAACTTT